>OZ020167.1:13003991-13354578 GCA_963971145.1 Sussaba pulchella | reverse complement strand
TTCCCCAGAAATTGTAATCCATAATTATTCCGTAATAAAAGTATTCAAAATACTTCCATTATTAAATCAACGCCCGGTCCCTGGTTATTACATGTCCGGGCGATCGAGTTTCCCCGTTCCAGAGATGAATATTCTCCCGAAAATTTTGCCGCTGGCTCAATAAACCCCCTCCGAATTCCCCATCGCGTTCCCCGATCTTTTCCCTCCCCACCCACCCTTTTCACCCGCCGAATTTTCAAGCGTAATTGCCGAATCGTTAAACGTCGGAAACGAAGAACGAGCTTCGCGCCACAGCGCGATATGCCCACAGGCACCGTGCGGCAAAGCGGTAGTTTCAATATGAAACGGGTTTTACTGCACTAATTTTCATCGCGCAACGAGATCGCACACCGTCGCAAAATCTAACGCCTCACGCACGTGCCGCTCTTTGCATCGTTGACTTTATATTACTTCCGGTTGGATCTCGACGCATCGCCCATATTGCGGCACGGGAACGGGTTTGAGTTTCAAACGAAATCCCGTGTGCAGTCGAGGCCGTGCGGAGAGCTTTCGATACGCCCCCCCCCCCTTCCCTGTCCCGCGGAGACGCGACGAACGCAGCCACCGGAGCACGGACCGGAGCTTGCAACTAGGTTGTTCAGACGGTGCATGCGAAAGATACGAGCGAAAGCGAAGTAACAGCCGCTATAAAAGTCTTGCGCTCGTCCGGGGCATCCGTGTGTACATATATATATATATGTATATGTTTACGTCTATGTATATGTATGTACATATTCCTGGCGTTACGTACGATATTATAGGTTACCGCGGGCGTCGTACTACGGTTGATGCACGTACTACAACGTGCAACCAGGCGTTTCGCTGGGTAACGACATTGTTCGAGGGTATCTTTGAAGAGCAGCGGAAAGAGGGGGGGGGCGGGGGAGGGGACGAGAGTAACGGTGAAATAGCTGGAATACAGAGATACAGAAACCACGTGGAAAAGTAGACTTTTCCGGGTTTGCTTTTTAGCTGTCGCGTTGAGAAACTAAATGCGTATCACGGTCTCGACGTACCGGTTCTCGCGATTCATACACACGAGCGGTTCGCGACGAGGCGTGCACAGATACGGAAAAGTTCACAAAGAAGGAGAAACGGCGAAGGGCTGAAGAGCGGGGAGGGGAAAAAAAGGAAATAAGAGCGAATAAACGGAAGAAGACAAATTTCCGCCATCTTGCGGCGAAGCGGCGACTGTGTCTTTGAAACGACGAAAAGTTTACGGTGAAAAGTTTTGCTTTTATAATAAGCTTGAGGGATTAAAGTTGTGGGGAAGGACGATCGCGCCGGACGGAAGAGGGAAAGATTAATGAGCGGTCGGGGCGGGAAAGGGAGGGCAATAATTATTCAAAGACTTGTGACGGTGAAAGGGCCTAAAGGGTCTGAGCGAAGTTTCAGGGAGTTTTGGGAAATTGCGCGGGGTTTCATATCGTTTCGATCAGTGGGATTAAATATTTGAAAATTGATATTTCGAATTCGCTTCGGAACTGTTATCGGTTTTATTTTACGCACTGATCAAGAATTGCAATTTTTTAAATGAAAAGATAAATATAAATAATAATATAAATATAAATAATAATAATAATAATAAAAATAATAACAATAATAATAATAATAAATAATTCAACCGAATTATTTATCATTATTTCAGAAATATCGAAATTTTAATTGTTCCATTATAGATAATCGCTATTATTCGTTTGAAAAAGTATCTTGAGTACATTTTCATCGAATAGAAACCCACCCCTGACATCGAATATGAACGAAAATATTATGCTAAACGTATACGTTATTAGCATACTCGTGGCTGGTCGTCAGTTAGCGATCGGCGATGTTCGATGAGTGTAGTTTCTCTTATCGAACCCACTGAAGACTTCCGACGAGGATTCTCGGCGTCTAACTCTCACCGCCTTTCACCCTCCATCCCCAAACTGGCAAACGTGTCGACAGCGCGTGATTCCCTCCCTCCGACAGATTCGACGTATTTTTTTTTTTTTTTTTTTTTTCGTCGGGCAACGGAAGCGAGATACTTTTTCCGGCAAGCCGTGTAGATCGGCTCGGTCGTTTATGGTGTATCGGAGAGGGTCGCACGAGCGACCTAACCCTAAGGCGAGGACCAGATACGAGAAACCGAAAACGGGAATATCCCAGTGTGCATCAAGAGTCAGTTGTGGCCCAGTGAGCGAGCGGAGCTCGCGCGCGCCTTAATGTTCTCTCAAAACGGAAATCACTGTTACTCAAACGCAGAGCGGGCTGTGCCGATGCTTGTACATTGTAAAGAAGAGACATTTTGTCCCAGTAAAGATAGCGAGGCGATGGAGCGCTTTTCATCTTTTATTCAGCCTTTTTTTTTTTTTTTTTGTATTTTTTTCCGTCTCCTTTTCGAAGTTTTTTCTAGTCCCGAGTGCGGCACGAGCTTCGGACCGATAGCCGTAACACGAACTTTTGAAAGGTTTTTTTATCAAGGACCCCACCGTTGTCGGGAGAAATATTGAGGGTGAAAGGTTTTGTCCTTGATCGCCCATTGTCGTGAGACGGTCTTTATTATTTTTTTAAAATTTATATACCATCACAGCAGCTCTTACAGATACAAACTTTTTTATTCTTGCTGTTGAAGAATTTTCATCGTCATTCGCGATGAAAGATTTGGTAATAATTACAATGTGGAATTTATGATGGCTATTAATTATTATTATTTTTGAATTAACTTAATATTTAGAAAAAAAAATTTAATAACGATTTACTCTTTTTTCTGTAGTATTTTTTTTATTTTTTTTTTGAAATTTGAATGGTGGAACAGAGATTTTTTAATTTTCTTGTTGACTGTTGCAGAGATCCAGAAGACTCAGGCTATAGGCAAGCCACTGAGGGATCCGAAGTACGTGGACATTTATCGGGAGAAGCCAATTCGCGTTGCGGTTAAGGTGCTGGTGCCAGTCCGCGAGCATCCCAAGGTAATTACTCAGTAAGCGCCAACTTCGTCGCGCCACTCCGCACTTTCCCAATTTCCCGTTTCCGTCTCTCTCCCACTCCCCGCTCTCACCCGTATATTAGTTTCGATAACCCAATCCGATGCCGGTGAGGATGAGAGAACCTCCTGTGCAAGTCCGCCCGAGCTCGCTCGAATGACTTCCGTCGAATATTACAATCTCAACGTTTCCACGAATGTTGGGAATCGGAGACGGTGAGATTGCCGGCCGCGCTTTCGTGGCTTGTGAACAAGGATTTGCGGAAAATTCGTCTGAAACGATTCGTCCAACAACAATTCGTCGCAAAGAAATCGTCTGAAACGATTAGTCTTATAACGATTCTTCTAAAAAAATTCGTCTAGAATAATTTATCTAGAAGAATTCGGCTAATAAGAATTCATCTGGAAGAATTCGTCTGAAACAATTCGTTCAAAACAATTCGTCTAAAACAATTCGTCTGAAACAATTTGTCTGAAACAATTTGTCTGAAATAATTTGTCTGAAACAATTTGTCTGAAACAATTTGTCTGAAACAATTTGTCTGAAACAATTCGTCCAAAACAATTCTTTTAAAACAGTTCTTTTAAAACAATTCTTTTAAAACAATTCTTTGATAATAATTTGTCTGAAACAATTTGTCTATAATAATTTGTCTAAAACAATTTGTCTAAAACAATTTGTCTAAAACAATTTGTCTAAAACAATTCGTCTAAAACAATTCGTCTAAAACAATTCGTCTAAAACAATTCGTCTAAAACAATTTGTCTTAAACAATTTGTCTAAAACAATTTGTCTAAAACAATTTGTCTAAAACAATTTGTCTAAAACAATTCGTCTAAAACAATTCGTCTAAAATAATTTGTCTAAAACATTTCGTCTAAAACGATTCGTCTGGAACAATTCTTTGAAAAAAGTTCGCCAACACAACACATAACATCGTAGCCTCGTAACGTCGTTCGTTTTAGACGGGTTGTTCCAGACAAATCGTCATTAGATGAATTATTTTGGACGAATTGTTCTAGACGGATCGTTCTACACGAATGGTTTTCAGACTCGTCTTTGGACAAATTATTTTAGACGAATCCTCTTCATACTAATTGTTTCAGACGAATCCTCCCTTAACGAATTATTTCAGACGAATTATTATTCGACCCATCCTCCTTAGACGAATTATTTCAGACGAATCCTTCGTGGACGAATTATTTTAAACGAATTGTCACGACACACATTTTCCCCAAACCGTAAACAACGTCGGCACAAAGAAAAATCGCGAATTCAACGAAGTAAAACCCATCATTCCGCCACCGACTGTTGGATCAAAACAACCAACAGCTGTGTATTTCATTTTGATACTCGCAGGTAAGTCAACAACGCATTAAAAACGTGCTGATCGCGTTCGGTCGCCGGTTTCGCGACCATCCGGTTTACCCACCTCTACTAGGAATCTTCGACTTCCTCCAACGTTTAAATCCCAAAACTCGCGAGTGCGTCCGTGCTCCGCACGGCGCGAAGGAAATTGTATTCCCGAAGTTAGGCGATAATGTCGGCGTTACCGGCATCTCAATGTTCGCGGGAAGTTTCGACCATCGAAGCTCCTCTCGAATAACGGAAGCTCCCGGCGAGAGAACCCCGCGGATCTCTCGAGCTTATTTTTCCAACCATGGGGCCGAAAGTGGGTTTCGCCACTATCCGCCGGATGTTCGAAGAATCGATTGCCAACTCTCTCTTCCTCCCTCTTCTCTTCTAGCTTCCAATCTTACCCTCTCTTCGCCTCGACTCGTTCTGTGGAACTTTGCGAGAATGATAATAGTGTCGTAGATGGCGAGTTTCGATTGCAAAGCTTTTCATCTACCTTCGAGCTTCACCGTTCGTTACTCCCCAACTGTGTTTCACTCGGAGAAAACTCGTCGTGATATTCTTCTTTGTTGAAATTATTTGCGGCTCTTGATTCAATTTCATTCGTTTCGTTGAGGGCTGTTTTCTTTTCTTTTTCTTTTTTTTTTCTTTTTTTTTTTTTTACATCAGCCCCACAAAGTACTTCCGGTTGAAAGCGTTTGCTACACTCGTTGTCTCGTTTGTGAGACACGTGTTTTTTTTTTTTTTTTTTTTTTTTGAAAGCTTCCTCAGTGCACTTAACAATACCGTTGAGACTCTTTGGCTGCGGTACGTCTGTGAGAAAGCTTGTATATTGGTTTTTTGAAGAACGTTCGAATTTCTTTTTAAATCTCCGGAGCAACGTGGAGCCTTGGAACGTCGATCGTCACATCTGGAAGACGATTAAGCTGACCTTTGATTCATTCGATCTATCGGGAGGGTTTTTTTTTCCGCTCGTTTTGCCGACGTTCGTCGGTTCTTTAACTCGACGGGAACACGAGAAGCCTTTTTGCAGCTCGTCGTCGGTGAGCAAGGGGACGTCAATTAAGCCCGTAGAGAAATCAGAAATTAGCGAGTTGGACGCTGAAGGACAAGAGAGTTTCACGAGGGTTCTGTCTTGATTTTCGTGAAGTTGAACGACTCGTCGCGAAATTAAGTTTTCGGTTTGATTTTAAAACGCTACATCTGCAATTTTATGTTTCATGATTATATTATATTTAATATTTGCGTTTATCTATGAATTTTGCGTCAAACCTGATGAAAAATGTTGAGAAATGAAATTGCACGAGTCGAAATTATTGAAAAGATATATGGATATGTAAATCTTGGAGGATCATGAGGGAGAATAAATAAAGAGGTAAGTACCGAATCAATTTCCTCTTTTTATATTTTCTATGAATTTTGCTTTCAAATTCATAAAAAGAGTTCTAAAAAAACTAAATTCCACGATTACGGATGATAAGAAAATATAGATATGAGTATGGAGATTCTTGAGGAAGCGTAAATAAAACGGAAAATTCTGAATTCATTCTTTCTTAACGTTTCCATTCGAGCTTTGCAGAGAATTACATCTCTGAGGTAGATTGCTACGTGATCGAATCGGTATTTCGGATTTACGAGACTTTTTCTCATCGATATCTCTTCACTCACGTTATTTTTATGCGCTGCACTCGATTTTTACGCGATCGAGTCGCGTTGCATAACGTCAGAATTTTTCTGTGATACTCCGTTTTGCTCTCCGTTGGCTCTGTTCGATTATGATTAACATTAATTCAGTAAAAATGTATGTAAAAAAATGTTTAAATCAAGCAAATAAGATTGATACTATTCTCATGTAATAATAATCATTTTTACGTTCCTGCAATAATTATTAATAATTTGGATGAATTATTGTTTTCCAATGAATTATAAAGTTCAATCGGTATTATTCTCTATGATAATTTATCCATCATATTTATGTCAGGACAGAGCTTTATCAGTCTTTTCGGCGATTTTCGTCGAGTCACTCGCCTTTTCAAAGCCCCGTTAATATCTCAACCCCACGACATTCCAGTTTCCTCTTTTCATTATTTTTTTTTATCACTACGACCGTGAGTTTCTTCGCGAATGTACTGTCATTTTCCCGAAATTGGTCCGCGAGCGGTAAAGAGACCTTCGTCGTGATAGGGAAATCTGCGAGAATCCACGAAAATTGTGAATTTCTTGGTAATATTTGCATGTGCCAGATGCCACCGAATCGATTCTCACTCGCGCATTTCGGCGGTCTGTCCGTAGTTTCACGCGATCGTGACATTTGCCCAAAAATCGGTCCAACCCTTCGTGCTTTCGAGTTCTCGTTTTTCCTCGATTTTCGGGACACGTCTTTCGTTCCCCGTCCACTCTTTCACTCCTCCGCCCCAATTTCGCACGTCTTTCTAATAAAAAGATTTTCTTCTTATTTTTCATTCCTCCATTTCCATACAATTATCGTAAAATTTTAGATGAAAAAAAAAAAAAAATCTCTGGGTTCAATTCGGGGTTTCTCGTTTGGATAATTTGGTGCACGTGGTACGGGGTCAGCTTTGTACTTGTAATTATTGCTGATAGTCGCACCGGCGCAGCGGTGAGAATGCCGGGTCGTCTTGCAGAGTCGTTCCGTACTCGGCAAACTTTTGGTTACGGCCAGCACGACCATCACAACCGCTACCGAGCAACGAGAGCGACAATTTGGAAAAAAAGTTCTGCAATTTCGCAAGCACAACCTTCGCCGGCTCTTCGTTCCGTTCTCTGTCTCTCTTTCACTCGACTGTCCGCACGCCGCCGTTGCTTGGGCGGTGCGGTGTCGATTCTCTTGAATATTTCGCGAAACGACTTTTGCTCTTCCTCCACCGTGTCCTTTTGCCTGGTATCGGTCTCGGTGAGATTTTCCCAGTGTGACGTTCCGGCCTTACCGCAAATCTTCGCTACCACAGTCGCGGCTTTTTCGTCGATTCAGCCGGAGAAGCCTGCGGTATTTTCACAGGCTTCTCGAGACAGCCTCTTCCTCTCCCCTCTCTCTCTCTTAACCGTGCTCTCCTACGTCTTGGAATATCGAACAGAATATTTTCAACGTCTGTGCTCGTTCCTTTGTCGTTGCTGGAGCCATCGGTAAAACGGCAAACAAGTATTTATCCACGGAAATGCCAACGAGGTAGATTCTTATTTATCGAAGGAAACGATATTTACCAATAAAATTTGGTTAACAAAATTCACAATTGCGAATGGTTCGACGTGTAAGAAAAACGAAACGTCGGCGAGTCGAGGAGTGAATTGAAAAATTGGCACCTCATTGACGGTTGGAATATTCAGTTGACACGTTTGATTATTCATTCTCATCCAAGTGGATACGAAAAATATCTCTTATTTACAAAAAATTGACGGACTCTGGTTAGTGGTAGGCATATATTTTTCATATGCAAACTATACATAATTCGCATATAATCCATACGCATAATTCGAAGTCCCTACGAAATCTGTAATTTTTCACATGAACAATTGACTGGTAAATCCTGGTACAGATAAAAATGACAGATTTCGCGATGAATTATAATTCTTCGCCCTTACCAAAGATCTTTCTGCAACAAAGTGGAAAATTGATGCACTTTCTCGAAGAGGCAGAGCTTCGTGAATATTTACGAGAGTAAGTGAAATTTTACGTTGCACAATCTTGTAATGAATTTCACCTCACCGCTGTTCTTTATTTATGAGTATATGAATGAAAACGTAATACCCCGTTTTATTATTCCGGTGTCCAAGGTGTATTTATGTGTACGAGAATAGGGGGGAGGGGAGAATTTCCAAGCCGACGAACATTGGGATTACCTTCGGTTCTATTCGCAATTCGGAGAAACGTCGAAGTAGTCTCGAGCTTCTGTCGGCAGATCTCGAGGATCTTCGTCGAAGTCGTCGTCGTCGTTCGCATCCCATCCGTACCGGGGTCTACTCCATCTACTTCGTGCATTTCTCACGATCCATAGACTTCGCACTTGACCGACGTTACTCCGCCTCTCTCGCGACGTCTGGTCTCTCGGTCGAAACATATCCACTCTTGTCTACGTGCCGCGTCTACCTGACAGCCCCGGTCACCGTCGTCTCTAACGCGACGTAAATATCGATTCGTTCTCGACTCGTATAAAAGAATCGTTTGGGCAAATGGACATGCGCGAGAACGGTACTTGTCACTTTATTCTCAATGGGCTGACCGAAAAGCTGGATTTGGATTTGTTTTCCGACAGACACGTGTGACGTTGCTTGGTTTCGTTCCGATAAATTTAACAATACCGCAGAGAATTGATGAAATCGAGTTTTTTTGAAATGTTCATTGACATTTTATTTTCCCATGAAGCTGCGATTTTTTTAGCGAAAAAAAATCACTTTCTCAGTCACGCAGACAACAAATTTCTGGTCCATTGTACGCTCGATACAATTCAATCTTCCTGAACCGAGAATGTCATATTTTCTCGTTCTTTTCTCGAACGAGAAATCGATACATCTTCAAAATCTCTTCGCGATATTGCTATTCCCATCAATACCAAAACCAGTCAACAATCCTGCGTGGGTCGGACATCAGAACCTCTTCCGTTTCAACACCCAACACCCTACGATTTCGTTTAACCGCAGCTTCAGCGCATTGCGGTACACGTCAAATGTCAAGTCATTTCGTTGATGGTCGGCACGCGCTTCGAATTCGAACACAGACCGTCTTCGCCTTTGCAGCAACTTCGTGATTCTCCGATAAAACCCATTCGGCGATTGAGCCACCGGTCCATCAATGGTAGATCGAAAATAGCGGAAGGATTAATTGGTTCGATGATAACTTCTCGTCGGTAATTAAACCGACGATCCAAATTGTCAGCACGAGGCGCGAGGTTTGTTAGAGAATGATTTATATACCATGCTGTCCATTCTCATCTCCGAGCACGTATACCAGCTCCACCTTTTCGTCTTCCTACCGTCCTTTCCCCGACTTACACACACACACACACACACACATCCAGTTTCTTTTCGAGCCATGAAAAGAGGGATGGAGGAGAGACCTGTGGCCGTCAATTTGTCTCATTCATGAGTGGATGAAGCGAACAACTTCTCCAGTGGCCTCTTCGCCACGATAGCGAATGTACCATGGCTTCGCTGTACATCCACGTACATACCTCATGCTCAACATGTATCCTCACCCTTTTCCATCGGGGCTCTAACCTCGAAGCACTCCGAGAGAGTCCCCGAAGCTCGGCAAGCCGGAGTTCTCACGGCGACGTTGGTGGAAACCGCGCCAGCTTCTCCGTTCTTTCCACGGTTCGTCCCATCCGTACCCCCTCGACCTCATTACTTTCAACCGGAAAGAACGTATTCGAGTGAATTCCGAAGCCCCTTTATCTCCGACGCATTGGGTCGTACCTGATGCTGCTTGTGTACCTCTCCGGATACCGAGGGTATCCCTCAAGCCCCCGAGCTCCGGCATTGCTGTTTCTCGAGTACAAACTGCTATCTCACTGTGCCTCCTTCGTCTCTTTCTCTTCTTATCTCGGTCATCGTACCTCGTTCTCTCTCATTCTTCCCCCGTTCTCCATCTTACGACTGTCTTTTCGCCTGTAGCAGACGATACGGACTACAAGTAACGACCCGTAAAGATACAGATCCTTTAGTCCCTCTTTAGTTTTATCGTCGAAGGCAAACCATTTTATTGCCCCCTTCCGTCTCGTTCTTCGTCTCTCTCTTCGCGAGACTACTCCATTGTTCTTGCTTATTGAATAATCTACAAGATGTAGAATTATTCTCTTTAATGTCTTGACGCATTATATTGTCGCTCTATTGTGTTGTAAATGTATCTGGATGCAGAGCAAAACGCTGAGGTAGGTTCGATTCGTTTCGTTATTGGTTTCGAGTATCCTCATTTTCCCGTTTCGTGTTTGGTTTCGATACATCGGTCTCCCTTTGCTTTCATCGTCCAGCTCACGATATTCCGACAATTAAATAATCTTCCCGGAGAAATCGTTTGGTTTATTCGTGGAATATATTTCAAACGCGACGACGAGACATTCGATCAAACTCAATACGCCGAAATATGTTTGCCGTAAATGTTACAGTATGGAGCTTTAAAGCTTTTCCGGCGTCGACGTCGTTTCGCGAAACATTAAACCATCCGAAAATGCTCGTTCGACGTTGAAGACCCTTCCGGAATGCAACTCGTTCTCTACCTTGCGCGAATTGTCCGAGCATACATACAATAGAATCGAAAACTCGTTCGTTTTATGGAAAAACGTTTTTATCGTCCAGGCTGGGTCGAGCTGAAGCGCTACCAGCTTTTCTTCTTACCATCCTGTCTCCAGTTTTTAATGCCCTTCCGTTATCCTCCTTCCTTTCTTGCCCCACCGCCATTCGCGTGCTCCACGTCCAACCTGCGCGATCTCGTTTCTCAGTGACTTCGGGTTATGGCCCTTTTGATGGCCATCGCCTCCTGCGCGCGGCCAACGTTATATCCTCTTATTTTCTCCGTTCTCAATTCTTTTTTTTTCTTCTCAATGAAATTTCTTCGCCCCACGCTTTCCGACAATACGGCAGAAGCTCGGTTTTTTCCGTCTATCTCGAGCGTCGATGGAAAACAACGATGAATAAAAAAACGGAAGTTCGTCTTCCGGAACGATTCGCCACCATAAAATATGTAACCTAGTATTCCGACGAGGTCGTCTCGACAATTATTTTTTATCGCTCTTTTTTTTCGGGAGGGGTATGAAATATTTTCCGCTCGCGATTTAACGGGCTCGTAGAAACGTTGTAACAAATTGTTAGGCCTCGTGGCGTAAGCAGCGTCCGGTCTTGGAGTCTACATTGACGATCCCGGAAAAACCTTGAGAAACTGAGTTCTATTTTTTTTTTTTTTTTTTTTTTTTTTTTTTTTTTTTTTTTTTTTTTTTTTGGGCAAGAGTCGTTACGAGTTGTTTTTCTGCGGCTTCCTCGGGCTTTTCATTCCCGCGAGGGTGATATAAAGACCTCGCGGCCGAGGGTTAATAACGTGTGTTGAACTTTCGCTCGGTCTCCTCATGCGTATCTTCCATCAGTCGTCGTCTGTGTGTGTGTGTGTGTGTGTGTGCGGTCGTTTGTGTGTGCGCGTTCTTTCTCAGCAAGAAGCTGGGAAAGCGGAAGACCTTCGACGTTTTTTCGAGTGCCATTGAGTACCGGCACTCTTCCAGGGGCGAAGACGACGACGACGTTTTTCGAGGAGCACGAGGGAAAGTCGTGGTAGAGCTCGAAGAAGAAAAGTCAGAAAGCTCGCGTTCCTTTCAACCTTTTGAGTAATACATATATCGCGGACACTCCGATTCTGCCCTATTTACGCTTTCCTACTCAGCTCTTTCTGTGTGTTTTTTAGTTGTAATTTTTTTTCATTTACTTTCACTTCTTTTTTTTTTTTTTACATACAATATCTTCTCGTCATTTCCATTCGTAACGAGATCCATAAACAATGAACATTCGTTTCTCCGACCGTTAATTAAATTAACGCACGGCTGTAACAAGTTACGTTTCGAATTTAAATAATTGCCACGTATTGCCGGGAAGGACGGGGGAGGATAAATTGCGGTGGACAAGAGATAATGAAGAACGCGGGTATCGCGCTGTGCGAGAGCGTACGTACCGATAGTGATTATTTTGGAAACAAACAATTTTCACTGGCACCGTGTGAAATAATCGTACCTCTCGCTTCGCCCGACCGTAGGTCCATCATTGCGCGACACTCACACGCTCTGTACTCGCGCAGTTCTCTTTCCCCCCGGGCCTCCCTCGCCTTCCGCAAACTGCATGCCCTGCATCGAGCTGCGGCTGGTCGAGATACCGTCGCGTTTGTGCTTTCTATCTCTCTCTCTCGCTCTTTCTCTCTCTCTCTCTATTTCTCTCTCTTTCTCTCTCGCTTCGTCTCTATTTCTCTCTCTCTCTTCCTCACTCATTTTCTCTCTCTCTCTCTCTCTCTCTCTCTCTCTCTTTATGTCTCTATGTCTCCTCTTTCTCTCTATCTCTTTCTCTCTCTCTCTATCTCTCTATGTCTCCTCTCTCTCTCTCTATCTCTCTATGTCTCCTCTTTCTCTCTATCTTTCTCTCTCTCTCTCTCTCTCTCTCTCTCTCTCTCTCTTCCACTTTCGTTCTCTCCCTTGCTTTATACATCTATATATTCATCTCTATCACACGCTGTATGCGCAAACCCGAGTGCACAAACCGTTCAAATTAGAACTCGGAGGAAACGAGACAGTGCAATGTGTGGCGTGCCGCCGCTCGACGTACCATCCCTCTTGCTCTCGTTACTCGTTACAGAGTTATACCTACACCGCGCCAACCGTAAAAGCCGCACACCACACGTGCGCCTCCCTTCCTCCTCCTCCCCCCGCACTTCCGACGACTACTTTGGTTTAATGCGAAATACAGAGATAATGCACGAACGATGCTGAAACAACCCGGTTGCCGTTGCAACAACACTTTGTAAATTGTTCGTCACACATCCGTGGTTCACCGAGATTTCGAATTAATGGAAAATCCGTTACGGGCTTATTCGTTGCGTCGGTGATGAGAATGAAAAGGATTCGGCCAATTTTTATTTTGTTTTTGTTTTATCATTGGGGTGTATCGACACGTTTTATGTTTTTCGTCCCGATTTATTGTACAACGTGCATTTTCGACGTCTGGCTCGCGATTCGTCGAACGATATTTGTATTGTTTTTTTATCCGTGACGATGTTTCATCGTGAAAAATGGAAAGAATAAGGATGAATTGATTGTCATTATCGTTGGAGCCTTTCGACGAAGTCATTACGCGAGATTCGTTCGATAATTGGTGCCCGTATAGAATTCTACGATCCGTTTTAAGCTGTATGACGAGTCTCGAGAGTTCGATCTCCGCAAGTTCGACACTCGTGAACGATCTAATTGGAATGATTTCCACGTAACGGCGAGCAGCTCCATCGACGTTTCGTTATTAATTGGGTCTGCATCGTCGTACGTGGAAGTGGATTTCGTGGAAAATTCCGCAATGGTCGCCCGAGGTACGTCGGTGAGATCCAAATTTCTCGTGTTTCCGAGTTATCTCATCTGGGTCGGTCCATCGCCCGATTCTGGACTACCCGGTAAATCATAAGCCGCAAATAGAAGCGAAGCTCTCCGGGGTTTCGCTGTTTTGTACGGGCGAAGAGAAGAACCATCGCCGGTGACTGAGTACTCGGTCCAACGCGCACAGTGTGGTCCAATGTCCGTTCGAAAAGTCTCTGATTTATAACCGATTGCATCGTCCGTATTCCGAACGTTTTTCATCCCTAAGCTCGTTCGATTTTTTGTTTTGTTCATTTTTTTTCTTTTCTTTTTTGTTTGTTGTGCGGGTTTGGAAGCTTCGTTTATTCGTGATATCGTTTTTTTTTTTTTTTTTTTTCGTCAGCCTCGAGGGAAATGCCCGAAGCACGTACCGAGGTTTCGTCTTTACTTCGTTGCAAGCAAACTTTTCTGCGATCTACCGGCGCAAGAGAGGCGTTCCAACTATCGCACGGTGCCCAAAGACCGGGCTTATTTTCAACCTTTTGGAACCCGCACGAGAGATAGTACAAAGTCCTTTCGGGTTAACAATACCGGCTGATTTCGGTGAGAGATATATAGAACCGGAGTTTCGTACTTTGTCGTATCCTTCTTCTCGGAATCCTTACGAATTACGACATTAAGGATGGCATTAATTAGCGAAACCCGACGAATTCAATTTTGTCGGAAAAATCTTGATTAATCGCAACTTTTACTACCTGCGGGTGAGGTACGGGGGAGGGGGATGGTCCGTGCCGTCCTATTTCCGTGGTGTTACCGTTACCATAGCCCGGGAGAGGGGACCGGAAGCTTGCTACGATTCTCCTCGTTCATTCGGAAAAAAATCGTCGAACCGGTGACAAAAAACTTTTCTCGACATTTTTATTCATCCCGATTTTATTACAATCGAATGAATTATCACCGTTCTACGTTCGACGAAGAAATTAAAGTTTCAACCGATTGAAATCAGATACCGCCACGAAGATTCATCTTTAAAAAAAAAAAAAAAGAAAGGAAAAAAAACGGTAAAGGAAGAAAAAATTCCAGTAGCGAGAAAAGTTTTCACGTTGTCGAACGTTTGATTCTTCCAATTACAAAAGTTTTGGTGAAGCACGAGGTTCTGGAAATTATTATTATATCTTTTTTTTTTTTTTTTTCCTTTTTTTCCCGTCATTTCATACACCTGCGACGGCGGCAACGAATAGTCGCATATCGTCGAAGATCGATGAGGTTGAATCGTACGAACGAGAAGATCAACGCTTCGTTCGTGGACGCGCTGTTATTATCTACTCTGTTGACGCTGAGCACACACGTCGTCGTGGTTGCCGTGTGTGCGGAGTTTCCATTGCGGCAATTCCGATGGGTTGCTCGCTTTGTAACGCTCTGGCTTTTCCCTCCATTAGCCTTCTCGTGTCGATCCTTCTCGACGTCGATGAAACGCTTACGTGCGCGTTGTGATTGATCGTCGATACGGCTTGTTGCTGCTCCAACACCAACCTCCTCCCCTCCCCCTTTTCCCCCGTACCCCTTCTTCCGCGCTTAACCCAACATCCGAACATACGTAACCGGCAAAACGATCGAGCCGAGTGATGTAAAACGCGCTCGGTTGCCGCTCGAATTCTCCTGTCACTTCTCGTTGAACTATGTTACACAGCTTTACCAGCTACTTCACCGGCTCGTACGTCACTCGCGGTTTTCTCTCGACGTTACCACGGATTTGCCGCATTCCAAACATCTGTTGGTTTGGGGGCAACACCGAGTAAATCCGTGGAAAGAGTTTTCGAGAAATAACGATTATACATTGCGAGCGTTTTGTCACAGTGAAGAAATTGATTAGAAAAATGATAATTGATTGGTTACATTTAGTTTTTTTGTACTAATCAAGGTAGTAGCGTTCGATTAAATTGTTGCTGTTGGATTGGAGAAAATAAATCGTTGGATTTATTCCCATATTTTCGCTCGCACAGACTTGTAACTGTTCAATGATTTTATTTAAAAAAAAATTTTTTTAAAACTTATTTCCCGCTCATTGCATTCAAGCCCTTCCAACGCTGATGAATAAACCTCCAGTCCTTTCGAAACTTTGGTCGAACGTTATTTCACCGACTGTCGGCCGATGTAAATCTCGCTAGTTTCGACAACTTATCAGATGTGACCAACGCGGTCTCTGCCGGCCGTTTGACTTGTTAACCAGATGAATCCCCCGTGACTGGAATATTCATTTTAGCCTCGCGGGCACTTGAGCTTCCGCGGAGCTTCGCCAAACTGCGACAAAGTTTATTCCGTGTGAAATTTTATCATCAACTCTCTCTCTCTATCTCTCTCACTTCCTCTCTTCCTCTTGCCTCTCTCCTGCAATGCATATATTTTGGGCAATTTCGTTGCATGTCCTACTTTCAGAAAGTTTACGTTGTAAATTCACTCGAACCTCGTAATTTCATTGGAAACATTTTCTTTTTTTCGTTACATTGAACTACGGACAATCTAAATGTAAAATTTCGTGTATTGATAACGAAAATAAATGATTGCAGTTATTTTTCTGAGTGTAGGAGTCGATTTTTGTTAGGGTAGTTACATGCATTTCAATTGGTTAAAACAGTTGGAAAAATCTTAATTGTCGACAACGTAATTAAGAACTAAAAATAATGAAGAAAGATTGCTTCGGGGAGTTGCTGCGTGCTCTTCTACGACTCGGCCAATTTGCACCTCTCGTTCCCGAGTAAATACGTACCAGTTGTGCTGAGAATTTTAATAAAGTCGAGACTTTCATCCTCGTGCGCTGTCGGGTATTATATATGAATTCCGGATTACTTTCGACAAAAATTAAATATCTCATTTTTCCGTGTCGCTGATCCACACCGTAACAAATTCACACGAAATTAATCGCACCTAAGTAAATTTGCTTCTATTGCAAATTTGCGAAAGCACCTATCGCTTAAGCACGTATTGCCAATCTGCGTATCCGGCTTCATTCCGAATCGTTTCATTGCAACAATCGCAACAAGCCCAACATAATTTTTTTTACATCCTAAAATCGTTGTTGAATTCTGAAATCGATTCTAAACTTTATTCCAATTACTGTCGCTCGGTTCAACGTCAAACCATTGAATATATCTTAGGAATAAAATTAAAAAATTTGTTACAATTGTCACACAAAATATTTCTCGTTAATGCCATTCGTTAGCAATCGTAATTTTTCCATTTCCGAAGCTTTTCTTCCCGTTTTTTCCGCTACAAAAAATCCCGAAACATAAATTCTCCAATTCCACCAGCGACATCGGGCCGTCACAAATTCACCTAACGAGCCGTAAACGTTTGTGCAACCCCTCGCGATATAAAACGTATAAATGCATCGAACATTGGCTTCGAGATTCTCGGCAATGTTTTTAGTGTTTCGCAATAACGGAGCCGCTGTTACGCCGCCCGGAACGAAATTGTCGAGGCTTACCACTCCGTCGGTGGATTATCGACGTGTCTGATCGGACCCTCAGGCCACGGTCTCGGCCTTCCCCCACCCCTTTCACCGCTCGATGGCACGTTTCTCGCTTCCTCGTGCACGAAGACATCGAGAAGCTTGCAAAGCCCCGGTGGCGATAACGCCTTCTCGAGTTTCGCGGACCAGCAAACGAAGTCTTCTCCTCGGTGTCGTGGCTGGGCCGCGTTACATTTTGCGGTTATACGAGTGAAACTCGAAAGAGAATTTTCGCACCGAACGAAGTCGTTCGTGTTACAGCAACACCGGGCGCAACATCGAACGGGCTTTCAACGTTATTGCGACAGTTCGGGCCAAGTTTGGAAAGCATTTCTTTGAGACTTTCGGTCGACGGATCTGCATCGCGTCTGGTCTCACATACAACTTCGTGTCGTCGGCTCGATAATACGAGTAACAACGCTGTGGCTGCGTCGCGAAGACGACGTCGACGACGACGACGACGACGACAGGAAAACTGACGAAGACTGACGAAGACTGACGATCGTCTAGGCGAGTTTCCATTTGGATTTCTGAGAAAATTTTCTGGGAAATGCGAGAATCTCGCGACTCTGGTTATTACTACGGTTTCCGTCGAAAGATTAACGACGATGATTCAGGGAACATTTCGATTTAACTTTGATCACTTGGGGTTTTACTCTCACGGTTCAGCGTACGACATGGATTTTTTTTAAATCTAAAAATGAAACGGCGAGAATGGCTTGAAGTTTTTCTCGACAGATTGTTGATTGCTAGAAATATTGACATTTGATTGTCGTATTATTGATTACATTTTTTTTTTCGATGAGGATACTTTTATCAGGCACGTGATGAAGTTGCCTAGAAACGATTTATGTCGATCGATAACTTGCTGGAGTAATAATGTGGGCCAGTTACGTGGGTTAAAAGCCAAATTGGTGAGGGTTCGACGATTAATTCGACCTAGGTAACATCGCGTTGGCTCACACGCACTCGCGACCTCTCGTGATATCACACGGATCCGTGAGTGTGATAATTACCGGATGCTGTAAACGGGCGGCTTGTTTTTCAACGCAGGCGCCCGAATGAACGCCTAAAAAAGTCTTCAGCAAAAATGAACCAATTTTTTCTCATTAACTTCGACTCCATATTTTTCTACTCGCCGATTCCCGCAAACAATCCCATTTCGAAGATCCAATGAAAATAATAAATTCGAAAAGATCGAAAAAAAAGAAAAAAAAAGAAACGATAATAAGAAAAAATTATCAAGAAAACCAACGTACTCGCTTTTTTATAAAATCAGATAACGGTACTCTGAATGCAAATTTTTTACTGCACGTCGTCACCGCGCATTCCTCGTCCCTCGTGTTTTGATTCTTTTTTTCATTTTATTCCCGTGCTATATTCCGATTTCTCCTCTTTCGCCGGAATTCCCGGCGGAGATTTGCATCATTCGCGCCTCGTTGAGATGACGAGGGGAGGAGGAGAAAGAGCGAGGAAGGAGGGGGGAAAAAAAATATAATTATGTCGGTCCCATGGGCTGTCATCACGTGTCGGACGGTCGCTGATCCTTCGAATTAATTAAAATATAATTTGGCGGACTGCCGGCTGGTGTCGTCGGCTCCGTGTTGTACCGGCTCGCTGGTCGAATTTAATCAAGAGTTGTTTTTTACCCCGCCGAGTGTGGAAAAACGTGGACCGAGTTTCGTGCGTAGTAACGCTCGGTGCGATGCAAATCCTCCCCTTTCGGTCCATTCTCCCCCCCATCCCCGTTGTCCCAGCCACTTACCGCAACGAATATAAAAAAAAAAAAAAAAAAAAAATTCTTTTCCCTTCTTCATCCCCCGACCCCGGCGTGCACATACACATGTGTCACGCGCACGCTCGTGTTCGTGCGCGTATGCGTCGTCGGAAAATAAAGTGGAGGACCGGGAATCGAGTGTACAATTTGCTCGCTCAGCGAATATTTTAATTCCGCGCTGCCGCAAATTCGCGAATATTTATTTTGCCCTCGGAGGCGAAAAATTCAATGATTTTTATGTTTTTCTGTTGCAGTTCAACTTCGTCGGAAAGCTGCTCGGGCCCAAAGGAAATTCCATGAAACGTTTGCAGGAGGAAACTATGTGCAAGATGGCGGTGTTGGGCCGCGGCTCCATGAAGGATCGGCAAAAGGTCAGATTATAATACACGTTTCTATGGAATATTCTCTTCGTCTTCTGTTATATCCCATCTTTTTACGAATTTATTTTTCCTTCCCTCGGGCTTGCGTTTTTTTTTTTTTAATTTTATCTTTTTTACCTATTTTTCCATTTCAATCCAATTATCGAGTACATAATTTCCCGGGCAATTCACTATTTCCCCGTGGGGTTTGCGCGTCTAACGAGTAAAGCAGAAGGAAGCCAGGGATTGAGCGGGGTTGGGACGTGGTTGCACGATGGGGATGCTACGTTTTTCTCATCCTCGAAGACGCTATCTCGTCTTTTATGTTTCTTTTACGAGACTCCAATTTCGATGGATCGTGGATTGTTTCGTTTATTTTTTTCGTTTCGCCTAATTGAGCTATCTCTGTTATCTCCGAGACGATCTTTTCTGTTCAATTATTCATTTTACTTGTGTCTTTTCGCATTCGTACCGGAGAATATGCTGGAATTTCCGTTTCTACTGGCGATAAGCGGATCCACATTATTTGACTGAAAAATAACGACCGCGAGCTAATTTTTTATTTTTTTATTTTTTTTTATTTTAATTTTTTTAATTCTAATTTGAATCTAGTAGTCCACGCCTCATCGCGGTTAGTTCCGAGCTTGCATGGGCGTTGCACAAACCGAAACTGACAGTCAATTTGGGAGAACGTAGGCAGATTAAACATTTTTATTATTTTTATTATTATTATTATTATTATTATTATTATTATTATTATTATTATTATTATTATTATTATTATTATTATTATTATTATTATTATTATTATTATTATTATTATTATTATTATTATTATTATTATTATTATTATTATTATTATTATTATTATTATTATTATTATTATTATTATTATTATTATTATTATTATTATTATTATTATTAATCGTATTATCATTATTATTATTATTATTTCTCTCATTTCATATCTAAACTCAAAAGCTCTTCAATCCGAAAGAGCTCATGTCTCACGTACTTTTCCGAAGCGCCATAAGCTGCGTTTTTTCCCACCCCCGACATCGGCCGAAAAGAAATACAGCGACGGGAACACAGCAACCCGGCAATATTTCGCAGATTCCCCGTCGCGAAAACTCGCATTCGAACGTCTGTTCTCGTACGATAACGAAACGTAGGATTTTTGAGTCCAAACGAGCAAAAGCCCCGTTGGTCGTGGCAACCGTGACAGTCTTATCACTGGCAATCATCGCTACCGGTCGCGGCAACGTTCGCCAAAGTACTTCTCTCACACAAACACAAACACAAACACACACACAACGTTCTCTAGCATCGCCCAACACCGGCTGAAACATTAAACTCATAAAATACAACGTCACGTTCAGCTTTTGCGCTCTCACACGACCTTTGCAACATCACCCAGTACACCGCGGCTCCGTCGTTTCGTTTCTCAGGTTTCCGAATTCCCGACAATAACCCGCATTTAACCTTCTCCGTTGCCTAATTTTAAACGCACGGAGAACGACGAGTAAAATTTCGTACAGGTAAAATTTTCGATGCGAACGTGTGTATAGTAGCATCGCGACGCTAATGACGTACGACGCTCGTCGGAACAAACGCGAGGCTTCCGGTACTCTTCGTACAGCATTTGTACCACTGTGAAATATGACCCCGCAGATGGATGAACGGCAACGCGAAGCCTCGGAGACCGAGAGAATCGCCGAACGAGCGACTACACCTGCTACCGCACTTTTTATTTGCATTGTTTTTCCGTTTTTTTATTTTTATTTCAATAATGTGTGCGTGTGTGTTTGTCTTTTTCGTCGTTTTTTCATCACATAACTCTGATAATGGAAGCCTCGCTGGGGAAGTACCTCGACACTCGCAGCGGTAAAGTTATTATCGGTGAGCGACGAAGCGAAAGAGGGGTTGGTAATAAAAAAAAAAAATGGATTTAAAAAACGAAGAAGATTTTTCGGATAAACCCGGTCGGCAATGCCAACGTTGCCGCCTTCGGGCCTGGTTCTAGACGCTTATATATCCGGCACAGAAGCACGTATTTTTTTCCCGGGAGTTCGGAAAGTTATGTCTCTTACACTTTCTCCCTCTCTCTCTTTCTCTCTTCACCTCCCTCGCTCTCGAGCTATTTTTTTTTTTTTTTTTTTCGTTTTTTCTCTGCCCTCTCTGTCTTTCGTCCAGCATCCGCTTTTTCTTTAGGTTTCCACGTCAGGCTCGCCGAAAAAAGGACAAACAAACGCTGTACCATCGTTTATAATATATGTGTATATATGTATCGCGTGCACGAGTTTTACACGTTGCTTCGATCGCGATCAGTTGCTTCTTTTCCGCGAGCTCGCTTTGTGGCAAACGTCCTCGTGGCTTCGGTGTTTTTTCGGCAAACGCGTTGTGTTCCCTCGGTCACGTCATAAACATTCGTGACAATGAGAATTTTACGCTCGGGCGGTTTCGCCGCCGCTCGTTCCCGCCCTCCATTCGGAAAATGTGTCATTGTTGCTCGGGAAAATGGAATTATGTATTTAAAAAAAAAAAAAAAAAACGGGTTGAATTAATTTTCACGGAACCTTTGAAACGTTTCGAGTGGAGTTCACATGAAAATTGTGAGGATTAAATTTTTTTCCGTCCGATTCTAAATTACAAGGCAGAATTTTATTTTTTTCCACGTGACTTCGTAACTAAGATGGAACTTTTTTTTTTTTTTTACTTGACTTTTTTCGAGGTGACGAAACACGCGTTGCACGAAAAATAAATGTTAAGCAGCGGAAATTTCCGACTCAACGAGGAACAAACTTTTTTTCGCTCTGCGATGCAAATTTTTTGTCTACAAAAATAATTAATTACGCGTGATTAAATTCGGATCAATTTTCTCTGCGAGCATTTTTCTATTTTTCTATTTTTTTCTTCATTCGATGAATTTTCGGTGAATATTCCGTTGAATCCACGTAATATTCTATAATTCTTTAAGTGGACAAAGCCCTTTTGAAAACTTCAAAGTCAAGATGGCTCTGAATAAAACATTTAATTGTAATACCACTCGTTTCGTGTTTCCAATCTCTTTTGCGAGTTATCTCGAACGTTTTCTCAATGACGCAAACGCTTCCCGCATCCGCTTCTCGTTCAGTTTCTCAACCTCTTGTCTTATCTCTCGCGGTTTTCTTCGCGAAATCCTTTATGACTTCGCCGCGATAGCCGAAGAAAAGCGATATCGGGTCGGTGGGGACGGGAACCGGCACAGCTGAAGCACGAGCGCGCGGCACCGGAGAGACATCGCGCGGAGCAAACTTGGTTTTGCGGACAACACACGGTTGCGTATATATTCTATTTGGTAAAAAGAACGGAAGACAGTCTGACGACGGTCGAACGCTCCGGATGGAAAAATCCAGGCGGAAAGACGCCCGAAGCCTGGGAGACGTCGGTAGATGCGAATGAAAGGGTGAAGGGAGGAAAAGAGCAAAAGGTCGAGAGGGCTTTTGGTCTTTGGCGAACGTCCTATAGCTCGAACCTCGAAGTATTCTAGGTAAATTCAGCATCATGGTTCGAGCAGAGAGAGACAAAACCACGGAGAAAGAGAGAGAGAGGGTTAGAGGTGGAGGCGAAAGGGGAAGGGAGAAAGCCATCCTACCCTCCGGTTCCCCATCTGGATCACAAAATCTCGGATAGAGCGCGAGTGATTTATCGTTACTTCTTATATTTAGGAGTCCGGGTTATAGAGCCTCCGGTTGAAACTTTTTATCTCTCTATATGCCCCTCATCCGTTCTCAGTTTTTGTTCTCCCCCCTCCCCTCCTGCCCCGTTCTTTTGTTCCTCTTTCCCGGCAATTCGTGTACCTAGCCGGGTCTGAGCAAAGCCAGCTTTTTCCCCTGAGAATATCGTCGCGCGTCTCTTACCTTTCGCGGAAGCTCAATAAAATCTTGGCTTTCCATCAGCGTGCATCCGATGACGTTACAAGGTAGTAGCAGACCTTCGTGGATTGGTCTCCCAACGTCATCCATAACTGTGGAGGCCAACCTTCTTACGTCCTTCAATTTTCCCGCGTAAACGAGTGGACTGATAAAAATATGAATAAATCAATCAATAAATAAATCAATGATTAAATTCAATCTTTCGGGAACATGCAACTTGTTCAGCAAAATCCATACTGGAAGACAGCACGCAAAAAACAGCATTGAATAGTTCCAAATGGCGGCGCCACATGGTCGAATCTACTCGAAACCGATGAAATAATTGAAGGCTAAGTAGATGCTAATTAAATGCTCTATTGCCTAATTTGATGCTCTTCAAATCACACCAACAAGTTCTTATGCGGTAAAAAATATAACCAGACCATAATTAAAGGCTCATTAAAGGCTCCTGAATGAGCGTAGAATCGATCGATTGTAAATGACACATCAATGAAGATGGGTTTATAGTCTTCGATGCCTTGAGAGACTAGTCGAGTTAAATAACTACAATTAATGATAATTATTTTTTTTACACCAATGTGAACCGAACCAAGTCCATGACAGTCATCCGCCGAACGTATCATAACCAATAACCCGAGAAACCCACGTCGGACGTGTAACGCAACACCGCGTTACATCTCTCGTTACGTCCCGCCACGATTGCCCGAATCGCGTCTGACAAGGGCATCCGCGGCAAGCCCAACAGGGGTTTCCTTCGCTTCTCCGCCTCTGGCTAAATTTCAACCTTCCCGGACCCGCTCGAGTTGCCGCGTATAATGAAAATTTCCCGCAGCGGCAACATGGGAAAAGCTCACTCCGAGTCACGGATCTTGAGGAGACCGAAGTACGTTGTGGCAACTCCTTCGGTTGGCCCCGGTCGTGACTGCTCTAACTTTGGCCCGCGGTTGTACGGCCGCAGGCCATAATTCGTTTAAGGTGGGGGAGGAAAGCTAGTAGTAGTCTAGCGAGCAGATGGTTGAACGTTGTCATCCATTGTCATCTTTGTCATCGAGTTTATCCGTCGTATAATACGACGTGAGGGAGTTGGCGGAATTAAGGGAGCTCGGGGATTGGCGCATCGATGCGCCTACGCGGGTGAAACGGGTTAAGGGGGTCTTCGTAACAGCGAGGAGGGAGCTTTCTCCGGGAAACCTTCGATAGTACGCTGGGTTACGGGGAAACTCTAGAGGATTTGATAACCCGGCAAGTTGGTTCTGCACTCGGTGCTTCTGGTGCTCCTGCTTTTCTGATAAACTTTGACGGTGAACATACAACAAGAGCGAGGTAGAAAGAGGGATTCTTGTAAAGCTGAGAAAGCAACCATGAACACGGTACAGAGGGTAGGTCGGGTATCCCCGAATAATAGGGGAGGGAACGGAGGGTTATAACCACCCGCAATTATTATTCCACTTGGCGCAAATGGTCGTGTATTCAACGGTTGTCGACATGTGCTGCATGCGTTCATCGAAAGGGGCCGATGGTTTAGCATAATGATGAAGGTATATTCGCGCGAATGTGCTTCTCACGTACGGTTTCGGGCTATTATTCCGACCGCTTGGATCGATTAATGACCGACACGCGTCACATTTAACCGGCCCTTCCATCGCACTACCGAATGGAGAACAGATGTTGTGAAGCTTGTTACGAATTTGGTAATTCGAGGATATTCGAATTTAATCGTAATTTCGATGGATTCGTAACTCGTGCTTGGGTACATGAAGCTCGAACGACAGGCTTCGATTGGAAAAACGAAATTAACGAAAAAGGAGATAAATTCAACGGGAATAAATGAAAATTAAGGGTCTGTAAACCTTCGTGGAAGTAATATACGTGTATTAATATCGCGACGTTCGTGAAACGAGTTGCGGTGTAAAAAAGTTCTTCCTTTGCGATGTAGTATCACGGTTTGGTGCAGAAATATCATCCAACTCGAGGAATGAAAGTAAAAAAGCGTTCACTCCGATGGCACATAGTTGAAATAACTGCTAATTCCGCGGAGCGAGACTCGTGGCAGATAAGAGGTTCTTAATGAACCGAGAACTTTATCCTCTTTCGCTTTTCTAAACCTCCCACCGCCCACCCCGTCCCTTTACCGTCCCAAACTCGTTTCTCATATTTCTCCACGGTTGGTCGGATGAAATTTTCTTGCGTCGCTGCGAAGTTCTAATGGCTCATTTCTTTTTCACTCGAAACGGTGTTGCTATTTCCGATGGGTTTATTTACTTTTTTGCATTTGACACAGCACGAAAATGTCGCGTTGCGAGTGACTGGTCGTGTTTCGAGCGTTGAAAGAGCGATTAATTGAGATTTCCGTGGATGAGTGAGAAAAAAAATTCATCTCTCGAATCAAAAGTTCGTCGTCCAGTCACTGCGTCAACTTCGAAGATGAATTTACGACGTTTATCGGTGATGCGGAATTTTTTTATTCATCGATCAATCGATTTGATTTCGTTTTGATTTTTTTTTTTTCGAAAGAATCGAGGTTGAAACGTGGTTGTTCGAGGAGTTTCGTTTGGGATAAGCTCGGTCGCGGTGACGGGAAAACGTTTGAATACACGAAGGGTTCGTCGACGTGCGCCAACGTGTGTAGAACGGCAAAGAGCGAGCGTACACAAACGCGCCTCGAACGATGTATATGCTGTATGGAAGCCGTTGCGGATCATAATTCCCGTCATAAATTATCGAATCCTCGGGATCGTGATTTATGACGTCGGTGAATCGCGCGGCTCGATGGTTGAACCCTCCGAAGGTTTTGCCACGTGAAAATATGAGCCCTGTACGGTACGAAGAGCGACGGGGGCAAAACGCGGGGCGAGCTGCGTCCTCCGGGTCGGATCAACGCTTGACGTCTATCTCATCCGTGAGACTTGAAAAGAGGGCGCCGGATGATGGTCCAGCGGGGCGAGGAAAGAGGAGTGGAGAGGATAGAGGAGTTGGGGGAGGTATGGAGAGATCGCCTCATTTTTCAAGCAACCGAGCAAGAAAGTCGTCCCGACTGCGAAGCGGTGTATCGATCATCCATTGGGTACCTACTCGAACCATCCGTGGACCACGGTCCGTACATTGCTGCATTGTTTCACGGGGCTTGTACGCCATGCGAGATCGATGAGAATATCACCCGTCCTCGTCCGGCCTTTTGTTTCAGCCGAACACTGGTTTTCGGAATTTTAATACGGCAAACTGTGGCGCCGATTGGTCGGATTTTATCGTCCAGGTTTGATGTCGGTATATTCCTGGATGAATGCTTGCATGGTCGTGCAAAATAATAATTAATGAAAATGAAGATAATAATAATAATAATAATATATTAAATAATATTATTATTATTTTTATTATTATATAACATAATATAATAATAATCTCGATAATAATATATTAAATAATATTATTATTATTTTTATTATATTATTATTTTTTCAAGCCAGATTCTCCAGGTTCCGTAGCTGCCATAATAAACCAGAAATAATAATAATAATTATTATTAATTATAATTATTATTATTATTATTTCTGGTTTATTATAGCAGCTACGAAAATTTCATTTGTTGGTCAATGATTCCTGCTCCTGCTCAATCGATTATCGGCGGTCCATAAAAATGGCCCAACCTTTTCAATATCCTTCAATTTTTTTCTTTAATATTAAATTTTGGTACAAATTATTTTCCTCGCCGACGATTTTCAAGCACAATCCATGGAAAATAAATTTTCGATCCTTATTGCGAATTGTTTTATTTTCGTTCGTTTTAATGTTCGATCTGATGTTTGACGTGACAGATGTTACGTTAATGTTCAACGTTCTGGCCAGTCTTCAAAGCAACGTTTGACGTTTGACGTATTCGCTTGCCATCGCGGCCCGATCTCCGTTACATGGGGTGTAAACGTTTCGACGTTGATGGGCGCTCGTTCCACGGGCCATGATTCCAGTCTTTCAGCATTTTCATTTCAGCGTTGCTTTAATCACGTTCAAATTAATTGCAGTGCACGCGGCCTAGTTAAACCCCTGCTGCCGCCGAAACCAACCTCACCCTCGCAACTCACGATCTCGCGTTTGCCACCCCCCCCCCCCCCTACCTCCTTCCGCGTCTACTTTGCCTACACCTGCTCACTCGCTAAAGATATTAACTGGGTCGTAACGCACTTTGCCAAATAGAAAATGTTATTTGCCGGTGACTGCACTGATGCTCAGCCGCGGTGTAACCGAAAATCGCGTCACGATTTTTTTTTTATTCTCGACTTTCATTATGGTGTTGAAGATTACAACGTTATAATAACGTGTGTAAAACTCATTGTCGCAATTGTAATTAATAATTTACGATGTATTTACCAATGAGTTTCGAAGAGGGAACTCGCCAATAGGAAACCACTTACGAGTCTGGTGACCCCGTGAGGGGATCTCAATATTTCGCCGTTCCTTTGATCTAATTATTTTTATTCTTCCATCGTGATCGTTTTATTTGATTTGGAAAAATTATAATTAATTTCTTAAAGCTTCGAAGACCAAACTCGAATTGAACGAAAAAAAAAAAATCCAGGCAATAGTTTGCAAGTGAAAGAAAAAAAAACGATGCGCTCAGAGGATCTTATATAATTACCGATCTTGGGTTAAATTTTTTGATGTCAAAATCGACTGGAAAAGCGTTGAAAACAGACAGCGAAATTAATAAAATCAATTTATTACATCGACGATCCACGGATCCGATCGATGGACGAAACTTCCGAACCTCTTAAGGCGTAAAACTTGATCTTTTTTGTTACCTTTCATATTTTGATCTTGCGTATTTTTGCTTTGTCCGGCTTGATGCTTTCTCAATCATACGCTTGGTAGCACGGATTGACCCTCGGGGCCGACAGAGCAAAGCACGAACCTCGCGACCCTCGAACGCTACACATCGTATATTTATGTATCCACCCTTCTGCATCGTTGCTGCCTTCATCGGTTTATCGGAATTACCGCTGACCCCGGATACTTTCAAGATTTTTCTAGCCCCGCGGCGGCATTGATGCCTCGCGGAAACTGTGATTGAATCTGCCGTTATTACGTTTATCCAAGGTAATGGAATAAATCACCTCCCCACGTGATTCTACTCGACCGGTGCCCCTTCTTCGAGTTCGCATCCGTTGAACTGTGAAAAATATCCGACTTTGTATTATACGACGACAAGGTCGTGGTTTTTATTGCATCTGAAACCTGGAAATTATGGATTGAAAAAATAATAATATAATGAAAATGAAAATAATAATAATAATCAGAATAATCATAATTATTATTACACAGAAATAATAATAATAAGAAAAATAATAATAATGATAATAATAATAATTATAATTATAATAGCTACAATAATAATAATAGTAATTATAGGAATAGTAGTTATGTAATTATAATAGTTATAATAATAATAATAATAATAATAAATAAAAATAATTATTATTATTAATAACTATTATTATTATTAACAACTATTATTATTATTATTATTATTATTATTAATAATAACTATTATTATTATTATTATTATTATTATTATTATTATTATTATTATTATTATTATTATTATTATTATTATTATTATTATTATTATTATAGAATAAATAATAGAATAGGATTATAGAATAATAATAATAAAGTATTGAATAATAAAATAACAATAATAATTATTATTTTCATTCTATTATTATTTTTTCAAGCCAGATTTTCCAGGTTCCGTAGCTGCTATAATAAACCAGAAATAATAATAATAGTAATAATAATAATTGATAATTATTATCATTATTGTTATTAATAATAATAATTATTATTATTGCTATTAATAATAATAATAAATATTATTATTTATTATTATTATTATTATTATTTCTGGCTTATTATAGCAGCTACGAAACTCTCGTTTGTGGGTCAATGATTCCTGCTCCTGCCCAATTGATTATCGCCGAGCGAAAAAGAAAAAAATCAAAGTTTCACGAACTGCGACACAATTACTGTAATCCATCAAGTATTCAGTCAATAACAAGATCATAATGAAACAATAACAAATAATAGACTAGATCAATGATAAATAAATGAATCAATCAATTGAAATTACGAGTACGATGTTTGTCGTAAATCATGATTAAACAAACGTCGGTCGGCCGGTTTGGCTCGCGTGGAGAGAAGATTGTAGAATGAGGAAATGGGGAAATATCCAGTTTAAACGGAGAAGATAAGTAAGCTTTATCGCGGCCGTAACCGTAACTTCGGGGATTAACGTTTCGCCCGCGGAGGGTCCTCCGACGTACGAGTGTTATACACTTGCACCTAATTATCGCGTCCCGCAGCTTCTCCTGCTCACAGTTTATCCACCCCGGTGGCTGCCGGGCATCGGCGCATTAGCGCAATGAGACCCGTGAATTCGCATTCCGGTTGCTTCTGAATTATCCCGCTCATCCGCACTCGAAGGCTCGTGCCGTTTGACCACCGCGAATATACCGTTTCCCGAAAGAAATTCAATACCGCGATACGCAACATAATTTTTAATTAAACTCAATACAAAATTCTTCGGATCGATCTTTCATACTTTATCGAATATTTGACATGCAAAAGAAAAAACAACACTTGCGAGTTTTCTTTTTTTTCTTTAATCGCGAATGATTTTAAAAAAATTGTGAAATAAATTCTACGTCATCGCAAAAGCAATTTTGGCTAGAAATTGCTTTTTTCTCGAAGTATGAATGACAGTGAAGTATCGATTTTTCGTTCGATTCTACGTAAATTTAATGATAAGCTTGGCTCGATTTTTTCTTCCAAACAATACCGATCAAAAAAATAACCTCACATCGATTTCATACCGGAATAATATTAAAGCACGATCATTATGAGTGACAGATCAGAAAAAAACGTGGATCGGAAATAACACCTAAAATATATTCTCTTATAAAATCGCGATACTCGATTTTACACAAATAATTAAAAAATCATCCCCGGAATTTTTGACGTTTCCTCGCGACACAACTGACGATATTATTTGCATAAATTTATTTCCCTCGTAATGCAGAATACACGGAATATTATCGGCCGGGTTGGCTAATTGTTTATTGAAACCACGAGGGAGCCACGGTCGATTCCCGACAGCCGGGCCTGTCCGGGCAATTTATAGCATCCGTATCGTATCAGACAATATTTCCCGCGGATGGGTTTCCAACCCCTTGACACACTCCGTTGCGCAGCGTTGCACATACGATATTAATGATTTAATTTATATTCATCACCGATCACGTTAACCGCGATATTGTGCGTTTGGGCGACTATGCCACGAGAGAACATTATTATCGAGTGTACTATCGCCTTCCACCGGCTAACTAACTAACTTACTCGACGTCATATTAGATAATAACCTGGGTTTGCCTCAGGCTCAGGCGTAACTCGAGTATATCCATCATGTACGCGTAATTTAACGCGTAATTTTTATTTTTTATTATTTTTTTTTTCTTTTTTTTTTCTTCCGTTTGCGAGTTCGTTTTCGGACCGAAGCGCGACTGTACACTGCTGGAATGACGCAAGACCGCGAATCGTCCGTAAAATTATTCGGTCCATTATTTTTGCGCTACCCGGCGAGTTCCGACGATTCTGGAGATATTTAAATTTACATAAGCGACCGGAGAGCTACTTGCGAGTACTATTTTTTACTTTTATTCTCGCTCGTTCGCTGCTTTTTCGTTCTTCTTATCGGAATATCCCTACTTCATTAAGATATTTCCCTGTTGGATACCGAAACGACGAAATTCCGGGGTATAGTTTTAACATGTCACGATGTATTTGGACAGTCCGGGTTCTGCTTGGGCTGCTGATGGTCTTGCCGAGTGTATAGCTTTGCGGAGTGACCCAATTCATTGCAGCTTCCGGGGGCTTCTTCCTATGAAATGATTCACGAGAATTCATTGTATTTACACCATCTTTTCCGCTGTCTTCTATCGAACTTTTAATTCGAACGTTACATTTGTAATTACATTGACTGTGAAATTACAATACTGTGAAATGTTTTCCTCGCAAGTTTCAATTAATTTCTCCGTAAATTTCACTTCTGGATAAACTGGTATTTTTGTTCTCGAACGATAACGCATTAAGGGGGGGTAAGGTTAATTCGATATAAACAAAGCATATTTTCGATAATTTTTTTTGACTACACAATTAATTTACATTTATTTCTATAATAACTACTTAATAGAGTAACATTTAAAGAATATTCTATAAAAATTTCATTAACTTTTATGAACAAATGAGCCATTGACGGAGAATCTCAGTGGACGTCTAAGAAAAAAAGTATTATTTCGGTGCCCTTCATAACTCATCACTGGATCACTGGATATCTGAGATCAAAAAACCAAAATGATTATATTAAGTGATAAGTTTCTGCAGGTAATCACGTCGAGTATTTTTTTTTTTAATATACTGATCAAAATACTGATTTTTCATCAAAAAAATTGAAAATGTTGCCATTTCAAAATACGTTAAAATAAATTTAAAAAAAACAAGAAAGACGTGATTACCCGCAAAAAACTTATCACCTCATAAAATCATCCTGGTTTTTTGATCTCAGATAATCCAGTGATCAGTTCATGAAGGGCACCGCAATTTTTTTGAGCCGTCCACGGAAATTCTTCGTCGATAGCTCATTTGTTCATGAAAGTTAATGAAACATTTATAGGATATCCTTCAAATGTTACTTCATTGAGTAGTCATTATAGAAATAAATGAATATTAACTGCATCGTCAAAAAAAATTAATCGAAAATATATCTTTTTTTTTAAAATCGAATCGACCCCCCCCCCCCTTTAATAGTTTCTAAAGAAGTCGTCCATTTAGCGACCCTATTTGGTAAATCAATCTATAAAAAATACCCTGTCGGCCGCACGATTTTCCCCTGTCAAAAATAATGACACAGAAAATAGTGCGATAAATTTTCCAAACGATAAAACGTTGCGAGGTTGGCTAAAAGTATTTCTTCTCTTTTTTTTCTTCATCTCAGGAGGAGGAATGCCGTCTGTCGTTGGACCCGAAGTACGCTCATTTGTCGGACGACTTGCACGTCGAAATTGCGAGTCTCGCGCCACCGGCGGAGGCTCACGCCAGAATCGCGTTCGCCCTCGCCGAGGTACGAAAGTACTTGATCCCCGACAACAACGACAATATACGCCAGGAACAGATGCGCGAGATGGAACTAACCATGGTCGACGATCCCAACGCTCCCGGTGCCGAGGAGAGAAGAGCTGCCCGCGGTGGAGGTACTTTAAGACCTTCCAGCAGGCCTGCACCGCCTCGAACCTCCAGAGGTCCGTCCACCCATTGATAACGACAAATATATATAAAATTTTTTTTTTTTTCCTTTTTTTCTTTTCAACTTCAGTTGTCAATATTTTCGTTTCACGGGTGTTCGCACGTTCCAACGAGGATTTAATTATTTCCCATACTTATTAACATTTTTGTTTTTGTTTTTTTTTTTTTTTTTTTTACCCCCAAATTTAATTGTCAAAGCTCGATCCCTCGAAATCATTCGATTCGCGCGGATCGGATTCGACTGAAAGATGATTTTACAACGACAAGTCGAATCCCGCGAGCCACTCGTATAACCTCATTCCGAGTAATCGTCGTTAGCAATGTTCGGTGCACGAATAATTTGAATTTAACAAAAATAACGTCTAAAATAATAGAAATTTAGTAATATTTCTCACGAAAATTTTAGTTCTTAAGAAAACAATAAAACAAAAAAAACGGATAACTTTCGAATGATTTTATTTTATTTGTGTTTATCGCATTATCTCGTTTGAAATTGAATGCATCGCCATGTATTTGTTGCCTGGGATCGTTGTTTCGTTTTACCTCCACGTTATGATCGTTGTTTCCTTTTTACGTATTTTATCGAAACTCCGTCGATCGATCGTCCAGTAACGGGATTTTATTTTTTTATTTTTGCCAACCGCAGGTGCGGCTATGCCACCGCCGCCGCCATCTTCCCGCGGTCCCGTAGCACGCGGTCCGGTTCCGTCAAAGGCAAAGGTCTTCTCGATTCTCGATCGTGCCAGAGTCGCCATGGATCAGAGCTACGGGTGAATAATTTTACATTTCAACGGATCCAACGTTTGTCCGCTTAAAATATCATTTTTTTTTTTTTAAATTAATTTTTCGTTATTTATTTATTTACTTTTTTTTTTTCGTTTTTTATTTATGATTTGTACCGAAGGTTCGACGATCCAAACGCACCGCCGAGCAGCAGAGGCAATCCCGATTACGACTATCACGGCTCGTCGGGCACGAGCAGTCGTTACGGGGATCGCCATTATTCATCGGGAGCCACGTTAGTAGTTCTTTATTTTTTTGTTTTTAAAGGGGGTTTTTTTTTTTTTTTTCAACGTTCTCAGAAACAGCTCGATTGAAATGGTGATCTTGGTGTATTCTTTCGTTTTGTCAACGTGGTCGAAACACCTAATCCATATTGTTTTCTTGTTGTTCGAACTTTCATCTTTAATTGAGTAGAAAAATTGTATCGATTTGTTATTTAGTTTCGTTTTTGTCCCAATTTAAAAATGGAATATATATATGAGAATATGCTGAGATCACCCATTGATAAAATCCGCAATGACTTAGTTGCCAACAAAATAATAATTCATAATAATGATGATGATAATAATAATGAATAACTCGTTCGTTCAATCATTTTAAACTTCGAATTTCTCCAGTGACGACGCATATCCGTCCACCCGATACACTTCTTACGATTACGACGACGAGACCGCACCTCATACGTCTCACGACTATTACGAATCATCGGATTATCCAGGTAAGAAAATTAATTTCGATTCGCGCAATTTCATCGTTCACGTGTCATTTTATTCGTACGATCTGCCATTTCCACGCCAAAATTTCCATGCGAAAGACAGCAAAAACATATCGTTCACATGGAAAACCCCGGCGTTACTACCATTAGCTTTACGACCGTTTAAAAAAAAAAAAAAAACAAAACAAAACATAACTAACGCGTTACTGCAGCGACTCGCGATCGATTGGTGCATGATCACTCTAATACAGCTCTAAATTAAACGCAAAAAAAAAAAAAATAACGACAAAACAATCTATTCACGCGAGTAATAATTCAGCGACGTGTAAATTCCGTAAACTCGTAACATTAATCCAAATTAAAGAGTGCTTAAAAAAATCAAATACGAACGAGAACAATAATATTTATAATTGAAACAAAACGAAAAAAAAATACTAATTATTGATAAGGGGTTTGCGATCTGAATGGAATTTAATTAACAAATATGCATCAATATATAAAATTCGCAGAGGATTCATCGAGCCGGGCATGGAAATCGTACAAGACGACAACAACTCCGAGCTCAGCTTCGCGCTATCGCTCCGCTCCGTATACCCGACCCACGAAGTAAACCGACACGTTTTTCCCATCACTTAAAAAAAAAAAAAAAAAAAAAATAACATAATAATACAAAAATAATAATCATAATACTAATACCGTAAAACATATAAAGGAGAAAAAAAAAACAAACGGTAGTTATTAGCATTTTCAGTCTATCGGTGTTGTCAAAAATCTTAGATGTCGTTCGGGGCACGAACGATTCGCATCCGTTCGATCAAATTCCATCGTTTTTAATTTTCATTTCAAAATATATGTCACGTACGAAATGAACGAAGAAAAAATCCCCCGCCCTTTTCTCCGGATACAAATCGCGCGTTATAAACCGCGTTGGCAACGGGGAAACCAATAAATACGAATGTTCCAGAATAGAAAGCGAATTGATCGTGTCCTTTTTAAAAACTCGAATGGTTCGTCACCGATCATCCATTATTCAAGGATATCGTGAACGAATTCTTAGTGTCCAATGTTTATCACTAGCTAAATACGCAATCGATGTCTCGTCTAATTATAAACAAATATTAAAACTAATGAAAATCCTACTGTCGTAGGTTAATAATACAAACTTATGCACCTAATTTGCATACATAATTTTTAATCAAAGTGTTTATAATCGTTTCAAGGTACTTCGACACATGTAATTGTAATCTACATGAATAATAAACTTGACGTAAAGAACATAAATATGGGGTCATTATTTTCAATGGAAAAGAAAACGAATAATATCAACGAAGCCTGCGTTAATCAATCGACGATTACTCGCGAACGAACGAAATAACGTTGTAAACAACAAATCGCAAAAAATATTCACGTCATGAATAAATTGTAATTAACAAAATTATAAAGAATAATCGAATGGGATATAATTTAAAAAAAACATAAAAAACCGGGAAATCGTCGCAAAAATAAAATTAAAAAAATTTAAATCAAGATCGTAATCGAGATAATTGGACGTAAAATGCGATATTTGGTTCCGAGTGAATGCACAAAATAACAATAATAATCAACGACCCTTCGAGAGATCGATGCAAAAATCATTATTAAAAACGTTAAAAATACGATCAAACAAAATCGTTGCTTACAACGTTGTTCAATGGAGGAACAAAAGGAGAGCCACCCTCGCAGCTGCAATTTCATTTTTACTATAGAATTAACACAAATATTGCGTATCTTTCTATCAGGTCTATAGAAGAATCGTGCAGATCGCGTTGGAACGCGCGATTGTGGCTTGAAATCTTTTTGGTCTCTCCGAATGTCGGATCTTGACGTGCTTTGATGTGAGTATATATCTTCGGGGCGACACCGGGCGAGCGTATGTTCGGCGTTTTTTTTTTTTTTTACTTTCTCTTCCACGATTTATTTATTTTTTCATTATTTCATTTATTTTCATTTGTTCTAATTCTTTATTTCGATATCGTAGAAAGATATTCTGCAAAATCGTCGCATCGTACGCAAAAAAAAAATGTAACCACGGAACATTGACGGAGATCGATCGGAGTCGGTGATTGTCGCTTCGTGATCAATGTGCTTTTATACGATGGCCACCGAGACGGGTTTGAGAAAGTACTTCGAAAACTGTGAGTGATTTTTGCAGAAGGAGATCGAAGAAGAGTCCGACTAAGCGATTCGATGTTCGCGCGGCTGCGACTGTTCAATCCTCGTGTGGCAACGAAAAATTGCAACTGCCGATAAACCAACTTCTGCCGTCCGATAAAAAAATACGGATTTTTATTCACATCTTTCAGATTCATCCATGAAAGATCAACTGAAGAATGTAATTTGTGCCTTAATGAAGAGAAAGAATAAAGATGAGAAATGAAAATCTGATTGAAAAATGAATAAAGGGCTGATAAGCCGTGAGAGTATGAAATTGAGTACGACGAAGAATTTTTTTTATATAACGCAGCCATGTTTTCCCCGATTTTTCGTGCGTATTTGCGGGATGTGGTGCGGGGTTGGCGTCTTCACAACTTTTGACGGTTGCTATGGTAGCCAAGAGGTAAATATTGAAGATAACCACTAGTACGTAAATATCGGTGATTCATCCCCGTTGAGCAGTGGTAAAGATTTTTTATGACACGCTGCGCGTAAAAGTGCGGTTTTACGCACCTCGTGACATAAAAAATCGTACGAAAAACGTTTTCTGGACTCGTGTGATTGCAACACTCGCCTTCGGCTCGTTCTGCAAACTCACAGTCGTCAGAAAAAAAAATTTTCGTACTAGTGTTATAAAGTACTATTTTCAACGATTTTTGCGAACCAATAATAGGACTGATCTCGAGTGGTTCGGCAACGCCACCAAGCGGCCGTGATCTGTAGCAAAACCTAGAAACATCAGCTTGTCCAGTTCCACGGAAATATTTTATTTAGGTTCCATTTGTTTTGAGAAAAATAAAAACTCAAAATTTATTCAATATACATCAGATCAATGTACCGTTTGCATATAGTGGACCTACTATTTTTAAGGTGGGTTCCGAACCACCAGGAGAGCACAGAAAAACACAGAAAATTTCCATTGGTGTCGGCGGGAATCGAACCCGGGACCCACTGCGTGTGAATCGAGAACGAAACCACTAAGCCACTGGTCTTTTGCCATTAAAGTAGTGGTCTACACCGCCCATTGCGAAGATGACAGTGCTATCGGCGCTCGCTGCGGAGCGAAAGAAAAGGAGAGAGCGTTTGTAATCCATGTTCTTGAAAGTGCCATGTTGCCTCTATAATATACTAGTATCGCGTACCAACGGTCTGTAATTGATCGACGGTCGGTAAAAATATCGACTGTTGGTAAATTAGGAATCCGGCGTTGAGAAATAGAAAGGGGATGGCCCAGTGTCAGTTTGCCTCGAGCCGGCTTCCCTATTTCCGAGTTCGCCCGATGGCGACGCGACCAGTGGGTTTCAATCTGCGGTTCGTCGTCCAAATTTCAGAGCCCGTAGTTTGGCGCGATTTTTGTGTCGGCGCATAATATTCTCGTCGTATGTTCAATGGATATCCAATTTTAATGATCATGTCCGTCTGCGCTGATTCAAACATCGCGGCAATTACATGCTCTAAAATTTGGACGACGAACCGAAAATTGAGACCTGCCGATCGCTCCGCCGTCGGGGGAACTCGGAAACAGGGAAGGAGGCTCGAGGCAAACTGACACGAGGCCATCATCCGCTATGCCAATAGAGTACGGAGTATGATCAACGGTCGAGAAGGAAGGATTTTCGAAGGTAGATAAGCACCGTCGATATCATCGATAACAAAGTTTCGTACGTGTTCTCATGTAGGTTGCTTAGAAACAATATTCTTATTTATTTATCACACACCAATATACAAAAAATGAACCGTATTAATAATAATATCAGAATATAATATACTACGAAACAAAGATAGATAGAGAGAGAAAGATAGCGAAGAAAAGAAATGAAAAAAAAGAAAATATTGAAATATATTTAATGAAGATAGTATCTGAGTATCTTACAAGATTAGAATGATGCTTCAACTTGGAACAAAATTGTCTGCAACATTCTTCACAGTTGGCACAGAAATTCTGGTAGAAAAAGACGTTGTGTTTGTTTTGTTTTTCTCTTCTTTCTACGCTCGTCACCGCCCGACGCTACGTTCGATTATAAATAATTAATTAATTTATTCGATCCTTAAACGTTTAAGAGAGTTGTTCTAATTAGTCATGAGTCAAAATAAGGAGTCAAGTTTCATTCCTAGCTAACGCTACGCTCGGCTCTTCGAAATACGCCCCTCTCAATTTCGAGCGAGAGAGATAGGGAGAGAGGCGGAACGAGAGAACGTCTGATAAGAAGAGCCAGAAGAATTTATCTTCGTCTCACTTCGCCGCTGGAGTTTCGCGACGTAGCAGCTTATGCGGTAATAAAATAATTACAACGACTCGGCGAGCATGAATTTATTACTAATATTATTAATCCTCTTTCTTTGTTTTTTTTTTTAAACCCTCGCCGCATCTTAATCGCGAGCGGCCGGTGCTCGTCGCGGAGCCCTGAACGTCTCTGCTAATATCGTTTTCTAATAAAAACATGGAATGTTTAGCATTTATCCATTTATACCGCGCGATAATGTATGATTATATCACAAGAAAGATTCAAATGCTCTGTACATATTCTCGGAACATCAAATGCTCTCAAGTTTAACTTACGATTTTTAATAATAATATAATATATATATGTATATATATATATATATTTATATATTCAATATTTATAACTAAAGTTTAGTTACAAAGTTAGATATGTCTCAGGTTCGCCTGATATTGTACTTGAAACGATTTCAACGCGCCTCCGTATACCACAAATTTCGAATGCACATTCAACGACATTTTTCGTTATCCTTTCGCCCTTCGTCTCGGAATTAATTTCTCATTCTCTCGAGCTCTACAAGATCGCTATTCATTATACGCATTTTTTTCATCCCACAGGCACCCCACTCGTCTCGTCCTTGACATCCCTGCCCCCCTCCCCCTCCCGGACCATTTTCCATCCACGCGGGAATGAGAGAAAAAAAAAATTAGTCGAAAATGTTGGCACATCTCAAGTGGCAAATTATTTTTTTCTTATTGGCACGATTATCGCAAATGTTTCTGCGGTTATATTAACGTATGCATCTATGTGCGAGTGCGTGTGCGTGTGTGGGGTTTGATGGAAAAATCCACGCGAAGAAGAAAAAATTAATAACAAACCCCACAAATTTTTCTTGAATTTTTTTTTTTCGTATCTTACTCCTCATTATCCGATCTTCAGGAATTATTTTCTAAGCCGGTTGAAGGATTAAGGGTCATTCGTGAATTGCTGTCGCGACTCGGACGACTCGCGGGCGAGATCCTCATAAAGCTCATCCACGACGAAGCTCGGAAGCAAGCTTAAAGTCCTCGTAAAATTCTCCTTTCGATTCGACCGATCTTTCGTTTTTTCAATTGCACAAAAAAATTATTTAAAATGGCTCGAGAAAGAAAATTCGAAGATCAACCGCAGCTTTACGATCGAGAAGGAACCTAAAAGGTACGTCGCGAAGGCTGCGTTCGCGATAACAATGAATAATCGCGAAGGGGGGGGGGGGGACGATTGGGGAGAAATCTTTAGGTTTCTATCGAGCGACGAGCTTTCGCTTCGTAAAAATTTATACACAAGTGATAACGCAATGGCGTTTCACAATTACTTCCTTTTCTCCTTCTTCAATTGTCGAGTAGTTCGTTCAATCCTGTCTTGTTGTTTTTTTTTCTTCGTTTCTTTCGTTATTTCTCTGACCAGCCGACCTTTAAGTGTTCCACGAATTTACGCGTAACATACACGGAATACACCGTAGACCTATTTACATGGATAACAAGATCGCGTATGCACTCGTGCATTGCGAGAACCAGCGATAGTAGTAAGAGTGGTCCAGTATGCGTCTGTGTACGTCGTATTTCGTGTTCTTCCTCTTTTTTTTTCGTTTTCCTCTCGTGTTATTCCCTTTTTTATACACTCGCGTACGTATCGCGCGCGGATATTTTTTTTTGTTTGTTTTTTTTTTTTTTTTTTAAATCAATTGTAGGGCCACGAGTGGCTTATCGAGGTGACCACGTTCGAGGTAGGCAGGTCTTCCGGGCGTCACTTCTTCATGTCGTTCATCAACGATACTTCCTTGTTTTTGTTCGCGTCTAGATTAGACTGTTGGCTGCTTGTCACGCCGCCACCGTTTCCCGGATACATCTTCTCCAGATGGTTCAGGGACTCGCTTAGGAACTTCTGGAAATTTGAAAGAAACAAAAAATTTATTTCGTTAACATTTTATCGAGGGTCGAATCAAGCAAAAATTATTTTTTAAAATATTATTTTCGTCGTATCAACGACGTATTTCACACAGATGTTTATGAGTTGTTAGAATTTATAAATTGTAAACATCCGGATGGGCCATTGATTAATTAAATATGAATTTTTAAATAGTTCGGGAGAGTCTAGGGAATTATTTTCTTTTTTCAAATAAATAACAAATCAAGAAGTCCTCGTTCTCACCTGTATCGCGGTGAGGGCTGCAACGATCGCCGGGCTTCCAAATCCGTGTGATATTAATGAAAAATTCGTTAGGTGTCTTTGTATGCTCGGATCTAGAATGTGTGGTGGTCGTGTGTTGCACAACGGCGATCTGTCCTGGTTCAGAAGATCCATCAGCTCTTTGGTGATTTGTCTGTAATTAAAAAAATAATAATAATAAAATTTATTCAAATAAGAAACAGATTCATAAATATAAAAACGGGACTAAACCACGTAACGCAATATCGAACTTTATTACTTTATTTTCCTTGCTTCGAGTGTACAGAGAAAAATATAAAAGTATTACTCGCGGTATTCGCACGTGGTTGCGAGGACCACGGAATTAAAAACTCGAGTACTTTATCGGACGGATAAAATTGTTTGCTCCAAGGTTCGATGCGGCACGGACCGTACTGAGAGTATTACAACGTTTAATAATACTCACTTAGTCGCATGAAGAAGTTCTTTTCTCCTGTAGGAATCCTGTGGCTCGCAATGCTGCCGACTCAGGTATTCGGCTACTTGCTTCGCCGGAAACTCCGTTTCGCAGACGTATCCAAAGTCTCTCGCAAGGTGAATAGCCTCGCCTGAAACAAAAAATGGAATACGAATAAAAATCAATGTGAAGAAAAAAAAACGTGCTACTTTCGGGCGAACGTTCGGTCTCACACGTGGATACGTGTACGAGCGGAGGACCTTGTTTCGCGGGCTTGTGCCTTTCCTTTCCTTTCCTTTATTTTACAACCCTCGCGCGGGCGCGACACAATATCTCTCCGCAGATGGCCGCGCCGACCGCGACCGATTGACGTATAAAACGTATCGCACTCGGAGATTTGGCGTTTATTCAGTGGGAATGGATTCAAAAGACCGCGTCGAAGGAATAACTATGATTAATTATCACGAAAATATTTTAATTTTTACGGTTATGGCAATAATAATAGATAATTTCGGTGAAATATTTTTTTGCAATTGATTCTAATATTCGATAGAAATTTTAATTCATGATAATCTGGTGATAAAATTATTTTAACTACATTTTTATCGAATAAATGCTTCTTACATCGTTCATCGTTTTTTTTTAACCATCAGAATATTTCTCGACTTCGTTTCTTTATTTATTATTTTATTTTATTGGTATTCTGGTATAATTGTCAAACCGAGCTGGGAATACGGAAGCGAATGAGACGAATAATTGGCGAGGTTCAGAATGCTCCCGTGGTCTCTCGAGCAATTCTAATGAGTAGCCGCGAACCCATCGCCAGTGATTGCGCACCGGCACCGGCAACGCGGTGACACGGTGCAGCAACGGAGAGGAATGGTGTACGGTGAACTTTTTTCGCCCGACGACTTCTCCGAGTGACACGCGTTCCCGCATTGCCGAGGAGATAATGATGACACTCGGAAATCCATTATCGGCGCATAACTCGATTAATTTATTTCTTTTTGTTTTTTGTATACCCTATGTGGAAATAAATCCAAAGAAGTATCTTTCATGCTCTTAAATATATATGGTGATGTATACAGATGCATTTATCCCGATATAGATATGTGTATAATTATTTTATTCCTGTATTCGTAAATTTTCATGCATTTTATAGATATTTATTTTATATCTTTATTCAATATAAATATAGATTTTCTCCAACGATACTTAAAATCCATTCTCGAAGCGCTTCGAGTTCTCTGAGACTTTTGAATCCCCCCCTCGCCCTTGTGAGTATTATAATAAATCGAAGAAGAAAAACAAGACAAAATTCCGACAATTACCGGCAGTTTAAGATGAAGCAAGAAAATAAACTCAAAATTTCTTATCTCGTCACATATCGTTCCCTTGGCTCGTGTTATCGCAATTACGCGGACAAAGCCCGAAGTTCTAAGCATTTAGGAACACACGAGCAACGCACCGTTCCTCGCAGTTAAAGATCTCGATGACTTAATTCCCCGAGCAGCCCCTCTCGTTCGCTTTTCCCGTCGCACTCGTGCGCCGTTTCATTGGCGCTGCCCACGGCACCAATGCGCCTCCGCTTTCGCTCCTTTACTCTCTCGTTGCAACTTGCAATTACCGCTCGCGCGGTCGACGTGCCCCACAGCGGCAAACACTGGGCCGAACGCTCGCGATATCACCCGCAGGCCTTTGCACAGCTGAAACAGCGACGTTGCGGATTGCTCTGTCGCGCTCCCGGCAAATACACGCAGCGCAAAACTCACTCGCCGAGAGACGAGACCGATCGCCACGACCAAACGCCCGCGGCTAATTAATTATCCAATTTCGCACTCTCACCCCGGTTCACGTTCCCTCGACAAAACCACCTTCTTCCCAATTTTTTTTTACTTGTTTGTTTTTTTTAATTCGTTTTCCTTTTGTTTTTGTTATTTCTCTATTTAATTTTTTTTTTCGACGCGCGTTTGTTCGCGTTTAACAATCCGGAAGTCGAATCCGTCTTCCTGCTCCCATTCTATCATGTAACGAGCCCTTTGAAACCTCAATTCGAAGCATCTGACCCTCAGGCGCGCAAACGAAAAGTTTTGATCCGAACGAGTTGAGATAATTTTTTTTTTTTTTCGTTTCTTGTAATGTGAGGGTCTCAATTTTGCGTGGGTCTTTGTTTTCTCGGAGATTTCTTCGCGCGAATAAATGCTAACTCATCCGACGCATGTTTCGTTGGTAATTAAAAAAAAAAAAAATTTTTTATGATTACTTTTTTTTTGTCACGAACGCGAAACGTGAAAGTGCCGCGAGAGACGTGAATTTATGCCGTAACTGTTGTCGCGTCGACTACGGGGAGTGCACAATTGCGCGTGATCTCGGGAATCCGTTAACGAGGTCTTATATTTCGAGTGAGAGAGGAAATAAAAGATAAAAAAGATACAACGAGAGACGTTATAAGTTTGGGCGAGCTGACGGGAACAAAGCAGTGGAGGGTACACCGTTGTGGGTTCGAATTATCATCAACCGGCGACGGTGTGTTGGATCAGAATTTTTGGAACAAAAGTGTTACGTCCGAATAAACTATTTTGATTTGTTCCAATTTTGATTACTCGATCATTTTGCCAGCAGCAGCGACAAATAATAATTACTCGATTTATGATCATTGAAAAATGAAATACAATGGCGTGAATGAAAAAATAAATGAATAAATAAATAGATAAATAAATAAACAAATTATGAAGTAACTAATTAATAGATGAATCCAATTTTTTGATTATTTCTATTTTGACTTTTGTTAAATGGAATGAGGATGAGAGTGATCTTAAAATGTGCTGTTTCAACTGTCTTACTGCGTTGATTCAGAGAAATGAATACATAATTGAACGAGGGGTTCCCATCTCCTCAAACATTGATGCGTTTCTCAGATAAGATTTGCGAGAGTATTCCATACTCTGCTGACGAAATTGCTCGGTAAATTCTGCGTCTTACTCAACGAAATTCTCAAATGGAGAATAAATGATATTAGAGAGGAGGCTCTTCCGATCATTGCTCAGATAACATTGCATGTTTCTGAGCGAAAAGTGCGTCGTCATTTCTCCCTTACATATAATAATATTTAATATCATTCGATTTCCCATCATCCCAAAAAACAATAAAATACACCTCCATTTTATTTTCTTCGAAATACTGAAGAAAAAAAAATTGAAAATCGTTTTCTTCAACATCCTTCTTTTAAATATACGATGTGTGAATAATAAAAAAATTTTTTTTTTTTTTCGGTAGTATTCGATGTACAAAGAAATCGCAAAAGTATTGTGCAGTATAGCACAGCATCACTGATCGATAATATCGATCGTTGTTCGTGGTTTGCGATCGATTCTCGACGAGAAGAACTCGCCGATTGTTGTGCAGTATTGTGATGCATCACTGATCGATAATATCGATCGTTGTTCGTAGTTCGACCGTCTCGCGCATATGCATATCGCCGTTCCGAAGATCACGTACCGAGAGAGACCGCAAAATGACGTTCCATTATCCTCGATAATGGGAAGAAGTAGGCACGAGGGGGCGATTCGAACGAGTTTGCATGCATGCACGTCGAGCAAAAAAAATTTTTGGGAATTCTCTTCCGTGTTACAACGGTCTTCAAGTACGAGAATCCATTTCGTTGTGACTCGCACACACGCGCACAGACATACACACAGGAAACCGTGCGATTTTACTAAGTGCATATCCGTAAAAATAATTGGTCTTTGTCGAAGAGTCACCGATCGTAAAACTTATGATAATAACGATAATATCCGGCAATGTGGGCTACTCGTGGCGGAATCGCCAAATTTTTTTGCTCTCTGGGTCCTTTCCCCTGTTCGGGGTTTCAACGCGGACAATGCCTCGACGACGGCGATGGGCAGAGTGGGTCATGGAGGTTCAGAAATGCGGAGAAAAGAGCACGGAGAAGGAAAAAATAAGCAGCTAAAGAAGAGTGGCAATGCGAATCGATCATTATCGTTATTCGTATGGAAATAAGAGTCTCTGTGTAGTTGAGATCGACTTTCTTTTTCGGTCTCTCTCTCTTTCTCTCTCTCTCTCTCTCTCTCTTTCTCTCTCTCTCTCTCTCTCTCTCACTCTATCGCTTTATTTTATTTACATTCTATTGATATTTCATTTATATTTAATTTTTTTTTTAATTTTATTTTCATTATTCTTTTCATCGTGGTTAGTCTGGACCTTTTGGATTCTAAAGCACTAATGAATTATCCAACCATATGCTTGCCCACGGTCACGACCGAACGCATCAAACGAAAAATACGTAGATGCAAGTGCATCGGTAACCAGAAACGGGGCTCACAGTCATACGCGCCGGGAAGAAATTGAGAATGAGGGAGGCAGAGAAGATGCCAGAATGGATAATTCTCGGCGTCAGGTGGCCAGGTGAATCCCTCGTTGTTCGCACGCCTCGGACGCTCTTCGTCAAAATGTTCATTCCCGTCGGGAGAGGCGTGTTTATATACGAGACAACGAAAATGAGTCAGCTCTGCCAAGCGAGGTTTCTCTCTGACGCCTACGATTCGACGATTCACCGAACACACACACACACACACACCCACGCACACATGAAAGAAATATCGACACCTGGCATAACGTACATATAATTGTCTTTCGAGATAGGAGAGATGCACGGACCCGGAAGTGCGAATATTAGATACAAAAAGCCTCGAACTCCGCTGTTCAGATGTTATTTTTCTGTGTGCGTGCGTGACGTGATTCAATTTTGCGGGACTGAAAGAGAAACTTGGCACGAGTGGGCTATTAATTCTACGCGTTTATTTGCATGTATTTTGTAACGAAGAGCTTTATCGCGTTAGCTCGGTGAGAGGATCGTCGATCTGTGACACACGAAGCTGAATGGTCGTCAACCTACAGCCGGAAGTAGAACGAAGATCGTCGGGTCTCGACGATAGTTCAAACGCTCGAACATCATGAATAATAAATGTAAAAATATGTATGGATTTTTTAAAGACACTTCGCAGCAGCGTCTTTCAACGAATCCGATGACGAAGCGAGTGTTTGCTGAATAAGTACACAGATTGGTGGAATGTATTCTAACGTCCGATGATAGAACTCAATTAAAATCGCTGATCAACACAAAAATATAATTCATGATAATTACTCACCGACAGAACGGAAATTGAATTGCAAAATTATCACAAAATACGTCAATAAAGCTCCGTCATTGTTCTCAAATTTTTCGTCGGAATTGCTTCCTCGTCGTTGTATTTTTCATCAATAACTCCCACACAAAATCCAAAAGCCCTGACCTGATTCCAAATAACGACGCAGAGAGGATTCCTCAAGAATAGAAACTTCATTGAAGCCTAAAAAAAAAAGAATTTCAAAGCTTCCGAACAGAAATAAACGTCTCGCGTCGTCTCCCTGCTTTCCTTGGATCATTTAATCCCGCCTTAACGCGCGAATACTCGTCGCCTCGATCGATTTTATCCGCGCGAAAATAGCTCGCGACGCGTCAGGCCAGATGCAATCCGAGAAACTCGCGGGTTTCTTTACATCTTGTGATTCGAAAAGACGAAAAAAAAAAAAAAAATTGGTAAGACGCGGCTTGTCGGAGTGTGTGCATATCGGAAAAGGAGAGACGGCGGAGTGAAGAAACCGAAGAACGGACAGGTACATACGTAAAAAGGAAAAGAGAAAGAGAACGAAGAAGAAGAAGAAGAAGAGAGCCTTCGTTTGGGATATACCTTCTAGCGTGCGTAGGCGAGAGAAACCGGGTACTTCATCTTCCTTCTTATCTCCTACCTTCCTCCTGTCCTTATTTTCTTCTCTATCAACATCATTCTTCTCGCTATTCTCATCCCACTATTTTCCACCGTCCACGACGTCGTCGAAGAAGCGGGAATCAACGTTCTTCGTCTCGGTTTAACGTCCTCGCCGGATAAACGTTCATATTACATCAGTCCCTCGGCAATCGGCCACGAATTTACGCACGAATCAAACAGTCGGAACCTCGAAACGTTTTTTTTATTATTTCTTTTTAATCATTTATTTATTATTATTTGTCGTGTGTGTTCCCACACTTTCTTTCGTCGAAGCCGAGGAACCTTCGCGCCGGACACGAATGCATTTACAGACGTCGGGACGCCCTATGGGTCCGATGAAAATTCCACGTGAGCATCACGTAGACGAAACGCGCCTGATGACTCTCCGAGGTTGGCTCGACCGACGTACGAAGTATGTTCCTTTGCAAGACGTCACCTCAGGCACATTCAAAAGTCGTCGTAAAACCATCGCTTCTAGAGGCCGGAGCTCAATGGTGAAACAAATATTTTTCTTGATACTTCGATCTTTTCGCGAGAGCCTGTGTGTGAAGTATCGTAAGATTTTACCGATTCTTCTCACCAAAACTATAACAATCTTTTTTTTAATTCGTATCGATAAATTCTATTTCGATCGTGATATTATCAATAATCGGCTGAATACTGATCAATTTAATAATTTTACCATACATTTTTCGAGCTAACGACCTAAAAGAAAATCCCACAATATCTAAATTGACGAAATTGGTCCTACTATTTTTTTGTTGTTTTTTATTCCGTTGGGCCATTTTATCGAATGATACGACAGAAGTCGTTTGAATTGATTGTCGTCAGTGTGACGATAGTGGATGAAAGATGGCTATTGAGAACACACGGGAGTTCGCGCGTGGTCGTCGAGCGTATGATTAAAGTGCCGAAGGGTGCAGCGCCGTTTGAAGCATCCGAAGCTGATGATTTTTATCGGGTTCGATCGATTAACCGTGGGCGTTGAATGCTGGAAGTGTGCTGCGTGACGTTGCGTCACTGCAAACACGTGGACGGTTTCGAGAGCTAGATCGACAAACGCGCTACTTTGTGGCGTGTCCCGAGGGCAGGAGAGACAGAATGAGAGAGAGAGAGAGAGCGAGAAAGTGATCGCGAGGGCGTAATTGCTATTTGCCATAATATTATCGCGGAAGCGCATCGAAGATATCGTACTACGCAATCCACTTGTCGAAGCACTTGTCTCCGTGCCGGCCGGTGTACGAAGCTCGTATTCCCACGAGGCACGAACACATGTTGCATCCAACGCAAACGTCTCGTCCTCGGCGATGCGACTACGCGCCGGCCAGCCGGCTCGCCGCGGGTACATCAGATATTGCTCGATCGCTTGTCACGTCGAATTAACGCGTTTCGAATATCGTTTTCTCTGTATTTTATTTTTTCAACATCGCGGAGAGGAGAACCGTGACGCGTTGACGTGGCCAATGACTGATACTCGTGTGTGATAAAAAACGGGTCCGCAGGACCATACATGAAGAACCCGATGATGAGAAGTACGGCAAATGTTTCGGTATAAGCGTTGTTTATTTACGCTGGTGATTTATTTATTTAATTTTGATTGTCTAATCTGTATTTTTATTTCATGAGGGTGGTTAAATTTTTATTTTATTTGTTACAGATTTAGAGAATTTGTTTATCGTCTTTTTTTTTTTAATTTCGCTATTCAGATGTGATAGTAATCTATCACATCTCCGAATGCAATTCAAACTTTGATGAGCAAATGAATTCAGACTTTGATAAAAGTGTCGAACAATTCGTTAGATATAATTTTTATTTGAAATTCAGAATGTAAATTGGTAAAAATGCAATCGGCGTTGCCCCAAAATAAATTTGACTTTTTTTTTAAATTGAAAACAAATCATCATTTCAATAATATTCGAAAAGTTGAACTATAAATAATTATCACAGTACAATCATCGATGATACTCAATAAATATTCAATCTTTCCAAACCATTTTTCTCTCATACAAATGAAAAAAAAAATTCGTTTCGCAGCATAAAAAGAAAAAAATTCGTTCCGACATGATTGCCGAGGATTTCGATTCGTTAGCCGAGGTTCTCTCCACGTTATACGATACGTATTCTTCGAGATGTTAGTGCTCCGGTGAAACGAGTATTATCAGGCCGAAGCAGGCAGCTACGTCAGAAGCGGCGGCCCGAGTTGGTTACATTGTGGCTCCGTTTTATCCGCGAGAGCACGAGTCGGGTTCGCGAGACCGCGAGACGAATATTGGAGAAGAAAAAAATAGGGAAGAAGGATAGAAGCCGAAGGTACGATGCGTGGCTGTGTTTTACGTCGGTCCGGACGAAGTACGCTCATAAATTATAATCAACGTCCGCACCAACACCCTAACAAACTACGAAAGCACATATGTGCAACAGTCGTCGTTAAAACAACGACGGTCTCGTGCTTAAGGCGAGCAAACCCGATGTATGGGTCTCCTTAAGCTCTCACCAGAAATCAGTTATGCATATATATACACATCTATATACTCTCTCGCATTACACTGAATAAGGCCGGCACGTTTTTAAACATTTTTTTATTTCATTTTATTTCGAACCAAACGAATCATCACTCGAGTATTAAATCGCCACAAGCCTCACCGTTTAACGCGTGTCCTCCCCCCCCCCCTTCCTGCTCCGGCCCTGTTGCCCCCCGCGACATCTTCTTTGCGGATACGAAGGATGTCGGAAAGCCCTCAAGGCATCGCTGCAATTCCTGACAAGAGTCTGCCTGATCACCTAGAGTAATCCGAGATAACTCCATTTACCGTTGATGTCTTGATTCACCGTTGTAATCAAAATTGTTACGTCGAGATCTTTTTTTTTGTGCAATTAGATTGAGAATTTACTTTTTTGATTCATTCATTTTTTTATGGCGAAGAGGAAACGGGTTTGATATCGATCTGTGCAAAGTCAGGGAGTTAAGAGAAGAGCTTTTTAAAATGTGATTGGCTAATTTGTGAAATATTGTCTGAAAAATTCTTTCATTGATCGAATGAAGCAATTTCTGGATTCGGTAATTAATTTTTATGAGTCTGAAGATTGGGTCGGGCGTAAGAGGAGTCGTTGAGAATTTCGTTCGGGAATCGACGAGGTGTCAGACACTATTTCCGTCGTGTCTACCGTCATTGAACGAACTAGCAGCGGCATCGGCAGAGTCGGATAGACGTCGAGGAGCGATCTACGTTCTTCATCGAACGAAGATATACTTACTGGCGAAAGGGTCATCAATCTCTCGAACGAGAGACCACCGAACAGGAGTCCAATATCACAATCCATCGTCTTTATTCCTGACTGAAAGGTGACTCGCTCGACGTTCGGACGGACTTCGAATTAATGCGAATTTCTTTTTTTCGTTTTAATTATACAGTTATATTTCATTAGTGGATAATTATAGTCTTCGAATCGAGTTGGATGAAAAAAAAACGCGAATAAATAAGATTGAGAGTTGTTACGAAAATAAAAATCTATGGAATTGTCCTTGCAACGTCACGCCGTCCTGTCTGTGCTGTTGTCCGAACGTCAACGACGGCGATTTGACTCCTTTCGAGTTTTGGAATAAACGAGGATAGACGAAATTTAATATACGTCACGAATGTCTTACCTTCTACGAGTGACGTTAAGAGCGTGACATTGGCAGCCTTCCTTCTTCCAGCTGGCAAATTTAGTCCAATCTTCTCCAGTTTTTCCCTCAACAATCGTCCACCATTTTTCGACTTTGCTCTGAAAATAAATACGAAAAACCTCATGAAAAAAAATTAAAATCAACGATATAATATTACAGTGAGAGGCGTTATTGAGAGCAACGGGTAATACATGCTCATTGCGACATAATAACACAATCGACGGAGGCAGTGAGAAACGAACCGAGCGTTCGGTGCAATTTCGAAATGGTAAGTTTGCCATTAATCATTTCGTCTCGGTCGAGAATCGAAAGACCACGAGAGAATAAATGAAAAAAAAGGTTACGAGAGGGAACAACAGAGCTTCGTGGATGAGGAACATGCGACGCCGTAGACGAAGCAAAATCATACGTATATGGACGTCAAAAAAAAAAAAAAAGAAAAAGAAAACGAGGATAAAAAAAAACGATTAGCATAATCCGTAGGCGCGCGTGTCATCGAGTAAGTTGAGCAATTCTACGGGACGACTCGACAATCCGACCACGTAGACCCCACGATAAGTTTGTACAACGGTTTTGAGATTGTACACGAATCAAACGTAAAACCATGATTGTTTTATTTTGTGTAATTTTTTTCAGAGTACATTTTTGAGCCCATGTAGCTTTTCTTGAGGACTTTTTTTCCGGTAAGTGGGATCTCGTGGGTTCGCGTTAGATACGAGGGAAACTATTGGGTCTTCGGTGTGTCATTCAGGTTACGACAATTCGTCATGGCCGCGGAGATTGTGCCAATGATAGTACGACAGAGCTTACGAATGTGATAAACATGTTACGAGTAAAGTCCGATACACTAGGTTTACCCGGGTAAACCGCGTTCTATCCGCTTTCGCTTGGATAAGGCCCGAAATATATTTGAAATTGTCCACGGTTTGGGGTTTACCCGAATAACATATATGAATAAATAACCTAAACAAATAACTCAAATAATAATAACCTAAATAAATGTAAATGTAAAGCTAGTGGAAATCTTTTTTTGTCTTGTTTAAATAAATAGATTATAGTATCCTTTACTTAAGCAGAATACAGTGTTCTTAATTTTATATAAAAAAATGTTGTTTTTCAAATTAAATATGTTTTTCAAACATTTATGGCCTCGGACTCGGACTTCGGACTTCGGATTTCGGACTTTACCCAAGCGAAAGCGGATAGAACGCGTTTTACCCGGGTAAACCTAGATTTCATCACCCGTTCATCCAACTCTTCCCGTAACATATATAAATCGAAACTTTCTTCATCCATCGTCTTTCGCAATTCATCTTCGTTCGTTCGTGAACGGTCTTTGACGAAGAGCCCTCATTGTGTTTTATTTTGGGGTTTGACAAGATTTGACACGTCGTTTAATCACGAGTGCTCGTGTTCGGGAACGAGTTGTTCGGCGGTAGCTACGTGAATGAAACTTTGCCCGTGAGATTGCGATACAATCGTTTGACGCTTGTGATGTATAACAATCGTCAACGTTTCCGGACGTGACGAGAAGCGTGCTCCACTCATTACAGAGGCTTGTGTCTCGACGAGGAGGAGTATCCTCACCCTGCACGGCGCGAGGGCGACGGAGATTTCGCCATAAACGTACCCCCACGGAACGAACGTCTGAATCTTCGTGGCTTCGTCGTATTTATCAGAATCTCGTTCGAGCCTTTGGGACTCGCCTACTGGCTTCGTTAGTTCGTTCGAAGAATCGCTCGATGGAAACTCATAGCCGTGCCATTTTATAGTAACGAGACGTCATTCTGCGTTCATAACCGTGGAACATTTATCGAAAAATAAATGCTTAGCCGAAGTCGAATAAATTCACTCTCACAGACGGATTAATTGAATTGAGTAAAACTTTTTTCCGCTTAGTCTGTTGGTACTTGCAAATTTATTGAGCTACTTATGGAGCGTTGCAGCGAAATATCTAAATTCGAATCATTGGGCGAAAATTGTTTTTTTTTTAAATTAAAGAAATTGTGATTGACACGAGGAGAAATAACTTTTAATGTGTAACCAATGGTAAAGAGATTTATAATAATATTGAAAATTAACGAATTCATTGAGAAGATTCAGAGAAAAATAGTTTGAAGGAATATTTGTGGCTATTTCTCTGTCTATTAAGCCTTCAACCATAGCTTTAGTCGCTTGAAAGTGATCTCGTAGCGGCAGAACCGCATTGAATTTCAATAACACGAGACCCAACCTCGCAGCGACCACTTTTCCATTGTCGAGAGAAATAAAAATAGAAACAACTCGCTTGAAACAGATAATAGTCGAGTAAAAAAAAAAACAAAAAAACACTCTCGAATCAGATAAATCCGAGAATGCACGCTGGTGAAACATAATGTGTACTCTTCCCGTGCGTCGAGTTGCATAGCAAGACCAACAGAGTTATAAATCAAAGCAGCATCCAGTCCGAGTATTCGAGGATCGTAACATCTCCAAACGCGTTACAAAAACCTGGTATATTAATATACCGTTAGGAGCGCGGGCTCATACCGTTAACTATCATAGAGAAAAATACGAAGACGCAGATGAGATAGCATCGCGAGCGGGAGCGCTTGATTTTTTTTTCTTAATTTTTTCGCCAACCCGACGATTTTAGCTTGTATTTTAGCTTTCTCGACCGTTTCCCCTTCCTTCTTTCTCATCGGGCCGTGATCCTGTCGACCCTCGTGTCGCTGGAAAGTGTGCCATCTTCGAATTATAATACTAAACCCCGATAATACACGCATCCTTATCATCTTTGATCATTGGAATTTTGGTAAATATATTATCGCGAAACATCGTAAAACGACGTCACTGCATTAATCATGAGTGATGAGAAGAAATGTTATTTCACGGAGTTTGCAATTTTCAACAATAAGAAAAACCATAAGCGATATTTCTATTTTATTGGGCCAATTTTATCGGCGCTATCCGACAGTTGGACGTTTGAGTTGACGTGGAAGGCTTCGTGCGAGACACCGGGCGCTATGGTAATCAGTAATTCTGCGATTGAATCGATAAAAGTCGCAAAATCGTCGTTGATGTATCTCGCGACGATAAATATGTCGTCTCGTGAGTCCAACGCTGTCGGTTATCAAAGCTCTCGAGTGCTTTGTGTTATTAATAATTCTACGACGATTTTGTCAAGTCGCGAATCGCTAATTACGAATTTCTATTATTCGAGATAACGCGATAGCGAGTCAAGCGATTCGAGATATCACGCGAGTTTGGCGACGCAGGTGAAGTCGTCGAGGAACGAGGAGGAGGGATTATTGGACGAGGAGAGGGCGGGGGGGGGGGGGATACCACGCGTGTGAATTTTCGTGCGCTCACGTGGGACGATGTAATGGCATTTGGAGGTTTAACGGGATAAACCAGCCGTTATATAGCGAGATGAAGCATACGCGAGAAATATAATCGTCCCCGGTGGTGTTTGGTGGCTGGCGGTGCACATAAACTGATGTTGAAGCGAGCGAGAGAAAAAGAAAGAGACGGAGATAAACCGAGAAGACTCTTCCACGATTGGAGAGCTCTCGAACGAGCGCTCCTCTCGTCTCAGCTGCGTGCCTCGCACATTATTATAAACACACGTGTATGAATGAGACGATCGGGACAGCGTAAGAATAAAAAAAATAAAAAAGTGAGAGAGAGAGAGAGAGAACGAGAATTATAGTCGTGAATGAACCGACGAGACCGCCCGTACATTTCGAACATTGAATCGCCCGACCGAATGAGTACGAGTGTATGCTAAATAACTCCCGAGTACTCTTCGAACGCGCGCATTTGCATAAGTTGTCTATGAACGTGAGTTACATCGCCCGTACGTTTATTATCGGAATTCGCACTGTTAAGGGAGAGATTGGCGGCCGGGGAGGGAGGTGGGTGCACGCTCGCGAGAGTCATTTCAGGAAGTTCTCGAGAGCTCCTTAGAAGTCGGATTATATCGGGATTAGTTGACAAATAAATTGGCGTTTGTATTAGTCAACAGTGGAGATAAATTATTTTATCCGTGTAATTAAAATTCGTTGCAACGATTATGTGACACCGGTACAGCGGGGGAGGAGAGTCGGGTGGGAGAGGAATTTCTCATATTCGTTTTGATTAGTCCTTGCAGCCGATTCACTGCTCGGGCAATAACCGATTTTCCCAGGAATAAAAGCTGCGTCACTACACCCCGGGCATCTACGACTCCGGTGAAGGTTGTGTTTAAATTAGCATGAATTAACTCCCGACAATCCCGTTCGGGCCCACGAGGAAGCCTCATCAGACACAAAGGTGCCACGGAAAATGTTACTACCTGCGCTTCCTAACTTTTCATTTGAAAAAAAAAAGGAATAATGATAATAATCATATCATCGATCTTACCTTCGTAATACACCACCGAGCAAACTCGCGTTCAGGCATTCGGGTGGTGATAATCGTCTCTGGACCTCGGCCACCGTGACTTTGTACTTGCTCGTGCTGCTCAACAACGACAATCTTCCCGGCACCGAACAGAAAACGTCTGACGGTTGTGCGTTACCCGATAACATAGATTTGTCGCCCCTGTCCGACTGCTTCATATCTGTAACAAAATATTTAACCAAATTCATATTACTATTGTGAATTTTTTAACAAAGGTAATAATATTAAATAATAAAAATAATAATAATGAAAATAAAAAAAATAATAATAATAATAGTAATAATAATACTAATAATGATAATGATAATAATGATTTGTTATAATAATAATGATATGTTGAATAATATATAATAATAATATTGATAATGATACATTAATTATTATTATTAGCACAAGGAGAATAACTTAATTTAATGACGCAATACCGATTAATCCATGATCACGAGACAAATTACATTGCGCACAGATGATAACCGAAAATATATATATATTCCTCGCGACGCAGCGCAATTATTATCCAGTCACATGTTCGTGCACATAGCGCATGATACGTGTGGCTTTCAAGACCCTCCACTTAATCATTTATTACGGTTTTCATCGGCATTCCCGTGGCGTTTCGATGAGACTCGAATTACCAATAACGAGCAACAAGACCGTACTGGTCCTTCGTATACTTATTCACGTGCTCCCGCCTCCGACGATGACTCTCCTTTCCCTCGCTTGATTACTACAATTATACGCCGACTATTGACGGCCGTCTTCCGTGCTACACGCTAATGACTCATACCCACGACGATCACTCGCCCATTCGTATAAATCTGCGACGTTCCGTCAATCGAAACTTGGCCTCAAAACGCTCTTCTGGTCCTCAATTATTGTACATCGCATTTCTTATTTTTCATCTCATTTTCTTCACCATATTCATTACGTGATCAACGTGTAAGGAGCGTGGGAAGTATTACAAAATTTATGGGAATTCGTGTCGAGCGTATCTCAAGACATCTGCTTGCTGTTAAGAAGAGATTAAAGTCTCTTAGCCATCTAAAAAAATGCTTCTTTCGACTTTTTGCACAAAATTTAATTCAAAAATACCCTTAAATTGTGTGACCGATATATATGTTGCTATCGATTGTAGCCTTTTCGTGCCAAGTGCAAGAGAACGAAGAAGAACTCCTTCCAGAGCTTGTTAGGGTCTATTGATACTCGAGTGTGTCTTCAAGTGAAAATCGATTTCTCAAAAGAATACAACAAAAATAAATTCCAAAAAAGAATAAAACACATAAAAATCTTAAGAGAAAAAATAAAAAGAATATACTTTGTAGGATTTACAAATTCTCCTTCGAGGAATTTGACGTATGAAAATTATTACGTGCCGTACGATGGTTGTATCGATAGCAGTTCCCCTCAACCCCGTCGACGTGAATTGCATGGCAAATTGCCGAGTTCTCGTTGCTCTCGAGTCCGCGTTTCGATACGTACGCGTGTACGTGTGCGAGCGTTTATAGCATCTGTATACATATTTTTATATAAATACACGTATACGCGTACCGAGGCAATATCTTCGGCATATTTAAAATTTGCGAGCATTCGCGATGCCCGAGTCGACCAATACGGCACTTTGTACATGTATACGCGTGCGTACCGAGTATTAAAACGGTACCGAGCCCACCCTCGCGAAATATTCGTTCCTAACGTATCGATAGTTCGGCGTTATATCGAACGGGCGAGCGGCATCAGGGTCGCCGGATGGTCCGAAGGAATGCTTAATAATAACGCGGGAGCTCGCGGGGCCCTCCGGTCAAAAGCACGGTCAGCTCGCAAACACGGCGTTATATTGCGCGGGAGGCAAAAGCCATCACCAACACCATAAAGTCCCGTTTCGACGGAGAACTTTGTACACCGAATAAGATTATATTCCTTACGGCCGGCTTTTGGGTTTTTACAAGTTTTTCAATCAAATCTTCGTCCCAATCAATACTTGGGGAATTCCAACAAGCATATAGATTAGGATATATGATCATTTGAAATGGCGGACCGAAAACTTGATGAATTATAATTTTTGAAGTTTAATTGGACCCGCTATTTCAAATTTTTCAAAAATAAAAATTTGTTAAAATAGCAAGGTAGATTTCTAGGGAAAACCGGACAAGGTTTATATTTTCCGTGTGTTCATTAATAATAATACTAAGCAAAAATTAAGCTTATTAATTAATAATAATAACCAAATTAATTAATTTGGTTGATACACGAGGATTTTTTTTCAAATTATTCGAAAACATTCAAGCAAACAGTCGCGTCAAAATTCGAAAGTCAAACAAATAATACATATATACACATCGCACTGCGGTAAATTTATTACTGCAGTGCGATGTATGGTATAATGAAAATTCCGTTTGCCGGTAAACCGGGAAAGGAGCCGCAATGGGACATTGTACGGTTCGAGTACACAGGTTCTATCTCCGAGAATGGATAATAAATATCAGCATCGGCGAAAAAGGACGAAATGGTTTTGGCCGAGCGTCTCGTGACCGATAGCCGTGTATTACGAGAAAGAGGCTTCAGCCGCGACAGAAGCGGCATCGCGGCAATGTCAACGGAGCAGCTGCGAACAAGGCGAATCTCGAGGAAGTCTCGAAGCTAACCAACGGTTTAACGGTGTGCAGCCGGAGACGCGTGTTTACGCGAACTATTCTTGTTCATTCAGACGAAACGTGCGAAGAAAATACGAGAATTTGATATTACACGTGAAGACTGAATTATCAAGCAGCGAATGCAATCGTTGCACGGATATCGTAACGCTTGTACCGCTATTTCACAATTTCTTCGCGGTGAACGTTCAATTTTAACAAATTTCTCCTTTTTACGGATTCTTCCTCTCCCGATCATTTTTCCCCTCACCGACTTCCCCTCCATCTTCGCATTATTGCCACGAAATTGCTGTTAAATATATACATTATTTTTCCCCCGAATGATCGATCCTTCGGCAATCACCAATTACCAACAATTACGCCGATATAATTGGGGCGAACGTAGATCGGAATTAAATTATCAAGTTTAATATTATTTCGAGTTCCTCATCAGCGAGAATCTCGCTGGGTGATCGAGACCGATCCGTGGGAATCGATTGGATTTTAACTGTCGATTAAGAGTGCGGTTAGAGGTGTTTCATCTTGATGGTTGCGCAACCCACTCACCGCTTATATGTATATCTATAGTAGCAATTGCTTGTACAGTTGAACCAACGAGGCAGCATCAATGCCTTCTGCTGCTCGAGACTGATGCTGCTGTAACACACTCCCGTCCCGTTTTGTAGCGTGTGAAAGTTGCGCTATGAGGTCTTGCAATTAGTCATCGTACAGAAATAATAATGAAAAATGAAAGAACGTCATGAGAGATTTTACACGGATGACCGGGGCTATTTGGAGCAGCTTACTGACCGCAATTTTTATACTATCTCGGCTTCTGTGATCTATCGGTTTGAAGTTTTGTCTCCTGCATGAATTCTCGAAAGCAATTGACTTCGTCGAATTGCCTGCAAAGTTGGAACATTGATTTCAAAGCCATTTTTTCCTATCATTATTGGCTGAAGAAAATATAATTACAGCAAAAGTTTGATGTCTCAAAGTGGGACCTTTATGTATTTTCATTTCCTTTTTAATATTTGAGAACGGGATGAGATTGCTCCTATGCCAATGACCCGCCCTTCTCCCCTAACTCGTGAGGTCGCTCGCTCCGTATCGCCCCGGGTTTCCCCCCGCCGAGAACGAAGACACGGTGGGGGCGAAGCGAATGGGAATCGATTGATGAGAATTCGGTCGTACGGGAGTTTTAGCATAGCTCCGCGTGAATTATAATCCTGCATTCGACTTACCGGGTCTATCGGCGTAATTTATGGATCGATACGGCAGGATATCCCTCTCAAAATCAGCGCAATGTGTCCGAGTGACAGCGACGGAAATAAATGACCGAAACGTTTATGTATCTGTTGTGAGGATTGAAAAGGATCTTATAACCAATGGTCTTGCGTTATGGGCGCTGCGGTGCCTCGCAAGGCTGCTGTGGCTCGGAGATCATTGAGCTGCGAGAACGAGCACGGCGCGATAGGACCGAGTTATACATATATATAGAAATATATGGATATATATATATAGCTTTTAATGAAATCACGAGGCAGGTGTGAATGAGAACTCCATCGCCCGAGGGCTCACCTATTTATCGCGGTGTATCTCGTATTTGCTGTTGGTCGTGCGTCTGTGTTTCGTCTCTCCACGAGGACGACGGATTCATCTATATTACGTCCACAACACACTCACGAAAAAAGAATACCGTCCACGCTGGTACGCATCGTGCCCGGAGGCCGCAAAAATGCTTCGCGCAATCCCGGGCCTCGCACAATATTATCGTTTTTTCGCTCACGGTCGGTTGAAATCTTGTTTTTTTTTAAATGGTTACGTTTATGCGCTAATTAATCGCTCATGACTGCGTGCGGTCGAAATCACGCATTATCTTTGTATATCAATTATAATTGTTTCGATGATGGAACGGATTTGATTCGATAGTCGGAGTTAATTTCTTTTGATTTTTCGTAAGAACGGAGGGGAAAAGGTTCTACACTGCAATTTTGCAATGAAAAATAAAATCCAGTTTATTTTAATATTAGTGACAAGAATAAAGCGAAAAATTGAACTTACGGGGAGAGATGGGGCAAAAAGACCTATTGCGACTGTGGTACTTGGATCGCCGTTACGATAAGACTCGATAACATTCACGACCAACGGACCACGCGCACGCCTCGCTCCGGAGAGCTCATTCAGAAGAATCTCGAGCTCCTGCAACATCGTCCTTCGACGGAAGCGTTAACCGCGGGTTCCTCGCCTCGTTCGCGCTGCATATACGCACTTGGTTGGCCAGCACGACCGTGGATATTGTGAATGGACTATCGCGGAAATGCGCGGCCATCGGGAAGGAAGCACGGAGGATGAGAGAAACGATGGGGAACGGAAAAAAAATCCGGTTCAGGATAACGGAAAGAGAGAGAGAGAGAGAGAGAGATTGTGATTGTGATTGTGATTTGTGTTTATTATGCCATAGTGTTACTTTAGGCAAATATTTACAAGCTGGTATAAATTCAACTAAAAAAAAGGAGATAGAGAAAGAGAGAGCGGGAGAAAGAGAAAGAGAGAGAGAGAAATAGAGAGAGCAGTACCGTAAGGCTAATTATATATACCTACAGCGAGTAGTCCTTTAGAATTGCTCCCTTCCTTTATTATCCTAAATTTGAATTCAGAATTTTTCGGGAATGAATTTTAATTTTTGACCCCAGAGAATTTCGAAATTCAGAACATAGAAATAATATTATTACTTCAATATGAATATAACCAGCAATAGTACACCGTACATATATATCTATATTTAGTACGGAGAAGTAGAGACACGGACGCGGTAGCAACAACACGGCAGCAACATAGAAACCATCTAATAATGATTGCCGGTCGTCGAGATGAAGCCGAGAGAAGAGGAAAGGATATCTTACGAAGAAACGAGCCTGGGCAACTTCTGTGTGCTGTAATTTTCATTCCAGCGGAAACGACGAGCGATGAGGTGTGCCGGGCTATGGTGGCCGTGCTCTTCTGGCAACGGGAACACGAGGGCCGAGCCGAAGCCAGCATCTCGCCGGATAAAAGCCCGTTGTGGATGAAACTTATACATGTATGTGTTATTGTACGGTTGTTCGCAGCGAGCATCAATGAAAGCTGGTGAACATAACGCGCCTTCGACCGCGACGAGGCAAAACCATTCCGCAAGAGGTTCTCGTTCATTTTCTGTACAACGCTGCTTCCTTCTTCTCATCATCCTTATCCGCGTAATATTTACACGCGATAAGTGAATCGATTGGCCAATTTTCCAATTTTCAACGTAGATTATACGCCTTTCCCCCTCCGCGCGACCCCGCGGGCTCGTTCGACCCGCGAGGTCCGAGCTTCGGAAGGACGAGGAAGCTCCCGCTGGTTAGTCTTATTGACCTCATGGGTGGTAATGAACCGTGTGATTATTGGTATCGATAGATAAATCACCGGTGATTATTGTGGGGGAGGAGGAAGGGGCGCGAGATAGATTGAGGAGCTGTTGCGCTTTACCTATCGGTACTTTTGCTTCTTACTCTTCGCCGCACCGTGAGGCCGAAGATAATTATAATGGTTGGAATTATGGATTTGATCTTCATTCGTTCACGGGATGCGAGAATTAAATTCGACATTTATTTAGAAGCTTAGCACGGAAGATATTTTGAGAAGAAGGAGTTTCAGATAGAGTTATTGAATTTTCGTAAGATTTATTGAAGAGTGAATGCTTTGGTTCTTTGATGATCGTCTCGTTATTATGATTTCTTTGACCGCGATCACCGAAGCCAGAGGCGTGAGAGAATATTCGAATCGGGTTCGCGTGTCCATCAGTCAAGCTTGTCACGCGCTTATCGAGTACAGTTAGGATTGAATAAGAAAAGGGTCGTTGGGGTATTGTGTACGATGTTTAACTTGTTGCTCAACACTCGAAATATCTCGCACGTGTAGCCTGTACGTATATACAACGGATACAAGTCTCGTCGAATCAAAGAATCGAAGAACGAAGATGGAGAAACGTGGTTTGAGAGCGTGGAAACGAAGCTGAGATGAAAGATCCGCGCGGTTCGTTCTCAATCGTTCCGAGAGAGATCCAGAACCGGTAGTCGGATGATGGGTCGTAATGGCTCGCGTTGCTCGACGCCTATCCTTCTTCGTCCCTTACTCTCGGTCTTCGTAACCCTAAGCCGTTGTGCAAGACCGGCAATCATCCGCTCGAATCATAAGAAATTTAATGTTGGAAAAGAAGATCCGCGGACCGGACGGTGGTTTGAAAATTAATTATCGCACGTCTAGCCTTAAATGGCTTTCATATCCGACGCTCGTTCTCGGTCTTTACATTCGGTCTCGATGTGCTCGATTGCACAAACGGCAGATATCAATATCGGATTGCGTTGGAAATATTTTTCGTTTTTTCGTCCATCATCGCGTGGGCGAGTATACGATCGTCCATATTTTGTTTCCGATCAATGATGATTCGCTAATAAATTGTGTTCGATCGTGCCGACTTGGCTCTGCCACCAAAATGGCTTTAGAACAACGATTCCGACGTTCGAAAGATCCGAAATCTTCTTATCTCAACGATTCATGTAGCCCCGGTCACTTGTTGTTCCACTGATATGCATTGAAATTGTTATTATTATTATTGACTTATTTTTTTTCACGGTTCAACTTTCGAGATCATAACTCATTCGCTTCGAACTCGATCGAATAATTTACAAAGTAAACGTTGATCGTTACAACCTGTGCAATCATCGAGACGTTATATTTTTCCTGCACGTTCGCAAATCACGTATTCAATAATCCGTTCTCACACGTGAGAGTGGGTTAATATTTTTCTTTTCTTTTTTTTTTTTTCGTTGTTCTTGTCATCGTTTCGAGAGTCGGCGATGATTGTGCGCTCATGGGTTGCGTATGTATGGATATGTATATATGTAGTCTCGGTACGAAGCCCCGGGGCGAAATCATTTGAACTCACGTTGCAACGTCACGTATACAGTTTAGTGTAAGAGCCGTGGCCAGTTGGTCATTAATGACCGTGCGGAGAGAACTAGCCGGCTCGATCCCTTATATACATAAACGCACTTGTGCCATGAGCCATTCCACCGAGTAACTCTCGTGATTTATGGACGAATTATGTGATGTGATTATTACGTTGAGCGCATTGATAAATTAATAATTCCTCGGTCTGAGAGCGTCGATGTACGAACGAGAGCCGGGATGAGATAAGACGGTTGCGCGTATCTACCAGGGCTTGTTCGGAGACGTTTTACCTGCACGCACGACACCGGGCCGTGCGTGCACTGTATATTATGCATATTGGGGTGGTTCTTATTTGGGGTACAGTCGAATTTCGATTGCGCTGGGGTCTCAATCTATTTAAAAAAACAATAAAAATGTTAAGCCTTATTTGGGCGTTTTGATTCAACTCTTACCAAACGTCGATATGAGGTGAAGATTCCCGTTTAAGATACATTTTTTCTATTTTTCGGTGATTATATTGGTGGGGCGGTAAATCATTTCTGGACGAATCCAAGACAGATATGGAATTAACGGGAATAAAGCCTTCTTTCACCGAAAAAATGTCAATTTTCTATGTCTATTTTTTCTGAGAGTAGGATTTATACTCGTAAATTCCATATCGTATTGGATTGTTTTAGAAAAAATTAGTTGCCCCGTCAATGCAATCATCGAAAAATAAAAAACATTGCATGCATTTTAAACGGGAAACGTTACCTCGTATTAGCGCATAGGAAAAGTTCAACCAAAAAAGATTCAATTATGCTCAAGATTTTGTTATTTTTCTAAAATCGATTGAGATCCCGGCGCAATTAGAATAAAAAATATGACCCAAATAAGAGCCACCCTTTTATAAATAAATATATATAGATATGTGGAGAAACGATATTACGCGATGCACGACAACGTTCGCCTCGCGGTTCTGGACTACGTTTATGTTTCGTAAATCGATGCGTGAGTTAAGTCTTGCTCGTCCCTCAAAGATCACTCACCCGACAAGGCCGGAATGGAGTCAACCGGGATTGCGCAAAACTCGAGAAACTCGTCGCAGGACTCATCCTCCGCGGTTCGATGCGAGCGTAAGTGCGGTCATAAAAGAAAAAAGAAGAGGGATGACGCCATCGTCGGATGACCGGCATTGAGTATAATCGATGGTTGAGTTTTAAATCATTTTTGTCGACATCTGTGACATTTGTGACCATATGGCTTACGGTATTGGAAAATACGTGTGTTTTATTCGTAAGTACAGTACGACAAATTATGGTTATCGGGGTTTGATGGCGATCATATATCTTCGTGCGTGTAAACGTAGTGGAAAGGTTCGGATAAATGGCTAAACCATAATTCTATTGGATTTAAGTGAATGATTTTATGATTTATTATGATATTTCATGCAATTCGTGCAAGATTTCTTGTAGGTTTGGAAAAAAAAAAGATGGATAAATATTTTTTTATGTCACAATCTAAGTTTAAACCCAAACAAAAAATGTATTACTGAATAGTATCTCGTAATATATAGTAAAATCTCTGAGAAACGGTTAACGTGAGAAATCCAAGATTCGTCGAAAAAATTAACGAGTGACGATTGCGTGCGAAAAAGTTCGATCAATCGTGATCGCCGAATTTCGTCCACCCCAAAGAAATAACCGTAACACTCAACGCATATATAGTTGATATCCAGCGAGGCGAAAGTGAAAGTGGAAACGAATAAAGAAATTGCAGTGGCAATTTCCCGTGGTGTGAATCCTTTTCGAATTTCGAAAAGGGGGGTAGTTCCATGGGGGTATGGATGGGACCGGATGGAAAGTAGGGAGTGAACGCGTGCTGTTCACTCACGCACAATTTCCTCGGTAATCAACACAGCCGGAAACCAGGACCAATGGCGGAGCGAGCGATTGGTTCACTTATTTCACAACCTTGATTGGTCAGGCTGAACCCGACTGGGGTGTGACTTTTCGAGCCCTTCGACGCAATAACGCTCGACACGTTCCGCACGAATGAAGAGGAAGGGCATGACCGTGGTTGCAGGGTGCAAGGACACCCCGGGGGCAACTTCGCATTGGTCCTCGTTAATTTCATTAGACCCTTCGATTTTAGATTCTACCGGGCCCTTTGCTCGCCCTTCTGGTCTCGAAGCGACAAAAATGGTGGAGACATCGGTTAAAGTCTGTCAAATAAAAATGGTTGGCTAATAGATCGAAATGCGCGGACGAATGTCAGTGAGAAATATAAATAAATGATCGAGTAAGTAATAACCTAAATAACCGAACCAAACCCAAACCAAACCAACCAAAATAACCAAAATAGAAAAAATTAATTTGGATCCATCAATTCGATTTGAAACATTTTTTAAATGGATCACTCGAATTTTTCAATGAGCATTCTTGCATTAACATTTTTAATTTTTTTCTGGTCTCGAAGCGACAAAAATGGTGGAGACATTGGTTAAAGTCTGTAAAATAAAAATGATTACCTAATAGATCGAAATGCGTGGACGAGTGTCAGTGACAGAAATAAATAAACAAGTAAGTAATAACAATCGTAAAAGCAAATTTTCTGGTCGTTCAAGAATTTACCGGTGATTTGAAAAAATGTTAACATCTTGGTTTTCATGATGTTTCCAGTTAGCCGCAACGCGAAATAAATGGAGTCGGTAGCGCACGCATCGACTAATTAATTATTCCCAATGGAATCGACGCTTAGGTGGCAATCCGAGCATCCACGTAATTGTACAGATCGAGTGAACGTTCTTGTTTGTCGATGCTGATTCACAGAACGAAACAAAAAGTTGTGCGATCGATCTCTTCGCGGTTAACGGCACACCGGATATACTAGTTATCTGGATGTTTCACGACTGTATTTCATCCGATCAACGGTCGGACTGCTCCAGAAACGAATCCTACTTCGTTCGTTGGTCGAAAAAAATTTTTACTTCAACGATTTATGCGTTTATTTATCTATTTGTTTGTTTATTGCATTGCTATGATTATTTGTATTATTTTTATGACTCCTCTGCTCAGCGTGTTTTGTTTGAGATTTGTCTGGCTGCAAGAGAAAACTCAGTCGCGAAAATGGCGCAGTCTCGGTACCGAGAAGATGCAGCATAATTGCGCTCTTATACCGAACGGAAAGGATTCACGAAAAAAAATTCAGTGTTGCGATGCAGCGAAAAAGCCGGAGCACGAGCGAGACTCGGGAGAAGTGAGAAACCAGAAGACGAGAGAGCTCGCAATCGTTTTCCAGCGACAATTGTGTACAATTGATGTACAATCCCGGACGCTTCAGCATTTTTGTTGCATATAGAAACTGTAGTAAATAAAACGTCGAGTCGCGTAATCGATAATAAAAAATTCAATTAGTGTCCGATAATGAAATTTCTGATCGTGCAGACATCGGAGATTATAACGAGTTGTGTTATTTTTGTTTTTTGCGATTGTATATGACGAAAAAAATTGTTGAAAAAAAGAAGAAGGTAATTCCGCGAGGCTGTGTCGAAGCCACGACACGTCGGCGCTTCGATCCTTCGATGCGGCTCTAAACTGGAGCACGCCTCCTTCCTTCGTCGTTGCCCCGACGACCAAGTGGACGAACGACGGGAGAGATAAAACAGTAATTGTATAACCGGCTCCGGTGAAGCCGTATTCACGCTACTATACCGCATTGCTCACGCGATCGGCAACTCCTTCAAACTTCAAACTAGACATCGATTCAGCATTGAGCAATCGACTATTCTCCAAAATCGTTTATCATGAAATATTCATCCTATTTCTTTCCTCTCGGAATTCCATGAATTTCCGTCTCGAAAAAATAGAGAAGAACAAACAGAATTATCAAAACACAACTGCTCTCAAGAATTGACTCTTCAATCATATAAAAACAATATTTATGATTCCAACATTTGCTCAACACGTAGACGCGTGATTCATCCAAAAACATCTTATTTTTTTCCATCACAAAATTGTCAACCATTCACTCTGCACAATTATTTTTCGAAATATTCCATGCATTAAAAAAAAAGACAAAACGTAAGAAACCGTAAAAAATAATGGGAGTATCGTGACAGGAACGCAGTGAAGTAAGTCTCGAAATAAGCCATCGTTGTGCCAAGAGGGTGCGAGAAAAAGCGACGTTAGGAGAGTAGCGTACACGTAACGAGGCATATAATAACCCTCAGTGACGTGCGGAACAAACAGCCATCTGTACGTAATACCCCTGCGGTGAGGACCGCCCCGAAAACTGCTACCCGCCGGGAAAATTACAATGACAATACGCCCGAAATCCGATACGCCCCGGGCAATGTACTCACTCTCGTACTCAGCGTCATTTTTTTTTTAACCTTTACTTTTCTTTTTTTTTCTCTCATTCACACCTTGGTCGTGTACAATGCTTCGAAACGCACACGTCTCCATTAAAACGCGTACGACCATACATGCGCATCGGTACAGTTGTAATTCTATACGATTTGTACCTTTGTACCGTTGTGTTCAAGGGTGACGTTCCATTAATGCGGTTCTTCAAGGGTTCGCCAGACGCAATTCGCCGGATACCAAATTTTTGTAAAATTCTTGTGGTATTTTTCACGTTTTTAACATCTTTTTTTATTTTGTTTTCATTCTGTCGGATTTTAATCGACGCGGGTTGATTAGATTTCGCGAATATTTTGATTTGATTTTACGAATGTGAACGAAGTGAATGCGAGAATAGCATTCGAGAGATTTTGGGTAATCGAAAAAACGAGGGTGTGTTATACAGCGTGTTTCAAGGGGTCGAAGGACAGGCAACCCTTCGTCCGTTCAATTGAAAGTTTCGACGAGAGGGTGCGAGATTCGTTAACCGGAGAATTTGGAAGGCGTGGTGAAAAGTTAGAGACACGTGTGACGTTATTGTGAATACATGTGTGTTATTTGACGTTGAAATCGCGTCTTAGCGCGTCGGCTGTTGAGTTTTTTGGGACCGGACGACGAGAAAGGCATTCGAGCGTGCGTCGTGCACGAATGCGCGCGGCCAAGGGCTCGAGCGAGATCCTTCGACGGGAAGAAAGGGTGCGACGAGGAGGTGAGAATTGAAATAGGCGGTTGATTTCTCCACCCTGTGGCCGTTGTCGGCTAATAAGCAGGTAATCGAGGCACCCGTCGTGGCTAAATGATTCAATAGCCGGAGAAAATTCAATATCGTCCACTAACGTCACCCGTTTCATGCATCAAAATATAAAATTAATTTCAATCCATCATGTCAAACGCGTCCTTCGACAATTTCGCCATTTGTCGTAAAAATACAATTTTTGAAAAATGTTCATCATTCACCATTTGATTTGAAATATTTTTCAAATTGATTATTCGAATTTTTTTCTTTAATCATTTATATATTTTTTTAAATGTTTTAATATTGCATTTATAGATACTTTCTGGTTAGAATATAATAAAGTGAAATTTATTATAGCAATTGAATAATTATTCGTCTACGTCGCAATAATTTCTATATCGTTCGCTGAAATGTCGTAATAAAAAAAAAGAAGAAAATCGGTTTCCGATTGCGCGATACCTTGTGGCCTAATAAGCGGGTAATCCGGCACCGAGTGCGGTGAACTTTTGACACCGTTGGCCACGAACGACGCGCACCCTCTCTCGCTCCCTCGCACTTTTCTGAATGAGGAACGAATACGACGTGCACCCCAATCGTGTTTCCCCATTTTTGTCACGCATGCTCTTGTGACAATGCGCGGTCTCCTCCCCGAAACTTTACACCCGTCATCCCGGTCCTACTCACATCGATAGGAGGCTTTCGAAACACGCATTATTATCAGTATATCATTAACCCACAAAGCACCACGTTTGTACGATACGCTATATATGACGACGAATGACATTCGAATGTATCTCGCGTATGGCTAATTTTGGTTCTCGTGTTCGTATCGCCTGGTAAATATCCGTCGACGAGGTAAACGAATTTTCAGGTTATTTATAAGGGAACTTAATATTTTTCGACGATACTCGGGGAAAAAATATTTCGTGCCGAATTAATGATATTAACTGATAAAAAAATATTAATAATAATAATAATAATAATATTAATAATAATAATAATAATATCAATAATAATAATAATAATAATAATAATAATAATAATAATAATAATAATAATAATAATAATAATAATAATAATAATAATAATAATAATAATAATAATAATAATAATAATAATAATAATAATAATAATAATAATAATAATAATAATAATAATAATAATAATAATAATAATAATAATAATAATAATAATAATAATAATAATAATAATAATAATAATAATAATAATAATAATAATAATAATAATAATATTAATAATAATAATAATATTAATAATAATAATAATGATGATAATACGAAATTGCTTATAGCAATATTACCTATCGTCCCATAAATTTTCATCAATCAATATCCAATCACACGTAGCTCGTAAGAATTATTTCCAAAAATTGATTGCGTTTTTATCACGAAATTTTCGGTATATTTTCCGGTCTGTCAATAATTCTTAATAAATAAATAAAATAAAATATTTTTCTCCAACCATCGATCGAACGACAAATCCTAGCGCAGTGATACGAGTTGTAGGAGTTGTGAAACACGCATATACGTGTGCGTGTATGTACGAATGATGAAGATATTATTCCGATATGCTCGAAGGTTTTATGTAAACCCCATAAATCGTCCTTTATAGGGGAACCCGTCGGGAGATAGAGCAAGGCTCATGCACACTCGGTATCCACGAGCCAGACGACCGCGACAACTGCATCCGGACGACATCCACGCGTCTCTCGTCATTATCGTATCGCCTCGCGTGTACGGCGAGCAACTATACGCTGTATATAAGCTCGCCAAGCGTGCTCGGGCTTTGCGCCTAGCGACTATTCCAGCCTCTTTCCTCGTCGCGATCGACGCACGTTTGTGCCCACGGGCAAGCAAATATAACGTTGTACACGTGGAAACTCCCATACGTACGGACGATCGCGGACCGTTGAGGATTACACGCTCACACGGACATTTGTAAGCATCAACGGAGAACACCTTCGGATTCCACGAGAAACATCGATCGCGATCTTGAGCTCCTCGCACCGATCGCGATCTTGAGCTCCTCGCGCCGATCGCGATCTTGAGTTCCTCGCGCCGATCACCCTATAGGGGAGCTATAGCTCTCGCGTGCCGACTATACGGCCAAGATCGATAGACTCGTTTCGTTTCCTATTTATTTTTATTATTATTTTGTTCACCTTCGATCTGTGCAATATTTCATTTTTATCTTATTTTTTTCACCTCGGCACATACAAATGGTCCCAATTTTCTTGGGGATTACCCACAACTGCATCAAGAGTTCAAACGATATCTCGAACATGTATAATTTTTCGAGACTCCACGGAAGCCGACGTCATCGAGCCGTGTAAATTCTCAACTTTGTAGAATTATCGAACCCTACGTAGCCCCCAAAAAAATCACTACCTCCATCACAACATCAAAATCTCCACCGTACGACTATTCAAAAAATTAGATACATTACCACGATGAACTAATAAAATTGTTAAAGACCGAAATACGATAACCGTAATTCAGTGTTAAATCCGTGAAATTAATTTCGCCCGTTTCGTTCGCGACAAAAAAAAGAAATCGTTACGAGTATTTAATTCGTGCCATTGGAACAAACGTACCACATTGGTCGTAACATCGTGTCCGAGTGATCGGACGTCAAGAAGAATATCGGGTGAACCCGAGATCGGAGATTCACCTCTCCCGTTACCTATTCACGTCCGTAGCCGCGCGCACGATGCCACCCGACAAGACGAGCGTAAGACCGCGCGGTTACAGCCATTCGGACAATTACGGTAAGCGAATCTTATGGATATTCGTGAAGTAGCTTTTGCGGAGTATTCCCGAGTCGGACGCCCGCGTACGCTTCCTGGCCTATAAAATATACGGCGGAATGAAAATTACTGGCCGACGTTCGGTCGTCCGACGATCCTTCGGGGACGCGACTCCGTAGCTCGCTTCTTATATCTTCCGACGTCCGAGATCTACCCACAGCTTCTTCCCGCGTCACGCCGCTCTACCTCGCTCGCTACGGCTCTTACGGATGGTGAGAATGTGTGTGTGTACGTACGTGCGTATGCGTGTGTGTGTGTGTGTGTGTGTGCGCGCGCGTGATGCACCGGAGAGAAACAGAACGAGCGGGAAATAGGTTCTCGGTTCGAGACCGCATAAACGATCTTTACCGAACGATTTGCCGTCAACCGTAAGTCATGGATTTGTCGGTACCTAATAGTCGTTATAACCTTCTCGTTGCGAAGACAACCGTCTCTCGTCGCGCTTCGATAAATCGTTCGCTCGTCAACCTCGGATTAACATTCCTCGTCCCGATAAGGATAAACCCCCCCCGGTTCGAACAATGGATCATCGTTTTGAGAATTTTTTTTAAAACTTTTAAACGGTAGCTCTGTTCGTACTTACTTTTCAACAGCGGCAGATCGTTCATAAAACCCCCGTCGTCGACGTTTGTGTTCTGCAAGAGACAAACAGAGAAAAAGGCAGATATTTAATTATGCTTTGACTTGAAAAAATGTTTTTTTTTTAAATTTATTTTTATTTATGTTTTTATTTGTTAATTGTGTGAATTAAGGGTTCGAAACTTGAGTGTTAATTTATAAATTAATTATTTCAATAAGAAATGCAATTTGGATTTGAGGTTGTACTTTTGAAGATATTTTCTTCGTGGTAGTGCGAGTTTGAAGGGTTTTCAATTGTGACGAATATTTTTTTATTTTATCTCAGTTTTGAAGAATTTTTGAGCAAAAAAAAAATGTTAAAATGTTGGATCTATCCGAAGGAACGTCGGTGAAACCGTTCGCGCGTATCGAAATTAAATTCTTTGTAAAATCGGTATTTGTTTATTGAACGTATGATGCTTCACTGGGATCGTGATATTATCGATGCATCACCGGCTTTTTACGTCTACTACAAATTTACTTTTCCTTCCTTTTTTCCCATCGCCCTCGGGGCATACCCACGCTGACCGATAGCCAATTCAATATCATATTGCATTTTTTATCCACGATATAGCACGATTTCGGAGCGATTTAATCAATTTGAATGGCTATCCGGTCCGGAAAATTTGATTTTCCATCATAAATGGAAAAAATAACAATATTTCCCAACTGAATTGTTATTAAAAAAAATTACATTAAACAAATTCAATAAACGAAGCTTCGAGTTGATTTTGTTAAATTAAAGCAATTTACTTTCTTCTTTATCGAAAAACCTGTATTTTCCGCAGTTACGTATTTTGCATATGTAAAAAAATTAGATGGAAAAAAAGTTTTGCGATTACGTACATCGTCGCTCACCTGGGGGTCGTCAACGAGACTTGTGTGTAGGACGAGGTCGGTTTGGTCGAGACCGGGTGGCGGTAAAAGCGCGTCGGGACGCCTGACCGCTCCGTACTCGACCCCTCGACCACCCCCGCCGCCTCCTCCGCCGGCGCTTCCGCGACTTCCGTCATACGGAAACGATGCGTGCATATTCGTCTGTAATACAAAAATAAATATCAAATAATCATGATTTCAATCAAACGCAACATTTTCACCAAATATTTTATTGAACCGAGCTTCATGCTTGAAACAATCAGGGTCAAGATATTTCCTGTCCCAGTAGGTGACCAAAATCTTTCATATAGATGTTTAAAAAAATATAGAATAAAAAAATGAAGCCAAAAAAAATTAGTTTTTTCGTTCATTCTTTCTTTTAGTCAATTTAATTTATTTGCATTGAGCAGATCGTTGTCGGAATCACGTGCGGCTCGAGAATTTCGAAAAGCCATTCTCCGAAAGAAAAAAAAAATAGTAAGATATATATAAATGCGTATCCGATAAAAGATCGCGGAGAGGATCTATAGCCGTGGTCCGTTGACCCGGGGTAGCGTAAAATCCGAGTGAGGTTTTTCGAGGAGGTCTCGGAGAGCGGACCGAGGAGCTCGTGAAAGCCTCTCGAACGATCGTGATCGCGGGGTTCCGATCTCCTTCCCTCGAGGGGAGTCCCAGAAGCGTCGGGCTCGCGCGAGCGGCCCTCCGGCGGGTCTGTAGACACGCCGGTTGTCTCACGTACGCGACATTCGAGCGCGCGGTAGCCGCGGAATATAATAGAGAGATATCACACACACACACACACACACGGACACGCACGGACACACGAACACGCGCGCAAACACACTGCAAGATCAAACGCGATAATGTGGCAAGACGGTGCGTTGCCGAGTGTGTCGCTTTGGTAAACGGAAGTGCCAGGGCTTGATCGTACGTTACATCACACACATATACAAACCCGCGGTGATCTCTCGCGGGCACGCGCGCACTCGCCGAAGCTTTATCCATCCACAGATTTCTCTCTTTCGCTGCTGCGTCGCACGAGTTCAACCTAATCTCGTTTCGTACGTATTTCGCGTACCTCCCGGGGCTAGAAACATATTCTTTGACCGAATTCCCGCGACTTCCCGAAAAGAGGGTTCATGACTATACGCCGATTGACAAAACGCCGATACGACTATTCGCCGACACACAATTAAAGTCTGATAGATTATATGCCTGTTATATGATGACGAAGTTATTCATTCTCAATACTAATATTAATTATTTTTAAAAATAACCTGAATAACTCAAATCTAAGTTAAGTTAAGTTTTTTTTATTATTTATTCTTATTTTGTTTCCCGGTGTTGTTGAGGGAGCAAAGATAGGTCGGATTTTTTTGAGACTGTTCTTGCGATGAGAATTCTGAGCGAGCACTCATGACTCGTTCGTCTTCTTTGATGCTGTACACCTACGGTGATTCATGTGTCGGGTGCGTGACGAATCGCACAAGAATTTCTCCTATCCCCGGTACATTCTCCGCGCCGCGACTGTATGGCTGTGTACAGATATAGTATATGTGTACGGTGTATAATGCATGGTACGATTACGAACGAGCGAGACGAGATCAAGTTATCCTTGCGCCAGTCGATTAGCGGTACCACGGCGAAGAAGTGTCGGGGTCACTCCACGAACAGGACTTTGATGCATCAGCACGTGCGCCGCGAAGTTCACGGTCCGTGGAGAAAAAAAAAAATACGCGCGATGCGCCCAATCGGAGAAAAGTGATTCGAGATGTCGATGATCGTATGGGAATTGGAAAGTTTGTTCAAATTATTGCAATCGACGAAACGGTGGGAGAAAATTAATACAAAAATGAATGAATAAGTAATAGAATAAGTGAATTAATAAACTTCGATGAACTTACATAACTTCTTCCCAACTCAACTTAAGTTCTCGAGTTGAACTCAAGTTCGACTTGAACCTTCTTCGATAAATGATTTTAATAAGATCGAATATTTTTATATCAAAAAATTGTTGTTTCTAATTCTCGTTCGCATTGGAATTTCGTTTTTGCAATCTCGGTTGACAATTTTGGATATCGAGAGATTGGCTTTCCAGACGAACGAGGGATAAGGACGAGATCGCGGGATGAATGTACGAGAATTTCAAATTTTTCGACGGGATTAGAAGCAACGGATTCGAACGTGTTATCCGCCCGATCGTCGAACGCGCGCGTTGCACAGCTGCATGAGAGCGTTGCAGCGTCGCGGTGAGGCTCTCCCCGGGCCTATAAGGAGTTCGCTCGTAACGAGATAGACGACGGTGGTTGCAGTGTTCGCGAGGTTAGGCTCGAACGAGATCATTCTGTCTCGATACGGAAACTTGACCCATCCCGGATTACGCGTTTAGCGTTCGGGAATCCAGCAATCGCGCCTCCGTGGCGATCGTTTAGTAAAAGCAGGTGGCCGGCTGCTCCGGGCTCTGAATCAATGATCGCTGAAAACCCGGTAAACCCAACGGAAGGTGAAGAATACGAATGCCACGTAGAAAACGTGTGGCAATCACTCGTCGCGCTCGCGCGCACCTCGCTCGGCCATATAGCAGTTCCGCTTAATTAGACTCGATCGTCGAATTAAGGATACGTTGCTTCATTATTCATTCATTCGGCAAACGATCTTCTCCATCGTAACTACTTATTTTTTCATTCTTCTTTTCATTCGTGGTTCGTAATTGACACTCACACCTACGAAATCGTACGTCGATTTACTTTTTCTTTCGAATATTTGTAAATTCAGTTTTGATTCATTGGGGGAGTTTTTTTTTAAATCGAATATTGGTGAATTATTCGACGATTCAAGCATTTTCCCAGATGAGAGAAAATGTTCATTGCCGATTGAATTCCGAAATGGAATTAATAAATGAATAAAGATTATTATTGAGAGATAATTATTGGACTGAAGAATCATGATCGTGGTCGATGATTGGTCTCGCGATTATGTAGATGGAAGCATTAGAATGAGTAGCAAATTAGAATAATGATTCTTTGAATGATTCAATTATTCGTAATCGACACCGACACCTACGAAATGATACATCGATTTTTTTTTTCTTTTCTATAAAACTGAATTCTCGTCCAACTGAAGTACCTACATCGTTTTGCCATCGAATCCATCAAATCATCGTGAATTATTCCATGATTCAATAATTTTCCTAATACCAAAAAAGAGAATAAATCTGCTAATTGAATTCAGAGATCGACGGCGTACGAGATTGTTCATTGATTCCGCAATTACGAGGAAGGGATTTTTATCCCTTCGCGAATTTGGAACAACGATATTCTCGTAAGAGCGATCGGCGCGATAAACGTCGTGGGCTCTCGGCCGATCGTGGAACATCATCGCCGTCGAGCGGATTCCCTTTTCGAGTCGGGCAGCGGCGATGGGCTGTCAGAATGAAGTTTGGGGAATTCGCGCGTCGGACATAAGCGAGGCAGCACCGCCGGCGAAAACGGCAACGATATAACAGAGAAGCATACGCACGGGAGGATAAGCACAACGCGGAGAGACCCAGTTCCCACGTGTGGCCCACGGCGATCACGATGACTCGCATGGATAACGTCGGCACGTGAACGACGCTGTAGTAACAGCTTCAGCCGCAACGGCAGCAGCAGCAGCGGTTCAAACGCGTGTACGTGACGCTCCTCTTTCGTCCCTCTCATTTTTTTCCTCGTCGATCTCTGCGTACTCACGCGCGTGTACACTTTCCGATGCCACGTCTGACCAAAAACTTTTTTCACTACTGCACATGAGACTACGCACAATCGTCGCCGACTCGGCGCTTGTCTTCCACATCGGCCACTTCGGTCTTCGCATCTCGGCTCGTAAATTCCGATAGCGTCGATGATGTTCAACGATGCCGAGGATAAAATGTGCATATCACATTCAAAATGCGTTTCAGTCGATGGAATATTCATTTGTGGTTTAATTTTGGATGTGGCGTTTTTTGTACGACATTTCGTTGAATAATGATTTGTTGGGCAGGCATCTGGGTGTTTTTATTTAGCTGAGGATGAGTATTTATAATCGCTTTGGATGTTGGAAAATTGTATCTATATATCGAAAACATATTGATCTGGACAGAAATTATGCTCAGATCGCCCATTATTATTATTATTATTATGATTATTATTATTATTATAATATTTTTTCATAATTAGAATTATGATCTCCTTCCGTGTATTTTAATTTGACATAATCGCATTTGATAAATCTAGATCAACGTATACGAGATACATTGATGCCCACAAAAATTTCGCCTTGATAGCCGATTATTATCATTATCTCGATCGCATCGTTATCTCTCTCGATGCCCCAACGTTTCGACTTTTTTGCATTATTACGAATCGGCAAAATCTCCGGTGTTGTGGTACTAATGGGCCGTCTCATCGATCGACGCCTATCGATCAATGGCGACGTTTGCACCTATCGTCGATCCTGTCGTTAAGGTGCGTGCACGCGGGGTTTTCAAGAAAGTATTCCGAGAATCGTGAGAGTAGTTGGTACTCACGCACGCGGAATCTTAATCGCATCCGAGACGATTTCGCGCTGGCTGCGGGCCGTCTAAACGACGGAGCCGGAGCTAAAAAGATCGAGGGAAAACCCACGCGACAGATTCGGGCGTGCAGAACCTTTCCGGCTATGTCGCTCGGCCTATGTATATATATGTGTGTGCGTATATGTATATAATGCAAGAACATGAACGATAGTTTAACGAGCTTTTGTCGTACGGTTGCGTGCAACACCCAAAGCCACAAAGTTACGTGATGCAAAAGGGCACCATCGTAATGAATATGGATATATCATACGGGAGATGCGGTCTATAGTGCTCGCATCTGACGCGGGAGCAGCGTCGAGACATGAAAGTTTCACCGCAATCTCACTTCGTCTCGGTGATTCATAGATATATACATATATAAATGTATACATGTATACATGTATACATGTATATATTTTTTTATTAAATGGCAAAGAATACGGATCCAGATTTACGCCAACGACGAGTTGCGTTAAAAATGGTGAAAACGCGTCTGGTAAGATCGTATGTACCAGTAGTATATATAATTGAGGAATATTATCGTTGCTTCTTGTGCCATTAATCATTAGATATACCATCTACATTCGGTTAAGAGCGCGATCTAGAACGCGTTGGGCGGTTATTTTAATTGTTTGATTTTTTGTCGTTGCTGCGAGTAAACAGGATCTGTTTGATGTATTGTGAATAAATTAAGCTGAACGGTTTAAATATATAGATATATGAATCACTGTAGTCGGCTGTGCTGCCATGGTCGGGAAAAAAATGCTTGAGCGGCGGTACTATCATTATTTTCTATTTATTTTTCTTCAAAAGTAATAATTTATTTTAATGTCTCCAAACATTTTATGATGTTAAATTTTTTTTTCATTATACAACGCAACATAAATTATTTTCCATATAATCCTTGAAAAGGAACCTCAATTGGGCGTGAGACGTTGCATCTAAGCGCGTGACCATGTGGTTCGCAATCTTATCACGTAGCACGTTTTTATCGTAAAAAAAAAATAAGTTGGTTTGGTTATTAAAATGCCACAAATATCTTTGAAATTCTTCAGGACTGTTTGTACTTGGACTAAAAAATTTCATTGACAATGGCAACACGACTTAACGACCAGAGATAATAATAAAACTAATGAAACTCGTGACGAGGCAAATCCCCGATAATTTCGAGCTCTCCGCCTCGTCCCCCCCCCCGAACCCCGCGAAACCATTTCATAGCTCATATACGTATCGAGTTTATATCTGTATCATATAGACTACTTTATAGTACTTCGCAGTACATAGTTCCAAGAACGAAACTTTCACGGGGGATTATGAAAATAAACAAAAAAAATTTTTTTAAAACGACCGAGCGTTAATTAACCGGGCTAGAGTGTACTCGCGGATACGCAAGCACCCGTCGGAGATCTCAGCGTGCTCATGCGCGAGCGTGGCTGCTCGCTATTTGACTCGCATCTCTCGTACGTCCCGGAGTAGTAACCGCACAAGTTATACACACTTGGTCCACGAACGTTGTGGAACGTACGGAGCGCGACGATGGTTTATAAATTGATGTAACCGCGAGCGAGTAACTCCGAGAGTTCCTCGTGCAAAAGCACGACTAATGAGATGAAATGTGATCGCCTTTCTCTCGTTAAACGTTATATCTCCGTTGAGGTATACGAAATAAAATCAAGTTGTGGCGAGACTGCCTGTTGCCTATTTTTCTTATTCTTTATTATTTTTATTTATATATTTTTTTCTCATTATAAGCGACAACGCTTCTGATTGTACGCGTATGTGTATCACTGGCACACCGCGATTATTATAGTTATGGATGTTGCACGTGCGGGTATATACGTATATGAATATATATGTGTGTCCGTGCGTACTTATACTATTGGCAAACGGGCCGTAGCTCGACGCGAGCAACCGATTTCGATTTGATCGAGATAACGGATACAATTAATTCAACGTCGATCGATCTTTGAGATCTTGCCACCGAGCCAACGAGAAACGAACGTATCGATGTGTATCGATGGCCGAACGTATTTATTTCGTTGACGTATCGACGATGTTGAAGCACGCGAGACACACCGGGCCAAATTGACTTGACAGTGACCCGCATATTTATTCAACATGATATTTTTATTGAAAAATTTATATTTAGCCGCTCGGTTGTCGATGCAGGATCGCTGATGGTCTGAGATGTGGAAACTTTGCGACTGGTTTCGTTGAAACGTTGGAAATTAATGGATAATTTTTTTTTACGTCTACAGAATGTACCGAACGAGCGGAGAAATGGATTTAAGGGTCATTTGCGAAATTAGCTCGACTCGAAAAGAGCTGTAGATCGAAATATGTTTTTTGTGCATTAATATCCCGGTCGTAAAAATGAACCGTTATGCTCGTCTTTTTTTTACTCATAATTTAGGGTCCAGAAGTCAGATGATAATTCATAGATTTTTCAGTCGCGTTCAACGGTACGAAGAAATGTCGTGCGGAGAGAGCCACGTCGGAGAAACCAATACATAATTAAATTAATCTCGCATCGATATTGAATTCTCGCTAACCCGAGCAGGTTTTGGTTGCGAAGAATTATACGGGTTTAATGTTTTCTCTGCGGGACAGACGGAACCCGATGGGACAAAACGTTATGTATCAACGTGAGAGGCGATGGCCAATTATTCGTGTATAGATTGCGGCTCGGCGATACAGGAAACGTAAGATATATACGTGGATCGACAAAAATCATAAAAGACGGATTTTTAATTAATCGTCGACTTCGAACTGTGAAGAATTATCTATTTTTCTCGATACTTTTGAATACCGATCGAACGTTTCAATGAATGTATTTGATGATCTTATATCGCAATTTAAATAAAAATAATCCTGTATAGGAATGAAATTGAATACGAGTCGGAACGAAAATTAATATTTTTGTAATTAGTCTTAAACTTTTCTTGAAACAAGGCAATTGATTTGCTCGTGATTTTTATTCATGATAACATAAATAAAGCTCGAAGAATATGATTCTCAAAATATTCGCGTAATTAAGTAATCAAAAATCTAATCCGAAGGCGATCAAAAAATGAATAAAACTTATTAAAACGGTTGTTGAATGAACGTCATTCTTATTGAAGCAATTACTCTCAGTTTGTTGCACGAGAACCGTTGCTGCTCATGCAGTGTTTGCAAATAAAATACGAATAACCCTTTGACGCCTACGGACGCGTAGCTGCGGTGCCGAAGGAAAAAACACAATACCGAAGATTTCACGGGCTCGTGATTTTTGGCAAAGAATTTCGGCTGTGTGTGGCATAAATGAGAATTGCCTTGATCGTGCTCGAAAAATAATTCGAAACGATTGTGGGATGAGCGGTCGTGTTATACCGAGAGAGATGGGAAAGATGGAGGGAGAATTTGACAAAACCCGGCGGTAGGGGTTGATATTCTCTGTGGCAACTCGCACCCCACTCTCGACTCTTCGCATTCACCCGCCTTTTCGAAGGATAAACCCATTGGGGTCGGTCGCAAACCACTCCGCTGATTATTGGCATTGTGGTCGAGTCTCGAACATCCGTCGGTTCATCTACCAAAGTCTCCCTTTTACAAGATTCTGCAACACGACCCATATACATACACATGTGTGTAGATACAGCTCTATAAAAAAAAACGTTGTGTATAAAAACGATCTCGCAATCACTATGCGGGCGGGAAATCTTTCGATATCATTCATCGACCATTTATGTGTTATCCATTCAAAGGGCCGATTCATCCAGGGCTCGGTAAATATTGTAACGTAATGCGAGGTCCATTGAGACATGCGAGAAGTTGAAATAACTTCGGAATTAATTAAGTTTTCAAATATTTATATTGCTGTGATTATCTATCGATGCCTTGAGCCTAAATAATATTTAGACAATGGAGAAAACATTGAATATTGCACGAATAATCTGATAAAATATGGTTGTGACGTATTTGAATGATGATAAATTTTATTTGTCGGATTTGAGCGATTTTTGCATTTTTTCAAGAACGACCATGGGAAAATTTGTCTATAGCTTCTGAAAATCTGGACTATATATCACTCGGAGGGTGGGTGACGAGAGTTAAAAAATAAGAGGGTTAACCGTTGGGCTCTCGCGAATCGCGGCCCTTCGCGAGGAGGGTCTTCGTTTCGGTCGCGAGACCGACGGAGCATTGCGATTCTTGAAATATTTCGCGTCAAAGCAAACGTCCGAGGCATCCAACTCCCAAGAGAGAATGTCGAAGCACTCGTGGCACCCTTTGCCCTTGTTCCCCGTGCCGCGAGCTCGAGGGAACTTAATAAGCAAATTACTGGCGAGGAGGACGTACGAAAGGGGACGAAGCGGTATGAGATTCTTCGAAAACAACGAAAACCCATGTACATGATTTTATCCTTTGAATAAGAATCATACGAAAGTAAATCGTTCGAAACTATTAATTCCATCGATGTGTATTAGTTTGTGAATAAAAATAATGAAGCACATCAATATATATAATACTAAATTTCAAATATTATTATCAATATTGAATAGAAATAAATTGATCTAACTGATATCAATTGAAATGTAGAAATTAATAATTAACAAGATTGATAACAAGTTTAATATTTAATCACAACGAATACAAACTATTTAATTATAATTTTTTGGCTTCAATATCTTGACTGATAATACGGAGAAAAAGTTAATAAACCATTTCTACATTTATTTTGTTATCAAAAGGACGCGTTTGCATGGAATACATGTTTTGTTGAGGTTGAAATATTTATTTTTCATAGGATATGTCGGGGGCGACGAGCGATCAGAGGGAAGGGAGAAGGGACGACTAGACGCGGTGCTCGTGGCACGTTGCGCGGTAGGAAGATTGTGCATAACTGCTTCCAGTTTGCTTCGTCAAACTTGCCCCTTTCGACGGTAAGCAACACAACTATCGGCAACTATACGCCGAAGAATGCGGCGCTCGGAGTTCGGATCGCACGACGAAAGATGTAGAGAGACGTCGGCGCAAACTGTTGTGCGGGGCGGAGCCCAAGAACGAGAGCACGCCGAGTTTCTAAAAGCCACACGGCAGACCGAATATAATGCCAAAGCTCCGAACGATACTTCTCCATCCCTTACGCGAGTAAGCGACAGCGATTCATCGATCGGTGCACCGCAAATTTCAGGAATTAGCTCAAACGTTCTCAAAAAAAATTAATGACACCCACAAGTGTTCGAATCAATTTTTTAAATTCAATCAAAAAAGTTAATGTAAAAATTGGGAGTTCCGGGGACGAAAAAAGTTTGCGACAATTATCGCGACAACGTCAATCATTCGTGAAAGAATAATCGTCACGAATAAACACGAGAAACCGGAAGCCACAAAGCAGATGTTGCAAAAACTGTTGGATCGAACGGAACAATACATTCCAGACAGTCACATGGAAATCTGTCGCCAGTCCCAGATTTTCATCTCGTGTTCGCTTCACCGCTTTTTTTTTTTTAGGTATCGTCACGTTACACGCGATGGGATGTGTAAACAGCACCCTCAGGGAAACCCCTGTAGGTGCTCTCGTTGCAACTGGGTCGATACGTGATTTTGGCAGCAAACCGCAACCGCACGAGATTAAAGAGGAAGTTGAAAATAGATGGATGAGGCCGAATAAAAACGGAAGAAGAGAGAACGACGAGAATGGACCGCGCGGAGATGCTGCAATCCGGCAACGAGTGGATCGGCGCGCGGTACATCGTGCCTCGCTCGACCGTAGGGTCCTCGGTCAATTAGATTGGAATTTTTGTTCGGGCTCGCGGCGCGAGACTCCGAAACCCGGCGCATCCGCACGGACGATCACGTGTGCACGCGCGCGCGCGCGAGAGAGAGAGAGAGTTATCCAGCATCCGACGGGGTCCAGCGTTATTATTAACGGCGTGACGGTTTTTCGCTGAACGTTCGTCTACCCCCGTTGCGAACCGTGAAAGTCCCGGGCCCGTACCTCATTTCTTCGCTCGGCATCGCGAAACACGCGTTCTCGCTCGTACGCAAAGCAACGACAGCCTCTCGCACGATTCGAAGTTGCGTGCTGCAATCGCACAATGCCCTTGCGAAGGAAAAATAAAATTATGGTCACTCTGCACACAAAATCGCATGTGGCAAAACGATTCTGGGTTGTTTTTTCTTTTTAACATTTTTTTTGGAATCTGTCGACTCTCGAAGGATTCTCGTGGGTAGTACGCAACGTCTGTATTTGCTTTGTTATTTGAATGGTACGGTAATTGGCATTTTGAGACCATTTTTTTTGGGACTGACCGCAGTTTTTTTCCTGATCGTTGTTGGATTAGACGTAGAATAGGTTTGTAGCTGTTTTGGGTCTATTTAATGTAGAGTTAATTGAATGTCGTCTTAGATATAAAATTCGGGACTAAATTTCGTTATTCGAAATAATTTTCTCTTTTTTTTTTCGTTAAATATTGGTTGAGCCGAACAATTCATATGAAAAAAATGAATATTAATTTTTTGTTCACATTCAATTATTTATATTATAAATGGAAAATTTCCAACAAAGTAGAGAATTTTTATTTATTGATCAACGACCGTTCCGACAACTGATTCCAATCATTACCAAAAAAAAAAAAATTGCAATATTGATTTGCGAAACCATTGTCCGAGTGACGAAGGTCGGATGAAAAAGCTTCGTAATAATCCACTCGGGTGGCCAACATCCACGAGTCGCTACAAAGTTAGCAATTTTATCGGTGACCCTTAAACGACGAAATCCAATGTGTCGCTTCATCCGGTTTTCGTTTTTTGCGCCTCTCATCAGATCGTGGAAATTTGCGAATTATGCGCATACCTACACGTGCTTTTCGTTTATCGTCATCGCATATATCGTTTGCGTGTGTGTGCCCGTGCTTTACAGTGTATTGCCCGGCTCGCACACACGGTAGATCCAAAGGAGAGGCGATACGGGAGGTTTAACGGTACTCGAATTCCAAGTCCCTTGAGATTCTTCGTGGGCTCATGTACCGCCAGTGCGGGGCAATAAGGACCGCGACCAAGGTTGGAAAGTCGTTCTTCGGTCGCGCTATTCGCCAAACGATCTCGATGCTTTCCACCACCTTCGCGAACGATCGGCCCCCCTTAATAGCCGCGGCCGATACAAACGCTCGGTTGGCCCCGGCGGATGTCGAACGAAATTTTTCGACGATTCTTCGATACGACATTCACTCGCTCGACATTGTAATCCACGGATTTTCGTTACGAATCTTATTGACACATTTACAAACAACTACATCAGGGTGGTTCTTGAATGGGGTATATTAATATTGTTCTCGTTATTCCTCGAATTTCATCAAAAATGTATATTAGCGTGGAATGACCGATTTAAATTTCAATGTTTAACCAGACTTTTTTTCATCCATAGATCTACCAAGAACTAATTCAGAATTTTTTTTTCTAGAAAGATTTTGAGAACCTTGAATAGGAATATCTTTTGAAAATCATCAAAAATTGTGAACTCCGAAGGGAAGAAACCAACCCTTCCCGAGACCCGCAAATTTTTAAAATACAGGGTTGAAACTCTCAGGGCATTTCTTTTTAATTATTTCGGGCCAATCTGAGGGGTGACTCCGTGAAAACTCCCCCCACCCCATTGAAGGACCACCCTAGCACAACCATCCGTCCATATGTTCATAAACATATCGCTCTGATAAAAAAAAAATCAATATATGCACAACTCACCACGTGAATGGACTCGGCGTCTCTCCTGAGATCGCCGCTCCTCTGTCCGGCCGTAACAGCCGCACTCAGGTGGTTGTAATGATGCTGATGCAGGGTGTCGAGTGTCTGTGTGTAGGGATTTCCGACGAGGTAATCCAGGTGCTGCGGCTGACCGAGTCCGTGTTGAGGACTCGCGGGCGCGTGATGGTGAGTCGGAAAGGGCGGTGGAAAGTAAGGAGGTTGAAAGTCCGACGCCGTGGGAAGCGATGCACCCCCGTGATGGGGCATGCCACCGCCGTTACCGTTTCCTCGGTGACCATGGTGATGGGCGCCCGAGTAAGGCGACGAATTACCACCGCCCAGGGACGATATGCCACCGTGACCCGTCAAACGGTCCTGCGAACGAACAATGACGATAACCATTAGAACATTTATTTTTGTTATTTGGAGAAAATACTTTTTTTTTTGCAATCAAGCGGGACTTGCAACCCGATATATATTTATCTGATAACGAACGTTTCGTCCCACTTCATAGCACTGCCGCTAGATAATTCAATTGCAGATTCAATTGCAATTGGTAATAATGATTATTTTAATAATAATAATAATAATAATAATGATAATACTATTAATAATAATAATAATAATAATAATAATAATAATAATAATAATATAGACAATATCATTATTATTGATTATATAATAATAATAATATTGTTTATATTATTATTATTATTATTATTATTATTATTATTATTATTATTATTATTATTATATTATAATATATTTATTATTATTATTATTATTATTATTATTATTATTGTTATAATTACTATAATATTAATAATAATATACACTTGTCGATACAGCCGACGCGCGAGAGTGATTTGTTAATTTAAAAACCGGTATTTTGTCTCTCAATAAAACAATAATTTCTGCCTCAAACTGTAATATTAGCGCACGTGTTTTTGTCCAACTTAGCGTACTTTCCATTCCTACAATACCGCGACGGAATGCAAAGAATTTCCCGGGGTCGTATGGCAAGCTACGAGGGGTTCGAGACACATCAATCGCTCGAGGGTGCATGTGCTACACACGAACGAAAGTACATGGACTCGAAAAACGTTCGAAGAAAGTTCGCCGTACGTTATTATCGCAATTAATTATCAACGCGACTGTTCTATCGCAAGGACAATAATTTTAAGGCTGTCATTATCGTTGTCTCGAGGGATCGAACGGATCGCCAGATGGCTCGAAACAAATCTCGACGGTGGAACGAACGTGTAGTCGATTGTCCATCAAACCCTAGACGACCACGTCGGATAGGCGTGTGTGACGCGTTTGCGCGATGCTTCGTCGACGTAAGTACATCGATCAATGAACAACAACAAAAAATAAAAAAAATCAAAGCGATCTATATATCATACAGTTATGTATTATCGTTTGAATGATGTATGGAAGACATTACGTTGGTACAACGAAACGAAAGATCAAGTCCGAGTCGTCGAGTGATCCATCAGACAATGTCAGACGTCGGGTGCATGCCGTCATGCAAAAGTCCAATTAACCGGTACGAACGTCTCAGGAATTAAGTTTAGCAGTTTGACAATCGAGTTGAGACACATGTATCGTATTTATATATACATTATCGAATATATTAAATCACGACGAATCGCGTGGACGGGATTCACACAATTTTTTTTACCGAATGAGTTAATAAATTTCATTTACGTTCAGTTCAATTTACTATCGATCTTTTTTTAGTTTCTCGAGGTTCGAATAATGTTAAGGGAATTTTTATGAAAGAGCGTCGTTGTTGATACGAATAAAAATACCCGAGTCTTGTAATTTTATGGTCTTTTCTCGCACTCGTGAAATTATAGTCCGATTATCGGGTTAGAAAATTTGAATAATTCAAATTTCTGGTGACGATGTCATCCATCGACACGATTGATTTTTTTTCTTTTTAATTATAATTTTTCTTAGATACATTGTCACTGCAGGTCGATATTAGATCCGATAAGAGTGCCATTATGGATTCCGAGAAGCTTCGTCGGCGTGACGTTGCTCGAACGGCGCGATTCTTCGACGTTTACGACACTCCTCTTTGAACTCGTAGGAACCCGATGTACGGCGTTTTATTTCTAATTATCGAGTCAAGAGGAATTAATTTTCCACGTGCCACGTCATAATAACCGTCTTGACGTGCTTACTACTTTGTTATTCACGCACGCTACGAAAATGGCGGACACGCGATGATCGATCGATTTTCGATACAAAGTTCCGACGATAATTAATAAATTTACATCGATCAAATCATTCTGTCTATATTTTTTTTTCATCGACAGATTTCCCAATGATTAAATTTTGATGTACCGATCATTGGAGAGCCTCACAAATCTACAGAAATCACATTCAGAATGTAAGCCAGCATAATTATAATCGATATTCATTTATTTATAAATAATATATTTTTATGGAATTTTATTTATCATTATTGTAAGGCTAATAAATATTTGTTTATTTTAAATCAGTTCGCGTGATTGGCTGGGAAACTGGAGTTTTTTTTACAACAAAGATTCGTATATGTTGAATTTTAGAGAAATGACAAGCAAAATGGTTTACATAATATGCCGATAAATGCGAAGTGAAAAATAGGAGGCTGCGACTCTCGCGGCGGTACGGAGCAAGATCTGTCGTGAGGCAAATAGCCGTCGGCGATAAGCCCCGCGCGGTAGCCGGAGAGAAAAGTTTATGGCAAAGTGACCGAGTAATATAACGTAGGTGTGTCCCGATCCGGGACAGCGATAAGCCGAGCGGAATCGCACGGTGACTTTTGTGATCGTATCGCAACGCTCATTCGCGATAACCTATGATAAGACGGTTATTATAAACGACGAAGCGTGTGGGGCCGCAAGGCTCGTTTTTGCGTTGGACAGCAGAAGACGACTCGGGCCGAAGACATTTTTATCACGCTCGCAGGCCATTCATAAATCGGTTGATCTAGCCAGATGCAGCAACAGCAGCAGAAGCAACAGCAGGCACAAGAGCTACTGAACAACGCATTGGATCGCCTCGGGAGTCAAACCTCTCATTGGAATTACATCATTGAACCGTTATACATCTCGAATAGTTGCATTTTATCGAGAATGTATGAAAATGATCTTATACTCTTCTTTCCGATGATATTCTATTCGTAGGAAGACCCAAAAAAGAATGAAAATGATACTAACGAGTGTAGGAATATTGATAAAAATAGATATGCAGTATCACGATCAAATAATTAACTCATCGACCATCAAGCTGTGACGTTTCGTTAATGCAAATAATTGCATTAGCTTCTAATTATATATATTATATATACTATATTGTAATTGTATAATTATATATACTATATTGAATAATACTTCTTATAAGATCGAGCCTGAATAAAATTCAGGTAATTCGATTTCAATCTAATTAATCACTGTAGAATCGGTATGAAAATTTGCAACGTCGGACTGTCGATTCATACACGCTAAATATAATATTCTCTAACCAAATCGGTTCATCATTGTTTCCTCCGACATGCTCGTTCCTAGACATTCACCGGTGAGCAACATACATGCGTACATACATCGGGAAGCGATCGTAATTCAAACGGTTCTTCAAGTGCGCCAAGATTGCGAGATGTTACTCGAAAAAAGATTAATGGCCGTCGTATATAACAGACGTTAGCGCGTTCACGTCTTTCGGAATCATACACGAACAAGTTCAACGCTACGCGATTATTGCTCGCCACGCGATGCGATCCCTCGTGGCATTGCTCGAGGGATTTTAAACCTTGAAAATAAACTAATAAAACCTTTCGAGGCAAACTGCGCATCTACTATAAACCATACTCCTGCGCGTCCTACAAATCATTCTTCAGTTTTCTCTTGCGATTATTTTTTTTTTTCTCGTTTTTTATTGTCAATCATTGCTCGGCTCAACGCGCAAGCAAGATCTTCTTCTCGTACTGTTACGATTCATTCCGATTGTCTGAATTATGCAACGTACGATAGCTTAATAGTTATTTGTTTTGATGTTTCGGATGTGCAACGGTATTGCGCAACTTTTCACATAGTTGCGAAATTTTTAACCGGAGGATCTACGCACAACGTAGCGGACTCCGAAGCGTCCGGATTGTTGATCCAGGAAGGCGCGAGCTCGCTGCGACATCAATCCTCATCGAATACCGGGGAATCGGAGTACCGTCCAATAAACCGAAACCGGACACATATCTTCTGGTTCATTCGAATTGGTAATACCCGCGTTCAAAGTCTATGGACGCGAACGTCCTCGTCGTCGACGTCGTACGTCGCGATCGCGGCCGAGGCCTTCGTGAAATCCTCGCCGGACGTTCGAAGCTCTGTGTCGCGAGTCTTTGACATGTTTCTCGGGTCTTTATCCCGCGATACCGGACGCAACGTCGCGAGTAATGGCGAAGACCCGGAGAACCGTCCGGCACCGTAACGCGTATTTGCGCGGCTCTCTGTGTCCTGCAAACGCGCCGCACGACGGACTTCCTCCGGGGTCCTCGACAACGGTGATGTGGGTTCTAATTCGTCGCGAGAATCAATTGCCAACGTCGAATAGGTCGGGGAAAATAAAATTTTTGATTATGGTTCATTATAGAATATAGGTACTGCGTTTTTCTAAATTAATCTGTTGTATTGATTTGATGAAATGGATGAGAAAAAAAAATGAATTCATAATTTGTGTTCAATTATTTATGAGAATGGAAACGAACTTTGGCTTATTATTATATTTATTATACTTGTTTGGTGATTCATTAATCATATTTAATTATCAAAATGATTTGAAGACAATTGAATTTATAATTAGCGGTAAATTAGTTATGGAAATGCAAATAAAAAGTCACTTCGCTTTTGGTGAAAGACGAGTAAAAATTTTTTTCATTTCAACTTCGGGTAATTTTTTTGTTTCACTATCCACAACCATAAGATCATAAGCTTTTATCTTCTTTTTTCTTCTAATTTTTGGAATGTTTCGACGGGTCGTTGTTCTCTGCATAGTTTATTGGCGGATTTCAATCGTTATTGGCAATTGCTCGAGTCGGGAATACGATCGACAGAAGTAATTTTGCCTAGTCGGAGTTGTCGTCGTCGACGTATGGCCGCATGTGCGTCGTCGATCGTGGAAAATTTGTGCGGATCGAATCAAAGCCGTACCCGGCTTTCACCGCGATCGGGCAGAGACGGATAGCCCGAACGATCCCCGAGTAGGCAGCCGGCACGTTCCGATGCCGAAGAAAACGTTTCACGGATTCAGTCTCGATGCATTTGGTGTTGCGAATTTAATTCGATTTTTTTTTTTTGACTAAACAAGCCTGACGCTTGATTCATCGATGCTGCATTGCTAATAAAATATACCATGTTTCCAATAATTTGTCATGCAACCAAGAGCAAACGATTTTCTCCGGCAATTTATTTTTTCCGAACTGTTTCATTAATTTTTACCCTTGAAAAAATCTCACAAATTTTCTTGCTGAAATTAAATTTCAAAAAAACAAAAAAAAAACTGCTTTTTTTGTCTAACGTGGATTTTTTCGTTTAATTGCTCCACATCGAGGTGCATTTAAATTTCAACGCATTTGTTACAAGCTGAGATACCGCCGAATCGGGCGCAGCATCTTCCCGAAACGAGCCGGACGTTCAGGATCGGTCGTTTCACGACGGTCCAGCCGGATTTCGATGCGAGACCCCCAGCGACGATTCCGCACAGTCCCATCGCGCGTTTCGCCTCTCGACGTGCACTCTCAAAGATCATGGAAGCCGTTCAACGACGCGTGAGCAAATATCTCGTACGTTTGGCGCGCATGATTTACCGCTCGGCGTGTGTGCAACGTACGAACCGAGCGCGGCTCACGACGGGCCGGTGCAACGTAGAGACACTTATAGCCTCGGGTATACGGACAGGCGGTGCTCGGTTAGAAGGTACGTATTAGCCATTATTTATTACGTTTGATTTTGTACTCAATGATCCTCGTAATCGGTTCACTCCCCGGGATATTATTCTACTTGACGTTGTAATTTCACCCGATTGCAGTCGTGAAAATTTTCATGTCATTCGCGGACGGACGGCAACAGATTCCCAAACGAGGTGCAACAATTCCTTGCACTTTAAAGTCTCCAAAAGGTACGCACAAATGATTTATTGACATTAAAAATGTATGTTTTGTGTGTTTTGCTTAGTCATAGAAGTCACTTGTAAATTATTTTTCTTTGAATTTAGATCGAAATTTTGTGAAATATTTTTGTTATTATTTTTTAATATTGGCAATGTTATAGCTTTTGAACAATAAAGTTTGAAGGATATGAAATCGACTATAGAACATTTTTCTGAGTAATGAAAATTCGATGAAAGAGCAAAGAGTAATTGTATAAATCTTTCGAATATTAATTTTGGACGAGAGAAACGAGGAAATAATGCAACAGCTATGTCAGAGCTCACGCAGGATTTGTTTCAATTTTCGAATCACTCGACCGTACGACCAATTCGTGTATAGGTAAATATACACGTATACGTGTGAATAATAAATTGAAGATATTATGATTTAGATATCACCGCAAACGTTTGATATTATCGCTCGTACGGTGTTCTCACAGGCTGCGCATTAACGTGTTCGACAGACGTGCATTTCGCATAGTCTCTCGAATCGTACACGACGATAGGATCGGGAGACTCGATCGTGCAGTAACAACTTCATGCATCAGGCATAGCGCTAAGAGCTTTCCGTCTATCGGTCCATCAGGCGTTTATCTCTCGATTTGCAAACCGCACGACCATCGTGCACTTTCTGCCAATTGCCGGCAACTTATGCTTTTTTTTTTTTGGAACCTCGGTGACTCGTCAAGGAAAATCAGAAATCGAGGTTCTAATGCAGGACCGTTGACGATAGATAACGATGACTGATAACAACAAATTCCTCAGGAATGTCTTCGAGTCGTTGAAACGCAGACACATCGGACATAAAAATAATTCATTCCACGTGAACGTGGTCAAATGTCATTCGGGGAAATTTCGTAATACGACGATAAGGCTGGGAGATAACGCACTCTATAATTAATTATGTATAATAGAAACTAGAAAGCTCGGGTGCACTTATCGTCCGTCTAATGACGGTAATGACGCCGGTAACTATATGCATTATTTTTCTCCCCTTTCCACCCCGCTATATCGTTATTGGGCTGAAAAGATTGAAATAACATTACTCAGTGGCGTTATCTGTTAATCACCTTCGCCCGACGAAATTTTTATCGATTTGATTTTTCTGTATGATTATAACTATTATTATTATCATTATGATTATTATCATGAATATTAGCAGCAGATAACTCGAATACGGTGGTGCAGTTAAGAAGAAAATATTGCACAATCATTATTCGTCATTTTGCCAATTAATTCGTTTCTCATTAATTTTTTCTACGCTGAGAGATTTATGAATGATTACTACAGTATTCGATACTCTTAAAATATTAAAACGTCAACTGAAATTATTGGAGCTGAAAAAAATCTGTGTAAATTCATAATTGCGGGTCAACTTGAGAATGGCGCTGTGAGAGTTGGAGTTGTAAAAAGATCGGAGATGTTCACTTTGAGCCTTTGGCGATCATTAACGGTACAGTCATTCGCTTCGTAACTCGTAATCATCATTACTGGCTTGTGAAATGGCTTTGGAAGTTTCCATAAAACACAATACAATGAAGAACATCGGTAAAATCTGTCACTGAAATTTCTCACAATGAGAATTCATTGAATTTTTTTTTTTTTGACCTGGGTTTGTTGAAGAATCGATCGATGGGAAATTTTAGTACGATTTGATAGAAAAAAATGTTAGGAGATTCACCTCGACCTCGATGACAGTGGTCATGTCGACGTGTGGCGCGTAACATAGCGCAAGTTTGTCCGCGCTCGTGGCTTCGCTGCGCGGGGGAAACATCTCGAGGACCTCCAGTTTGCTCGATTCTCGAGGCGAGTCGGCCGAACCGGCCGCCGCCCCGTAAGCTGTTTCACCGTTACAACCCTCCGATTTTTATTCACCAACACCTTACTATAATTACTTCTATGACCATTATTATTATTATTATTTTTATCTGTAAATCACTGTACACATCGCGGCTGAATCGGTCACGTTTTCTCTTGCGGTAAAGATATTCGAGCGGTTTTCTTTCGCGGCCTTGAAAATTTATCCCCGCGAGTTCCACGCGCGATGATAGATGCGATATTTCGATTAATATCAAAATCAATATTCAAGACGCTTACTGTGGAACTCTTTTTTCCTTTCGTTTCGACGGATTACCAAAATTTTTCTCCGAATTTTTTTTCCATCCGGACCCGTCGGAAATCGAATCCCGATAAAAAATATATTACACACGACGATCCCCAAGATCTACGAGATTCATTCGCGATCAATCCATCGATTATCAGCGAACGAAAGAGAAAATCAACGTCGAACAAATGTTATTAAAAATGTTCGTCAAAGATAATTTTCACTCCCGCGATTCAACAGTTTTCCATCGACGAAAATCACGATCAATGGATCCCCGGGCACTGCTAAATCCTCGTCGATCCTTTCGCCATAATCCACGAACGATTCCATGCATCCTTATCTTTTCTCTCGCGGTTTTTCCTTTCGTAAGATAAATTTTGAAAAAAAACCACCCTGAACCAACAACGCCGTCGTCCTCGAAGAACGAATCGAACGGATGAGATATCTGCGAGAGGGTGAATTCGCGAAGAATCAAAGTCGAAGGGTTCGCGCGAAGAAGCGAATAATCCGTGCTTGGCAAAGGACCAACAGCTGATCGCGACGTAGCGATGATACACCGGTGACTGAGGTCTCGGGGCCACGCCGGACGGTACGACGCGAGACGTACGAAAGTGACGGCCGAGGCAAAAGCCAACCGAGGCGGAAAACGCCAGAGGCCGAGCAGGAGCCGCAACGACAGGGACAGCGGCAGCAGGAGCAGCAGCGTGGTTGCGCGCGCGAACGACGACAAGCGGGAGGTGGGTAGGTTGTACCTCGGCGCGTCCGGATACGCTCGGGCTATGAGCCGCTAGCTACTACTCTGCCACCACCTCCGATGGCCCCACGTCGCTCGAAGCCACGGCGACGATCGACGAGAGCACGCCAACTTCTTTCTCCGTCTGGCTCTCTTTGAGCTATCCTACCCTACCCTACTGCCATCGGGCGAAACGTTGTTGCGCCTCCACCTCTTCGACGCTGCTGCCCAAACGGTACCCACTCCTTACCGCTAATGACAGCGAGCCGTGTTCCACTAATTTTCACCCAAGAATCACCGGACTCGGATGCGTGAAAGCTCTTGACTCATTCGACTTATTTCGGTATTTATTTTGCTTCATTTCGAGATTGATTCATGATGTTTTATATAGGACATGCATTTCGGCCGAAACAGCTTACGATTCGTCTGACCATTCTATCTGGAACTACTGAAAAAAATTGTAATCACTCGAGTTAGTCTCAGTTTCGACGAAACTAAGGGAAAAATAAAAGGGTTGATAAGAAATTGGAAAAAGAATTACATTTTGGATAAAATTTGAAAAGAATAAATTGACCAAGTTGACTGAGACCAAAAAAAAAAGATCAAAGGGAGAGAGTAACAGAGAAAGAAAGAGGGAGGGGAGGAGGTAGCGAAATTTAGCCGGAGGACAAACGCGCGCACACGTTTGGGGCGCGAACCACGTGGACTCCCGGTTCCGCACCGCTTCGTCATCCCCTCCCGCCCTGGTCCCCACCACCGTAGCCGTCGTTTCGTCCGCGAGAACCCCGTCGCGAGGTACCGGCAACGTGCACAACCCGGCCGAGAGACTCGCGAACGAGGGACGACGGGGGAGAGAGAGCTCGACGGACGGGGAGAGTTCCGTTGGGGGACGCCCCTCGAGCGAATAGCGGATAAACCAGCGGGCTACGTTATGTCCTCTACACCACTCTACACCGGCAACGGTAGATGACGGTAGACGCCTGACGCCGACGCGACGACGCGGTTAAGCGTCGTCCAGCCGCGTTGCTTCTACGTCACTCGAGCTTCGGCCCTCGAGGACAACCCATGCACGTCACGACCATGTCGCTGGTCAAGTGAAAAAAAAAAATATATCTAGACTCTATACAAAAATGTGATAGTAGTGGGTATATGGTTTTATATGGGAACTGTACATGATTAGCATAGAATCCATACGGATAGCTCGAAATGACAGCTGTCATTTTTGACATAAACGAGTGACTCATGCGTACAGATTCTAGGCGGATTGTGTATATAGCTCGCATATATAAGATAGAAGCCCGCTACTGTCACTTTTTTGTGTATGGTTTATGACTTTTTTTCACTTGGGTGCTGTCATATTTTTACGGAGAAGAAAAAAAAGCAATTATCGTGAAAATTATCGCTTCGATCACTCGTTGAAGACTCTGTCGATAAAATCTCGTGAGAAATTACGAGGTTTCGATTGATTATTCGATATGGATTCAATGATTAAATGTATGTTTCGATAATAGTTTATTGGCGCAATTTGAAAATTGTAGTGGGTTTTGAAATTTCGTAGCGGCGTATGGAGGACGATTTATAGCGAAATAGCTTGTGTTTCGTGATAAGATAGGGCGTACGAGTAACTCGAGACGAACAATCGTCAGTAGTACGGTCGACATTAGATCAGCCCATCTCCAATGTGAGAGGAATCGTTTTTTCGTCGCATCGACACGTTTCGCTCGTCAGGCACGTGGTGCCCCGTCAAAATATTCATTACAATGGTTATTGTTCGATCGTTATTTCACCCCCCCCCCCCTCCCGTGGGCTACCAAGTTAGTGCGATCGTAACTTCCTAGGGTTAACGGAAAAATTTATCACAGAACACCAATGAGTCGTAATTTATGCGTGTGACCACATCGAACAAGTGCTTCAAGAAAGATAAATAAAACGAACGAAAGAAAATGATAATAATAATAACATAATAATCATAAAAGAAAAATAAATTCATATCGTGGGCGGATGGGTCGCTCGGTTAATAAACGAAATAAACGGCGACAGCAGGTGGCTCTATTGGCGAGCCGGTGCTTTGTCACTCGCACGACTGACCCAACTATTGAGCTCGAAATCTTTACCATCCGGTCAAACTGGTTCGAACGATCGGTGGGTGTACGCGCCGTTCGCATAATTGGCGGAAAAAAATAACGAAATACAAGCACGAACGTACGTACGCGTACAAGCACATACGAGCGTGTAATAATATCGAGAGTCTCGAAACTTCGGAGACCGGTAGCGACGATTTTTCACTCGCTTTATCGACCAAGGAGTCCGGTTTCGCGTTTCTCGGAATACGTCGGATTCGGATAAAACGAGTGCCGCGGGAGAGGCGACCCGTAAGCCGCCGAGATATCGTCGATAACAAATCTCGCGTCTCGATTATAACGCCGGGTCGCACTCGTTTCGCAAGGTACATTATCGGCTTTTCTCACGAAAGAATCTAGTCTCACAATGCAGGAAGCGAATTGTGTACTCCACTTGGATGACATTTATTTATTTTTCTTTTCGGCCCTTGGCAACGTTATAGAAATTCAATTTTATGCAAGTTTATTCGTAACGTTTTGTTGAATCGCGCGGTATGAAATGATTCTCAAAAGCGGTAGCACCGGTGAGAAAGTGACCTGGGAGTTTTCGAGAGAGGGAATGCTCGATGGAGTATGCGAAATCTTATCGTTATTTAACGGTTTGGTCAACGCCATTTTAATAGTCGAATTAGGAAGAGCGCTTTTTTAACAGACGGTTTCGATTTCGAGTTGCTCAAGTTACATAACTATAATGACGTCGCCATTTTTTTAAAAGTCTTAATAAATTGCGTTGGGGAATATTGTTTCAAATGTTTGAGAGAATAATAATAATAATAATAATAATAATAATAAAAATAATAATTAATAATAGATAATATATATAATAATAATATTATTAATATTAATAATATAATAATTATTATTATTATATTAATAATTAAATAATGATAATAATTATTATGATTATATAAATATATTATATTAATAATAACAATAATAATAATTATTATTATTTCTCTGTCTTTCTCTGTCTATCTATTCTAATCTATTTATCAGAGAGATAATAATAATAATAATCATTTATTATTATTATATATATTATCTATTATTCATTATTATTATCAATATTATTGGTATTATATGATACTTATGAATAGCGTTAGAGAAACCAAAAACGTATTCGAACGAATTACCGGCTCTTCGGTTATAGCCCGGAGGTCGAAAGAAAATCGGTAACTTCGTGGACAGGTCAGAAAAGCGTGTGACGATCGGTCGTTACGTGTGCGTCGAGCGCGATTCAAGAGACTCGAATGGAGTCTCGAGCGTGGACCGAACAGTTCACCCGTGAGGCTCGTCGTGCAGAAGCAAAATGCGTTCGGGAACCATAACTCTCGTGGAACATATATTCCCCGTGGGCACGGCTCTCGGATATTCACGAGATAGTTCTCGTGCCACGAGGCTAAAGCGTACGCGCGGAGTCTACCATCATCCTGTCATCCTACGCGATCGGTTCGTCGTTGTACCCGCCCGGAGACTTTACTAGGCCAATTGGAAACTCCGTTCGTTCGCGTCACCGCGATGTTCGTCGGCGAACCACGAGCAAATTTTTACAACTGCGCAACCGATTCAACCCAAAGGAATTTAACGTCTGAGATTTTTTTTTAAATCTAAGGTAACATTCGGTTTATTAATGGCTGTTGTTCCTTCGATGCTTATCGATTGTGTCAAGCTTGTTGAAGAAGGTTTTATCGCTGTTAGCGCGATCCCCGCAACTTTCGATAATCGGCGAATATAGCTTTTGAAATTACCTCCGGGCACATTTGATTCTCGGAGATCGGCAGTGAATCAGGTTTAACGCGGAAGAGGTTTCACTGCTGAGCGATTATACGCGCCGTTCGTCTACGTACTCCACCCTTTAGGCTATGGATACACATCTATACACATATAAATATTCACACATGTGTGTGCGCACGTGTGTGCGAGATACGGCGATGGTTGGATGTATTCGCCCGGCGTGGTTCGGCACGAGATGCTACGTCAAACGGTCGACGAGCTCTGCCGATCTCCCGTTTTGTATCCAATGTCTCACTGGCTTGTTCGACCCGATCGCCCGGCGCTATTAATCAAACGCTCGACTTTCGTGCTTTTCACGCAGACCCGAACGAGATCGATGTGTATAATGACGAATGCGAAATCCCGTACGAACGTCAACCGAACAATTTGCATTTATTTTAAAAACGATTTAGATCGTGGCTGCGCGCGCGCGCAGCTTCGGGCGATCCCGCTCGTAAAGCGTCGCGTTGGATAAACGCGAGAGAACCGCAGTTGCGATATCGTTTGAACGAGAAATCGGCGAGTCACCTTTGCTCGTCATTTTTCTTTCTTCCGACAAAAAAAAACGATGCAGTGGAATACATTTCTTTTTCTCGCTAATGTAATTGTTTTGAATTCGTTGTGATTTTTATGAATCGGAAACCCCGTGGCCATAATCGAGATCTTACGGTTCGCCATTTTATCCTGACGTGACCGAACCACGTTACAATTATTTTAATTCGTGAAATTGTGGGCTAACGACTCGCATTCGTTTGCCCATAGATCGATCGAATCGACGACTGGAACGAATCAAAAGAATTAAAAAAATAAGAGCGAAAAAAAAAAAAACACAATTGGACAGACACGTGTCAGCCTCGAGGAGATCGAAATATCGTAGCTGGATTGCGATTTCATTCTGTCAAACAGTCGGAATAAAACAGAAGACGAATGTCCGCGTACCGTCGGCACATTGTGTAGATACCGTTCGATTCTTAACTCGCCGTGTGTCCCAACAACGCGTCCACATAACGAGGACGATGGAAAAACACTGTCAGACTTATATAGGGCGAATTCACAAATGATTAGAAAGTTTTTTTTTCTCTCTCTCTCGTTCTCAGCGTGTGTCGTGTGTGATTGGTTGACCGACCGTCTGTAGTTTCGGATTAGAAGATTAATAATCACGGCGTTTTATGTGTCCGAATAACACTTGAAATCCGGATGAACTCGAGTTGGGAGTAACATTACATATGCGATTATTAAATTTAAATTTTGTCGAAGGGATGCTTGTTCGTGTGGTCCAAATTCCGACGCAGCTTCGCGTGTCGGTTCTACCGCAATTTTGGACTATCTTGCAGGCTACGAATGTGATTCAATTCGGTAGACGATTTATGTGAGACAAATTTGGACAGCTGCTGGAGGAAGATTTCTTGGCGAGAAGCGATTTTATCGAAGCAGTGGTCATCGCAAGAGAGAAAAATAAACTACAACATTTCTATGCTATTTAAAGATCTTTGTATATATTTCTGTGTGTGTGTAAGAGAGTGCGTACTCATAGAGAGCGTCCATTTTTCGACCCGCAGTTTCTCAAACACGATGACTATCGTTCTGTCTCAATGCTCCATTTATGATTATAAATTTTTATTTTTCTCAGAAGAGTCGGTCATTAGAATCTCTAATGACGAAGTCGGCGATGATCGAAGCTCCGATAAAACTCTCGCATACATATGTAATATTAATTTTTTTCCAATAACCTGTTCGACACGCACGCACTGAAACGAGTGAAAGAATCAATCACAAGTAAATAGATTCAAAACCATACACATAAATTACCTAATTACATAATCTTAATGAAACTCTCCAACTATAATACATTATCCGCATAGAAAAGGAAAAAATCGTTTCCCATTTTGATGATCGTTTTCCCATCGTCACCGACAAATTATGTTTGTCATCGACGAACACGCCGCGAACACGAGTTCGGCGTTTATTAATTTTTACGACCGAAATTTCGTGTTTCATTTCGTTGGGAAGCGCGAACCGAGTTGCTGGTAATCACGGAAATATATGATGGGCGCGTTGCGAGATGTTTCTCAGTGCGACGCGCAAGTACGCGCCGAGGGATTCGGAGATAGCTATAATTCTCGTGTTTCTCACGGGATTATAAAAGCTCGGGAAGCCGCAACGAACGACGAAGATGACGTCGAGGAGGAGCTCGGTATGAGCGCGACGATGTCGTCGCGTGTTGTATAAGTCGTGTTGTACTTCGCGAACACGGTGGTGGTATCCTCAACGGGTTGGATACCACGCTCTCGGGACTGCGCGATAAATATTCGCACGCGACTTTACGGCCGTCTTATCTTTCGCGTCATCTCGCGGGAAATAAACGAAAAAAAAACGTCGCTCGAACGAAGCGAGACGAATGCGTAATATTCCGATAGGACGAAAAGAAACCGCGCGAGAATCCATGCGGCAGAACATTCAAACGCGAGGGCCAATCAGCGTGCAGCTTGGTGACGCACGCACATTGCACTAGTGCGAGAGGGGGCAGCACCGGCGGAGACGGGATTTATACGCGCAACGGTCGCGTGCCAGCCTCACGAATTCGCGAACGTAATCAGTCAAGCGAAAAATATATGTTCGTGATATAATCGGGAATAATGGGTACGACTTTTCGCACGCGGTTATTGTTGAGACGATTGGATACTTGTGGCTCGGTCGGTAATGTCGTTTTATTTATCACGCTCGGGATTGGAGAACGGGGTAGTTGTGAAAGTTTTTTCGGGATCGCGAGGTGGCGAGGGAGCTTTGGGATGCTAAATCGAGGCCGCGACGGTGGGGCGGGAGAAAGACGAGCCCCTATCTCGTGGTTACGTGGTGTTTGTATTATTTATGGGGTTGTGGGAAAAGAATGTACGAGCTTCTAGAGATGCCTGTTAATGCTCTATTTTTCTCTGTTGAACGTTAATGAGTTAAAAATTATTATTATTATTATTATATTATTATTATTATTATTATTATTATTATTATTATTTTTTATGAATTTCAATTATTATAATTATAGAAAGAAAGATTTGATATATATTTTGAATAGACAACTAAGTCCTTACGTAGAGAATTTGCAACCGCACGGTATTACATTATTTTTAATGGCGGAAATTGCATCTTCCACATATAATGTTATTAGCCGGGACGTCAGCACAAGTGCGAGATTCACGCCTTGGATTCTCGGTACTCTCGGGGTAACTTAATAAATTAACTCACGACAGTCATGACGATCGTGTTCTCGCCAAAAGGAATCGAGCGTGAGCGACCCGTGGCGCGTGAGAGAGGCGCGTAAGCGCAGAGCCGCGAGTATTAACATCGATGCTACGTTGGGACGAAGAAAACAGCGAGAAACCAAGGCGGATTGTCCCAGCGGGTGACGAGGTTTCCGCACACGTGCGTGTTAACAAATTAAGTGCCCGGAGTGATTTTTGGCGGTGTTATTTTGGTACACGACGAGCTTCGCGTCGTTAAGGGTCCCTCGCCCGATCACTTCCGTCTCACGTCGGTTTCCTTTTGTTTTCTTTGTTTTTTGTTCCTTCTTCTGATTCTCCGTGGATCCGAGGGGGAGAGAGAGTAGGAAGATTACAAGGGAATAGAAGATAAGTGGAAAGGAAGTGCGAAAGAAAAGAGGGGGGGGGGGGAGAGTGCGTGAAAGGTGGAGAGAGACACGAGCCCTGGATGATGATTCCCGGTTTGTTGATGTCCCGCAGACGAAGATGAAGAAGTTGAAGAATAAGAAGACGTCTTGAGAGCGATCGAGAGAGCGAGAAAGAGAGAAAGGAGAGGGAAGTCGCTAAACGACATTCCAAGCGCGTCGCCCCATGAACAGCGCCACACTCAACGGTAACCAGCAACGCACAACGCCCTTATCTCTAACTCCTTACCTCTGAATGTTATAGACGGCTCCGCGCCCGCAAGATCGACTCGACCGCGCCTTATAACACTCGTAAGTCCGGCTACTACGGGCGGAAAAGGGGTGGGGGGGGGGGGGGGGGGGGCAAAAAAGTATACAATAGTACAGAAAGCGACGTTACAGATTCGAGGGACAAGAATGCGGGCATCAATCCCTTCACGCCTTTTTTTCCCGTCGTCCTTTTTTCATTCGATCTGTTTTTAGACGTCAAAGTCGACAACGAAGGATTGCTAATTATTATCAAATTATCCAAGTCGGTAATTACGCCGTCGATTACGTTATTGCGGGAGGAAAACTTTCTTTCGCGTAAATTATGGGATCAGGTGTAAGCGAACAATCGGAAGTTGAAGACGTTCCCCCTGATGTGTACCGATAACGATATTAAACACGAATGAAATCGAGTAGCGATTCACCGTTAATTTTTCAGCTCTCGCCTCGTGTGTGCGTGTATGTCTTGTCCTTGTGAGAATAAGGCGGAAGATCGGCCGATGTGCTCCTTCAGCCATCCATAATTTTTTTTGTTCCTTTTTTTTTTTTAACCCTGGCACGTCAACCGACACAAGCACATGGCCGGTCGCGCCCGAGCTCGGCTGCATCAACGGAGACGAGGGTTCGAGATAACGGGACCTGCCTTGAGGACGAATCCGTGATGCACGCGCGTGTGTGTGTGCGTGTGTAAAAATGCCTTGCGCGTGCACACGCGCTCTCGAGTATATTATACTTGATAGCTTCAACACCGGCAGCGGCACGCGAGAGAGAAAGCTGGTTTTATTTTGTCCCAACTTTACCCTTTGATGATCAGTTTTGGTACTTTTTCGAAATTTTTAACGAACGCAGCCCGTTTTTTTTCCGTTGCCGGCCAGATGTTTCGAGAAACAGGATATCAAATTTTGTTGAAATTTGTTATTAATCGCGAGATATTATTTTGCGAAAAATTAAAAAAAATAAATAACCCGTTCCGTGAAGTTGAAGTTGTAATCGTTAGATTTTTCGATAATTCTTGCACCGATCGGCGATCGAACCGTGTGTGGCTGCGAGAGAAATGGAGAAATTAACGGTTACTCGATTGGAGTCGCGAATTTACGAGAGGTTATGGTTTTCGTAGGCCCGAGGGCCAACGACCGTCTTCGCGATTTCCTCTAAAACGAGTGCCATAAAGTGCTATCATCTCGCCGTATATCTCACGCGCGGTAGGGGTCAAGAGAGAATTATCAATTTAATGCCTAGAATCAACAAAGTTTATGCGCATATAATAACCATTAGCGATTAATTAAATCCATTGACCCACGCATTGGCGCGACGTCGAAACTCATATTTTATCGCATAACTCGCGTCACCGTCGTTTGATGCATTGAAGCTGTTTCGTCAAAGAAGAAAAAAAGTTTTATCACTTCAAACATTCAAGCCGATTTATTGTATCTTCGTATTCTGTAACACGAGATCGTCTCAACGACGGAATATTTTCGTAGTTACACGATTACTCGGTTGTGAAAAGAAGAAAAAAATTATTATAACCCGTTGATTCATTGATTTTCCAACTGTTACTCCATTGGGCGCGTTGACTGGAGTTCGATAAGCTCAACGGTGAGACAGGTGGGTCGTTACAAGAACATAATTTGGCCCGAGGCGGTCCAGGAAATTCCCGAATGGCCACTGGAAATTGACGTAAGGTGAAAAGGATTTGCGGAAGTCCGGTTGGTGCCGATTAAATAAATGTGCAACGTCGTACACGTTCGTATAACCCTCGAGCCCTTTTGCTTTTGCGGTAAACGATAACAAGCACGCTTTTATTGGCTCGAGCTCATTCAACGGCGAGATAATGGTGGCGCATTACGTCGCTGCACGTGTCGGTGGAGATTTCAACGACGGACGAGAACCATTTCCACGGGAAATCGATCATTTTCTCGATACGGCGGATTTTAACGAAGACGAGCACATTCTCCGCAAATTCAAAGCCACTTTGCCGTACGGAAGAGAAAAAAAATCGATACCGATCGTAAAATTCATTATTATTATTTTTTTAAATTTTGTATCGCGCATTACAGGTGCGAGTTGAATTGAATCTGCGTTTGGTTCGCGTGTTATTAACCAATTACGAAGAACCGGAGAATTCCCATATTGCGGATAAATATTTTTTTCAGTAGCGTTCGAATATATATTTTATATACTTTCTAGACGATCGCGCTGCTTTGCTTACACGGTGGCGATCGGGTTCGTTCGGTTCGCCGTTGCGAGCTTGCTCGGTAATTGATCGGCATCGCCGCAATTGCGTGCTGGCAAACGAGCCGACACGACGCGGTGGCGGTCGACCGGTTGGCTGCCACGGCTTCAGCGATATATACGTATATACGTGCATTGCGTGGATCTTGTCGCGGTCTTTCGACTTCGTTCTCGACGATTGCAGACTTTGGTACACAAATCCATAATCGGCAGTGCGTAATTAGCCTGAACCGCGAGCTTGCGAATCGTTGAGTTTGCACGCTATCGATCACGAATCGTTCGCCTCTTGCCTCATTGAAAAATGTTGATCGGCAAAAAAATATTTGGGATGGGAATTCCATATTGTATCGAGCACGTGCGAAGTTATCGACTGATTGAATCGGAAATATTTTAGATTCGCCAGTTCTTATTCACGCGGTCTGGTTTGAACCTTTAATGCCGAGAATCGCCGCTAGGCGGCTAGCGGCTGAAGCGTTTCTCGCGCGCGATACGTCGCGCCCAAGTGTATGAGACTGTGAAATCTATGATTCTCGTACTTGAAAACTCGCAACGGTTATCATCGACGAAATAAATAATTGTCTATCGCTGAAATTGAAGATTTATTGGTATCACGTTCGCGAATATCGTAACAGCGATGAGAAACACGTGCGGATGATCGAGAGAAAAAAGTTCGATGTAAAATACAATGGAAAACGGGATCGCGAAATCAATGCTGATAAAATCGATTTGGCGGGCGAGCGTAAGAAGTGGACGAGAAATAAGACGGGGGGAGAAATCGAGAGCGACGGTGAACCGAGTCAACGGAAAGCGATTTAACAATCAGAAGCGTCTACCTGATGCGTGGAAGCGGGTGGTCCAAAGATGCGCATTCTTCGTACGACGACCGAGGGCGCGCGGCAGTTCTTCAGGTTCCTCAAATTATAGCATTGGACTCAGCTTCGCGGGACTACGGATGGCGGTAGATGCGTCTCAGAGAAAGAAAAGACGTTCGTTTGCCGGGACGAGGTTAAGACGAACCGGACAACGACTGACGAGTACCACAAAATTTTTTTTTCTTCAAGACGCGTTGTGGATATATATGTATCGCAGAAGAAAAAAAAATTACTGCAACGGAGCGGACGAGGTTTAACACACAAATGGCGAACGCTTACGAATTACGAGCGAAACTTTTAACTCAACGGGGAATATTATAAATGTGCTCGGGTGTTGAGGCCAGTTGGAACGCAGAAATTTTCGCGAAGAATCCGAGCTCGCCCCGTGTCCGATGCAGCTTTCTTCCGGAGTAATTATTGTAATAAGCTCGAGGCACGCTCTTACGTCGCGCTGATCGCGGACGCTCGAATTACGAATTCGAATGGTTAAAATCGTGAGAATGAATAGAGAAATCGTGCAAATTTTGCGCAGGATCGTGGGATAAATAAAAAATTGCTGTGTTTTTTTCCATGAAAATACGTGAAACGAATGTTACGAAGGTTCGATCGCACTTTCGTGAATGAATGGTGAGGCGATAAGGATCGCTTGAATACGACGGCAACACGGAACTGGCGCGAGCAGAGGCCACTCGTGTGCTCCTCGTCATCGCAAACGCGAGGTTTACGAGGTTCTTGCCGATTAAAATAACAATCGATCCTTCGCCCTGATTAGGAATCAAGCAGCCCGAAGGATTTATGGACGCGAGTGTCGCTCGGGTCGATAAGGATGTACCGAGAATGAACGAATGCATTCACCGTGAATGACTTCATTGTCTGTGACTTTTTCATTCGTGTTAAAGAAGGTTGGCCGATCTACTGCAAAGAACTTGACTCAATAATTTATTGATCCGTGACATTTTAAAATTATTTCAAGCGCAATCGACGAGTTTTTTTGTTGGTAACCACATTTTTTTTACAAAGTCGACACGATTCGCAATGAATTTTCGATTTACGGAAAAATAAATAAATGATTTGATAACATAATTATTTAATTTTTTTAGAATAATTATATGCTTATTTTTATCATCAACACAATGAAAAAATTTGTCTCACTGACAATCTTTCCGTCCGTTCGCGATAATTTAATTTTTCGTCAATACCATCGCAATAACCTACGTCGAGCTTCGAGGTGGCCACAGGATTTCGACTCATCGTGCATATTCTTCGCTTCACCGAGCTCCGAAGTCTCTTCTTTACAGTTCTAATCATACGATATTGTTTTCACTCGACCGCACATTCACATATTTCACCGTAGGCCGCAACGATTATAATAGACAATTATTATCATCCCGTCGTTGAATAGTACGGTAATCCTTGAGTACGTTGTGTACTAATCAAGCATAAAACGAGTCATTCATTTGGGTAAAACAGCGACGGGGGTAGAGAGGGGGGGGGGCGAAGAGACGAGGAGGGAGGGACGTTCGGCAATCCGAGCCTTAAGAAGTAGCGGAAGCTTCGAAAATTACACGAGAAGACCCGTGAAAGCGGGCTCGTTAATCGAAATCGTTAGAAAGTCTTCTTGGAGATATAAATCAAACGGTGCTACGAAGTCGGAGGAGTTGCCACGAAGGAGGGCTCTCAGAGCAAGGCTGTGGGTCCTTAAGGTGTGACTCCGTACATTTCTTTCGACTTCACGGAAACGATGCCTTCGATTTATGTACCACGCAGCCGCGGAGCAGTGAAAACACAGAAAAACGAGGCAAACTTTAAACCAAATATACAGAACGATAATCAAACGAGTCTCAAATGATTTATTGGGTGATAAATATCGGGAAAACATTTTTTCTTTAATTCATAAAAATGAAAAATTGGGCATCGACAAAAAAACCACGTGGCAAGTCGACGACGATGTTAGAGAGGCTTTCAAAAATGTCATTCGAAATCGCCGACGTCGTTGCAACGACTGATAATTTAAAATAATAATAATTTTGATGAGAACTGACATAGTAGCCATACTCGAATCACGCTTTTCGGCCGACAAAAGGTTTTTCAAATATATTCTGCATATATCCGTATGTCTTTATATGTGCAGACAGTGCCGTGTGATATAGGTAAATGGTCGATCCCGGCGCGCATTGATAACCGGCAATACATCGGCAATAACACAGCTACCGGTGTGCGGCATGAGGTACGAAAGAAATAAAAATAAAAATAGTCACACGTAGAAGCGAGTAATAGCCGAGGTAATAATATCGTCGCCGCGAAGAAATTGCTAGTTGGCACAGCTTAGACTTTGGCCGTTGGTTTGTGTGACTCCGGGTGAGCTGTTAGGAACGCTCGGTGATTGCTATTCATGGTTTCGCAGTTATGCATACACGCGGGATGGTGTAGTTTTCGCCGGTATACCGCGGAAAAATCATGCGCAAAACGGATAGTTAGAACAACGTCATATATCAGTGCGTTAGGACCTTTGAGGTGCTCTGGCGCACAAACCGTTGTATAAAAATGAAAAAATCAAAGTATGCAATTATAAAACAGTAACAGAAAGAAAGACGTAAAAGAGAGGGGGAAATAGGGAACGAGAGATAGAGAGAAAGAGAAGGAGAGAGAGGGAAAGAGTTGGTTGTATCAAACGCTGAAGGACGGGTGACAAACGATAATTTCAGAAAGCGCCATCAGGACCGATCTATCGATCAATCCGTTTTGTCTCTCCTTCCCGACCGAGGTATTTTATTATAGATACGCATACATAAGCATGTCGTACATATATGTATATACCTACGGCATGGGCTAGGGAGTTGCCTGTTTGAATTAGTAACGGGCTCTGTTACGTCCGGCGAACATTCTCGAATGCATAATCTTGAGAAACGCCGAACGTTCTTTTACTAAACACAATTCCAAGAAAAAGGCCATAAATGCATGCACGTGTACCAGTAAGGGATTAACGAAAAGCGGATGTCACGCGCAACAATAAATATTCGAGTCAGTCCTTTATCACCTGCGTGGTTTTGTCTACGCTTAGACGCGTTTCTTGGAAACACATAAAACACCCAATTCTGGGAAACAAGGACTGTAGGTGCATACGGTCGTAAAATGTAAAAACCCTTTACGCAGCACTACCCTATGTGTGGGCAAGGTTCTGAGAAACGTCGTTGAACATGGAATAATTAATAGGACCGCGGATGCCAGCTGCAGCCTGGGAACCAAAAAGTAAAGATGGAAAAGCCTTTACGTGGTGTCATCTCGCGCATAGGCCCGTTTCCTGGAAACGGAGCCAGCCGGAAAACCGTGCAGCTGCATCTATTAACCGGTCGGTCCTTCCGTGACAAGACCCTAAATTATTACCATGCCATGCATCCCTGGCCCAAACTCTTGAGAGGTTTTTCTTTTAATTTATTTCAAATTTTGGTCTTAAGGGGAATAACGCCATCCCCACTCTCAAAAAGTAGTATATAAACCCACGGTTTCAACCCCAAATTGTCTGAGTTTTAACATGTAACTCGTCCACGTCGGTTGTCGTAACCGACTCTCGTGCCAGTTATTAACATCATTCGCGTTCACGTCGTTAGTCTCCGGGACCAGGAAGTATACAGTTCCGTCGCGTTCATCCGTGCGGAGTACTTCATCGTTTTTGTCCACCGTCGTCTATACGGTTTGGATTTAGTTTGTTTGAAACCACCTGACTCAGTATAGTCAGGTATCGTTTCGCGGTGCGAAGAGGTGTTGACCCTCGACCGTTTAATATTGTAAATTGCGGAGGTACGGCAACCTTAAGTGAGCCTAAGCCCTTTTGACTACCGCGGGTAATAAATTTATAAAGTGAAACAAATAGATAAAGACGTACGACTTAAACTGGTTACCGAAGAACGAATAAATAAGTTTGAATAAATTGAAATTGAAAAGGACCAAAAGAGTCCAGAGAAATAATTAAAGTTTGAATTGAATTGAAAAGGACCAAGAGAATCCAGAGAAATAATTAAAAGTTTGAATTGAATTGAAAAGGACCAAGAGAGTCCAGAGAAATAATTAAAGTTTGAATTGAATTGAAAAGGACCAAAAGAGTCCAGAGAAATAATTAAAGTTTGAATTGAATTGAAAAGGACCAAAAGAGTCCAGAGAAATAATTAAAAGTTTGAAATGAATTGAAAAGGACCAAGAGAGTCCAGAGAAATAATTAAAGTTTGAATTGAATTGAAAAGGACCAAAAGAGTCCAGAGAAATAATTAAAGTTTGAATTGAAATTGAAAAGGACCAAGAGAGTCCAGAGAAATAAATAAAGTTTGATTTTGATTTTGAAAGGAAAATAAAGAAAATATGGTATTAGCCTCAATAAGCCAAATGGTCATATGTCTTTAAATTGTTTCCTAGTAATCGCGTGAAACCTTGTAACAGAAGTGAATTAGAACGGGTTATCGTTGTCATCTCGGTTGGCGTGAAGGTGTTCGTGAGTTGCAAGTGTGTCAACATCGGTTGTAACGCGATAAAATCTGTAAAACAAATTAAGAACAATATAGTCTGTGCTGTTGTGCCATAAACGGTTGTGCTCCTTTTTCTTCAAACAACCCGACCCTTCGACAGTGGGTCACTAGAGTGACCGTTCGACGCAGCAGGGGCGCCAGTACCAGCATCGACAACCCAGGCTACGGAAGGAACTCAAGACATCGAAAGGTAAGTTCGTGTGTTTGTTATTTCGGTTATGGTTAAAGGCTTGGTCTCCGTCCCCATGCATAGGGTGTATGCCCTGGCATAAAAGCGAGACCACCAGCTGTGTTGACATCCGAATAAATACTTCATCGTATTTATCTTCAGGACGTAACACATATAAAAATTTTGGTGTCAGAAGTGGGATAAAAACGCCCCCATGATCGAATAATGACACTTGGTCAAACACCTGAAAAAGTTCCAGAAAAAGCTCAAACACCGTCTGATAATAATCCATTGCAGTCTATTAGTCCCGCCGCGGGAGTTTCTGCGGAAAATAATAATTCGAATAATAACGAAAACGTAAATAATCTATTAGATCTTGATCGCGACATAAATTTGTTACAGCCAATCATGGCTCAGGGTGCTCAAGGGGGGGCAATGCCTCCGGCCCCAATTTCAGTAAAGTACGCGCTTGCTGCCGTACCAATATTTGATGGTTACAATATACCGGTAGCACACTTCATAGAAGGATGTGAAGAAGCAAACCAAATGATGCCCCCGGAAAGCCGAAATTGGCTAGTATACTTATTGCGCAATAAATTAAAGGGTGAAGCCCGGCGCTCCGTGCATGATGAAACCTTTAATTCCGTAGAAGAATTTACAAAATTTCTCCGAGGTTTATACGCTCCAGTAAAATCAATTTATCAATTGCAAGGTGAACTCGGGAGTATTCTTCAACAAGAAGGTGAAGGAATTATCGCGTATAGCAATCGTGCGCGTGAATTAGGGAATAAAATTCTGGCGAGTCGCGTCGCCGCCGCGGGAGAAAATTTGACCGTAGCTGAAAGCGATCGTCTAGATAAAGAGATAAATGAGTGTTTTGTTCGCGGATTAAATACAGAAGTCGAAAATAGATTGCCACGCGAAGCTACTAAATTCGAAGAAACTATAAAAGCGGTTATAAAAATAGAGCGCGAATTAAAAGCGCGAAATGCTTTAAAAAATAAAGATTCAAGAAATCAAGTTCGTCCGAATAATCGGCATTACGGTAGGGACCCCGTATATCATGTGCAGGGCTCTACCTCAAGTTGCCAGATATGTAAAAAATCTGGGCATATAGCGGAGCATTGCTATCAGCGATATAAAGAGAATTCCGATAGCCCTTCAGGAAAAATGTGTCAAATTTGTAAAAAATCCGGTCACACCGCGGATCGCTGTTACCAGCGATTTAAAAATAACGAAGATAATTCAAATCAAAGGCATTTCGAAAAACGTGGCCAAAATTCGGGAAGAAGGTCGTTTGAAAATAAATTTCCAGAACGAGATAACTATGTGCAACGTCAAAGCCGTAGCATTACTTTTGAAAAACCGTCTGGGAGCCGTTACTCCCCGCAGAGAGGTGCGCCCTTCAGTGAGCCGCCTGCCTGCGAGTATTGTAAGAAAATCGGCCACAACATCGAAAACTGCTTCGCGAGAAAACGAGGCGAAGAAATGGAGCAACCGTGGGGATTTGGGTCACCACAAAATAACGGAACGAATGTATCGGGACCGAGTAGATCTCTTGATAGAGTCCAAATACGCACCGTTCGACACCCCGACGCGAATAAAGTCAATACATTGGCCCCAGGAAAATCACCAAAATCGAAAGTAATCCACGTAGATAATGTTCCCGGGATCGAAAAGACATTTGAACAAAAATATGTGAAGGTTTGTCCAATAAGCAAGGGATTATCCATTTCGACCGATGCTAGTGCAAGCGTGGAGGAGCCGATTGCAAACCGACTCTGGAACCGAGGTAATCCTCACCAAGTTGATGATAATAAAATGACCGCTAAGGAGGGCCCGTCGGCAATAAACAATGAGCCGATAGCCGCTCGTCTGCGAAGCAGGTCTGCGGGACGTATGGAAAAGCCCGTGAAAAAAGGAACCAGGGATAAAACTGGAAAACATATGGAACCATCGGTGGAAGGAAAAGTGGGGCGACCAATGGGGAAAACCAAGAAGCACGTGGAGCCACAACAGGACGGAGTAGCTACGCGTTTAAGGAGTCAAGATGCTGAGAGTATAAAACAATTGCAGGAAAAAGAAAAAGAGAAGGATTCGAGCGAGACTGACGTAACGTCATCAGAAGACGAGGACCAGCCCCCGCTCGTAAATTACGAAAACAAAAATGCGGCATCGGTTTTGGACGAAACGAGCAGTTTGTTCGACAAATCCGAGGAAAACAATACCTCCTCTCCGGAAGAATCCAAAGAAGAAGAAAAAGTGACCAACGACTCACGTGTGGTCAACGAAAGGAGTTGGCGATCCACTGAGGGTCAAGCATACGAGAAAATTTCGGACGAATATAGCTCAACCGAGTGTACCATAGACGTCGTACGTGAGCAGCTATTCATGAGAAAAAACAATTACCCATACTCTCTCATGGAAACCGGGGACCCGTGTGACAATGGTTCAAAAAGTCTCGTTTTTAAACACATGATATCGAAGTTCCGCTGTTTGAGGTCCGGAGAAATCAGCTGCATAAAATACATCGCAAGGATGAAGAAAATCAACCTTTTTGTGTTATTCATCACGTTATGGATGGGCAACGCAACAGGGAGCCTCATAGGATACGACTGTGGATCTACTAGACTTAACGTCACTACGCTATCAATGCTTGACGTCGAGGAATGCAATATCGAAGAGAAAAAGCCAGATATCGCAAAAACAAACTTGATTCTTCTACAACTTACTCGATTTACGTCGACGCACGTAAGGCAATGCAAAATCGTGGTACAACGAACCGTAACGAGATGCGGAATGTTTTCGCATACAGCTATGGTGGCTCAGGGCCAAATGGAATATGTGCTCGATGTCACCGCCGATCAGTGCGCAATTTTACACTCATTAGGGGTGGTGCAGATCAATCAAAACACGCACATCTCAGGAGTCAAACGAAATTCTACAGGCATTTTTGGTGTAACGTTGGCTGGTAAAATCGAACGCGACGGGGAATGCGAAGGAACCCAGTATTCTGATCCCTATGGAACATGGGATAAAGCAGTCGTACAAGGTATCATACGAATCACACTACTAGATTATACTGCGACAGTGAATACAGAGACTGACGCGGTAATCCTCCGATCCGGATCCACCTGCAAATTGACGGACGGAAATTGTATCGACGTCGAAGGAGGACACACCTTCTGGGAATCCATTCCTCACGGTGAATGTCGTTTCGAAAATTACCAAAAACTGTATGATGGACCAGGACACCGTATAACCGACCAATCTGAAGACCGAACGGTATACGTTGTGGAAAGCCGTGAAACCACATTTGCATTAACGAAGAGAGAAGAGTTTATAATGTGCGGATACACCATATATCATACTGAGCATCCTAAGTTGTTTATCGTTGAAAACCAACCCAATTATGCAATGTATTACCGAAGATTAGTCAACGACGATAATATTGACATTATTACGTACGTGAATTCAAAATTTATTTACGTAGAACGTCATATTAAAAATCAACTTGATCTTTTATACCATGATATGTTGGTTCAAACTTGTAATGCCGAAAGACAAGCATTGAAAACAGCGCTGTCATTAGCCACTCAGGCCCCGGATGAATTCGCGTATCAAATAATGAAAGGTCCGGGTCATATGGCAGTAGCAACCGGCGAAGTAGTCCACATAATTAAGTGCATTGCTGTAGAAGTTACATTAAGAAGAACGAACGAATGTTATCAACAGTTACCAGTAAATAAAAGTCAAGAGGCCCTTTTTCTATCACCACGGACTCATATTCTGATGAAAACAGGCACTCAGATAAGTTGTGACCTGATGTTACCATCTATGTACAAGGTGCAAGATAGATGGTACAAACTCATGCCAACACCAGTGGAAGCCGTAGAACCCGCGATGATAAAACCAAATACACAGGTGACATGGAAATACACCAATCCAGGAGAATTAGCAGTAAGCGGAATATATACAGAGGCTGAACTTGAAAGATTGCGAGATCGCATAATGTTCCCAGCCGAAAAGATAGCGATATTAAATAATATTGCTAGAACAATAACTGGAGAACCTACGGCATCACAAGGATTTTCGATAACGAATCTTCTTGACGAGAGCGCATGGGAAAAATTAACGAAAAATACATGGGAAAGAATGTGGAATTCAATGATAACTTTCGGGACCGCCAGTGCTGCAATCCTAGGAATCGTCCTCATACTGAAGATCATCAAGGCCGTGATTGATACAATTATTCAGGGCTACGCACTCCACAACGCGTACGGATGGTCACTTCACCTTGTGGGTGCTGTTTGGAGTTCAGTAACTTACCTCCTCGTCCATTTAGCCAATGCGCCTGAACCATCAGCCCCGAGTGCACCAGCTTCATCGACCTATGTATCAAATATTGAGGAGAATGGACCATTGTTATATCCGACTCATCAATTACGCGAGGCTGCAAGTAATTGTGACATACCACTTAAAACAAAGTATAAACTGACCGTGTAAGGAACGGAAAGAATTTTTCCTTTTCCTCAAAAAAAAAAAAAAGGGGGAAAGAGAGGAAATTCCCCTTTTCTTTCTTTTTGCAAAAAAAAAAAAGAAAAAAAAAAGGGGGAAGAGAAGAAAGAAACGGAAGAAGTGACAACAACAGATCAAATCGTACCAATGGAGGAAGATGCATTCAAGTATGCACCAACAATGGGAGATGTATCATTTTATGAAGATGGACAAACAACAGGGTATGCGCTAATACCGATTGATCCGAGACCACGGGGAGCGGCTTCAGATCACGAAGATTCATCAACTAATGCACCAACAAGCGCAGCTTTGGGATGGCCAATGGTTGTTATCCGACCTCCGGCTGAATTTTCGGAGCAGATAGCATCACCAAGCGAGTCTCTTTCTGAGTCCGAAATTTCGGAGGAAGAAACATCAACGGAAATCACAATGGAAGAGGCCTCAGAGGGCCAACCATCAATCAAAGAAGATGTCACGCCACCCCAGCGTGAACCATCATCAGGCCCTGACGAAATAGATATCAACATACCGGACGGGGATTACGAGGCCGTAATCAGAAGCGCCATCGACCGAAACGAGCTCTTCATGGATCTCACAACCCAACAACTGGAGGAGAGGCTGCGGAAATCGGAAGAATCTTCGTAAGCCCAAAACCCCATTAGAAAAACAATAAGTTATTATTTTTGTTTTTTTTTTGTTATATGAGGAAAAGTGCAAAACCAACCCCTGCCATCATAAACATGTTTGCTTATTGAATTTAAATTACATATTGCGTAAATCATATATTGCGTGTAAGTTTTGAATCCGTATTATTTTTACGTTTGCTTATTATATTGAGTTTAAATTTCATATTGCGTAAATCATACTTTGCGTGTAAGTTTTAAATCCGTATTATTTTTATGTTTGCTTATAATATTGATTTTAAATTACATATTGCGTATAAATCATATTTTGCGTGTATGTTTTGAATCCGTATTATTTTCACGTTTGCCTATTATATTGCGTTTAAATTACATATTGCGTATAAATCATATTTTGCGTGTAAGTTTTGAATCCGTATTATTTTCACGTTTGCTTATTATATTGCGTTTAAATTACATATTGCGTATAAATCATATTTTGCGTGTAAGTTTTGAATCCGTATTATTTTCACGTTTGCTTATTATATTGCGTTTAAATTACATATTGCGTATAAATCATATTTTGCGTGTGAGTTTTCAAATCGTATTGTGTGTATCTATTATATTGCGTTCAAATTGTATCGTATTATTTTTTTTTCTCTTCCACCGTATCATGCGTGAATTTCCAAATAGTATTTTGATATTACTACTTCTGTGCATCTATTATATTTCTTTTACATCGTAGTACCTTTGCTGTATTATGAGTGGTTTATCATATTATGTTCGAGCCGTATTTTTATCACCGTTTTCATGCGTTTGAATCGTATTATTTTTACTCTGTATTACTATATTATGTGTGTTTTTACTTTAGTATGCGTGTCATATTGCGTTATGCGGCATTAGCATTAGGGAAGTAACTCTTACAATTTTTCTTCTAAAACGAAATTATAATCAGGGAAGTTGACATAAAAAAAAAAAAATATATACATATATAGGAAGAAAATAATAAGAATTAATTTTCTCGTTAGATGTACGGTTAACTGTATACTTCCGCGGACAAATTCAATATTCCTACGGTTGATATACTACTTTTCACGGTTTAGTCACATGAGGACATGTGATCGAGTGCGAGCTTCACTAGCACTCGACTTTAAGGGGGGAGGTGTTACGTCCGGCGAACATTCTCGAATGCATAATCTTGAGAAACGCCGAACGTTCTTTTACTAAACACAATTCCAAGAAAAAGGCCATAAATGCATGCACGTGTACCAGTAAGGGATTAACGAAAAGCGGATGTCACGCGCAACAATAAATATTCGAGTCAGTCCTTTATCACCTGCGTGGTTTTGTCTACGCTTAGACGCGTTTCTTGGAAACACATAAAACACCCAATTCTGGGAAACAAGGACTGTAGGTGCATACGGTCGTAAAATGTAAAAACCCTTTACGCAGCACTACCCTATGTGTGGGCAAGGTTCTGAGAAACGTCGTTGAACATGGAATAATTAATAGGACCGCGGATGCCAGCTGCAGCCTGGGAACCAAAAAGTAAAGATGGAAAAGCCTTTACGTGGTGTCATCTCGCGCATAGGCCCGTTTCCTGGAAACGGAGCCAGCCGGAAAACCGTGCAGCTGCATCTATTAACCGGTCGGTCCTTCCGTGACAAGACCCTAAATTATTACCATGCCATGCATCCCTGGCCCAAACTCTTGAGAGGTTTTTCTTTTAATTTATTTCAAATTTTGGTCTTAAGGGGAATAACGCCATCCCCACTCTCAAAAAGTAGTATATAAACCCACGGTTTCAACCCCAAATTGTCTGAGTTTTAACATGTAACTCGTCCACGTCGGTTGTCGTAACCGACTCTCGTGCCAGTTATTAACATCATTCGCGTTCACGTCGTTAGTCTCCGGGACCAGGAAGTATACAGTTCCGTCGCGTTCATCCGTGCGGAGTACTTCATCGTTTTTGTCCACCGTCGTCTATACGGTTTGGATTTAGTTTGTTTGAAACCACCTGACTCAGTATAGTCAGGTATCGTTTCGCGGTGCGAAGAGGTGTTGACCCTCGACCGTTTAATATTGTAAATTGCGGAGGTACGGCAACCTTAAGTGAGCCTAAGCCCTTTTGACTACCGCGGGTAATAAATTTATAAAGTGAAACAAATAGATAAAGACGTACGACTTAAACTGGTTACCGAAGAACGAATAAATAAGTTTGAATAAATTGAAATTGAAAAGGACCAAAAGAGTCCAGAGAAATAATTAAAGTTTGAATTGAATTGAAAAGGACCAAGAGAATCCAGAGAAATAATTAAAAGTTTGAATTGAATTGAAAAGGACCAAGAGAGTCCAGAGAAATAATTAAAGTTTGAATTGAATTGAAAAGGACCAAAAGAGTCCAGAGAAATAATTAAAGTTTGAATTGAATTGAAAAGGACCAAAAGAGTCCAGAGAAATAATTAAAAGTTTGAAATGAATTGAAAAGGACCAAGAGAGTCCAGAGAAATAATTAAAGTTTGAATTGAATTGAAAAGGACCAAAAGAGTCCAGAGAAATAATTAAAGTTTGAATTGAAATTGAAAAGGACCAAGAGAGTCCAGAGAAATAAATAAAGTTTGATTTTGATTTTGAAAGGAAAATAAAGAAAATATGGTATTAGCCTCAATAAGCCAAATGGTCATATGTCTTTAAATTGTTTCCTAGTAATCGCGTGAAACCTTGTAACAGAAGTGAATTAGAACGGGTTATCGTTGTCATCTCGGTTGGCGTGAAGGTGTTCGTGAGTTGCAAGTGTGTCAACATCGGTTGTAACGCGATAAAATCTGTAAAACAAATTAAGAACAATATAGTCTGTGCTGTTGTGCCATAAACGGTTGTGCTCCTTTTTCTTCAAACAACCCGACCCTTCGACAGTGGGTCACTAGAGTGACCGTTCGACGCAGCAGGGGCGCCAGTACCAGCATCGACAACCCAGGCTACGGAAGGAACTCAAGACATCGAAAGGTAAGTTCGTGTGTTTGTTATTTCGGTTATGGTTAAAGGCTTGGTCTCCGTCCCCATGCATAGGGTGTATGCCCTGGCATAAAAGCGAGACCACCAGCTGTGTTGACATCCGAATAAATACTTCATCGTATTTATCTTCAGGACGTAACAGCTCCACGCCCAGCATCCAACGGAGCTACACTGGCTACATATAAATATATCTGATGTCTCGGATAATCCGCAATACGGGTTACTACTATTACCGTCGTTTCTACAGACCCTGCCTCCGGTGTATAATCGAATATATCGTACGGAACGTCGCGGACACACGAGGCGCCCGCGCTCGAGCTCGCGGGGAAAAGGCCCCGAGGATTGTTGTATAGTTATGTATAATATAGATATATGTGTGTGTGTGTGTGTGCGGTAAGATGTGCGGTACGGAGTGCGACGAAGCTGCGGACGCGGTGCGGACGAAAGAGCGATCGGCTATCGAGGTACATATACGCGGTTCGAGTTTATCCAGGGCCTCATGAATAAATAAACATGTGCCGGACGAAGAGATACTTGTAGTATGGACTTGTCGTTTATAGTGTAAGCGTAACAGCAGAGCCGACGGGTATAGGCCGCGGCGTAAGACTCGGTTAGGCAGGTGCATATGGTCGACTGTGTGAATGCATAAATTTATGTGCATTATATGTATTGTATTCGTGAACGCATGTGTCGGTACAGTGTGCCAATGCTCAACGGGCTCATGTGGCTCATCTTGAGAAACGAAATATCAACGTGGAGTTATGATTTGATTTTATAATTTTTATTCAATAGATGTATAGACCGAGATGATAAATTCGGATGGGTGATGTTGAGAATCTTTTATATAAAATTATATTTTTTGATTATTATTGGGCGCTCGGTTCGGGAGTAATTTTGAAGATGACATTTTTTGGAATGTGGGAAAATGGTGCCATTTTTATTTGTACGGCTTCGGGATAATTTCATTTGCTCGTTCGGTAGGCAGAAAAATGTGAAAATGGCGACAATAACGAACATAATGAATCGTCGATCGCTGATCGATGACTCGGCCTAGCCAGACGGTTTTGTTTTTTTTCCAATTAGCGAGTGAAATCAATTGTACTTCACGGGCTGACGTATTAGCTATTAGAAAGCCCTCGGAGTCGGAAATCAGAAAGAGCGAAACGGTTGGGTCGCAGACGGTCAGTGTCTTCCTATTCTTCGAGAGTCATTAGTGTTCCGTTAATTGCAGTCGCGCGCGCACCCGTCATTTACGGGGAACGTTGGGAAATGTGAAAATTCTTTCGTACCAACGTCCGACGAGTCGTGGCATCATCGTTGACACGCCTTTGTATTCGAGACTCACGAAATTTTCCGTTACTTATACATTTTCCCATCAACGGTTTTGAATCGAAATAAGTTTTTATCGTTGATATTAATATCTCGAAGATTATTTCAAATTAATTACTTCGTCGTAAGATTATTATATCCACGAGGTTAATATTTATTTATATATTTTTTTAATGGTCGATCGATGTTTGTATCCAAAATTCTTATCGATGATGTCGGTAATTGTGACCGGATTGAGTTACCGCGGATTAACCTACTTTAGCGAGCGCGCGAACGCCTCTCGAAAGACTCGAGAAGAACAACGTGAGCCAGAACGTAAACTCACAGATGTAAGTCGAGGGACGGTCGTTCGTGAGAGGTCTCGTGTGGTTGTTTTTTATCTTTTTTTTTTTTGCGTTTGAGCAATTATCGGCGTAGCTTCGTGATTCGAGAGGTACCGGGCATACGTCGTTGTCGCAGCGGCAACCGCGACACGCGTAATTACATAGTTATAATCGCATTTCTACGTGTTTTACAACGATCGAGCGAAGTACTGAAACAAGAAGAATATGAAGAAGTGTGTAATATAGCTACGAGTCATTCGGCAATTAAAGTATCTCTTCGTCTTTGTGGCTATCCACAAATGTCAAAAGGTCTGCCGACGTCGACTCCTTTCTCACTTCGCGTCCTCCATTATCCTCGTTTAGCAACGACGAAACGTGTTTCATTGTAACGGACTTATCTATTTTTCATTGTATCTCACGATTCATTCAATATAAAATAATTATATTGTAAAGTGGAGGCTGCATCATCCACCACCCTACGTTCACTTTGGGTTCAATATTTTCTTCCATCTAGTCCAGCATCCCAATTAATCTCAATTTTTATAATATTACTTGAAAGTCGAATTGAAGAAAAATAAATTTGGGACAAATCTTGATCTTGGAATCGTTTCAATGAAAACGAATTATAGGCTCCACTATTGATCCGTCTCATATATGAAATAATACCGACTTGGACAACGGAGTTAATTTTTTTAAAATTAAGGCGTTGGTTCAAAAGAGAGGGATGGCTATTCACTATCCAATTTCTCTATACCTGCAATTAAACTCGGGACGGCTGCCCCCGTGGGAACACCTGAATAAAAAAGAACGACTCGTCGATGCAGTCGTCAGGAACCCCCGGCGCTAACGCATGTTTCTTCACTTTCGACAACTCGTGTAACCCGGCGCATTCGTACAACACTCGGTCTCCTTTATTTTTCCATCGTTTATCACCGACAGATTAAAAAATATAATTAGCGGGTATTAAATCGGTTCAGGTTCTCGTTTCGGTCTCGGGTGTAACTTGTCGCGGTACAACGGAGCCCGCGCACCTCAGCGCATACATCTATATGCATACAAATGTATATAATATCTACATGTATATATCTATATTTATGTATAAATATGCTGGAGCAAGAGGCGACGTGAGAATTCGACGTGGCCGTAGCAAAGGGCAAATGATACATAATAAAATGGCAAGGAACATGGCAGTAAGCACTAGGCATCAGGCAAAAGCGGGTATAACTTTCCTCGAGCGCGTATATACGTATATACATATATATATGTATATATTTACACGCAGCCGTGTAAAATGTACGCGCGCGAGTGCGCGAGCGAGCGAGCGTTCTGCGGCCGCGCGCGCGGTAAAAACTTTTATGGCACTCTAACCCGCACGTTTATATTAGCGTGTGCAGCAACAGCAGCACCACCACCACCGCCAGGAGCAGCAACACCGACGATAGTACGCCTCGCATACTTCCTCGGATCGCCCGGTAGAAACTGGCGAACGGTCGTGCAAATATTCGTCCGGCAAGTTGCGTACGAAACTCCGTTGGACTCACTGGCAAAAGTAATTATTGTGCCGGATGAGGGCGAGAAAGACTGAGAAATTTTGCGAGCCACGGAAAAATGCTTTCTCGCTACCGGTCGGGAGCTTGCGGTTCCGCGATGGAGTTTTTACACATTCTTGTGTGCATTGTGTAAACCGTAAGTCTCGTTGTTGCGCGATATAACTTCAGCTTATTCAATTTTCTTTAATTTTTCCGGGCAGTGATCACGATTTGTAAGAAATGAATGAATCAAGACGATTCATTCAAGACGATTTTTTGACTCCTTGATTTTTTGTTATCATCAGTGACATTTTTCGCAAAATCGTATTGCAAGAGCTGAAAGATTCAAAACTTCGCGACTCGTTTACGGACGAGACGAGTGGACGATAGCATCGAACGTCTCTAGTATACGCGACGAGGGAAGAAAGAGCTTAGCGTAGGATGAGCGTAAAAAAAGAAGATAAAAGAAAAAAATTTCACGGAAAAGGACGAATTTGCAAAGACGTCTTAAGAGAAGAGTAAACATCGAGTGCGATAACGTACGTAATAGCGATGTATGCGAGTTATTAGCCGGAGGCTGGTGAGCTGCCGTTAAACTGACGACGCTGACTACGGAGACGTTGGAAGTTGGCGCGCGAGTAAAAGATTTTTCCTGAAACCCGTTTCGTGACCTCGCGAGAGTACGCGCGGACTGTTCAGGTGGTAGCGTTGCTCGGATGTTCATAGACGGATATCGCCTCGTGATGTCTATGAGCGTTAGTTAACCCCGCGTTGATCGACGTCTTTGTCCAGACGTCAAAGACGTCGGGTTCGCGAGAATCATTCGAGCTGTCTCGAAGATTCCGCCGATAGAATTTGACCGCGATGGACAGAAACAAATATCCTCGGGCGTTACGGGAAGCTGCGCGAGTGAAGGAACGCAAAAGAGCGAGATATGCCGGATGGATTGAGAAACGATGCGCCCGAAGCTATGTAACGCACGAGCCGAAGTCCAGGTGGAGAATCGACGACGGGGATCAACACGGAATGAGTCAAACTCGCGAGCGAACCCTCGGGGTGTTTGGGGAATCCTGGGCCTCTCGCGGGTCTCTCACTCGTCGCCGATGACCCACAGATCACACGAGCGAGATGAGAAAATACGATTTCGATGTCGCGAGAACTCGAACGAAGAGGGGAACCGAATCGTGTCGAAGTATGATAAACTCCTGGATTATCCCGCTTCCGTGCCTTCGGGCGAAATGTGTCTCCGCTCGCGGCACCTCGCAGGGGGGGATCTTCGTCGCTCGCCCGGTGGCCGACGAGCGTCGAAGAAAGCGAATGCCCCGCACGTAAAACTGGTTTCCGGAATTTTAATCAATACATTAAACATTTGGTCGGGATATGGTGAACGAACGACGTCTGCGGTTCACTGCCCAACAAGTCTCGACTTTGTATTTATAGAAATTCATTGAATTCTGACGGTGACAAATGGTCCGTGCAACATGCATATTCATTCTCGCAGATCTATCGAGATAAGAGTTGCAGCGAACGCTGCATGATCGACGTTTATTTCTACTCATCGTCTATTCTCAATCGTTTTGCTTGTCGCGAATTCGATTGAATCGCTCGCGCGATTTGAGATCGCGGAATAATCGAACTGACGGATTGTTTGTTTCGTAATCATGGATATGAACTTCAAGGAAATATACGCGAAAAAGATAACAAGAAACGGATAAGCCATTCGGTTGACTTACGTCGTCCACGTCGTTGTGCATAGCATCATCCCCGCTTTCCTCGAGAACAAATCCAACGTCGTTGTTGTTGCTATTCAAGGATGGAAGTTTTCTCGGACTCAATTCTTCGCCGTCGGTGTTGTCTCTCTTTTTCTTGTTGCCATCGCGAATCTGATGATGATGGTGTTGCTCGTGATGTTGCTGATGGTGATGATGATGATGGTGATGATGATGATGATCGTTGAGGGTTGAATCGTGATCGTCGAGCATGTCCGTCACCATTAGTTCTGACCCGACGCTCGTAGGCGACGCCACATCGTCCAGAGGTGACATCGTTGATCTGTCGACCTCACTGTTGTCCAGAATCGACATAGTAATCTCAACCGGTTCAACGTGTCAATTCTCTCGATCCTGTTTTATTCCGGAGTTGAACCTAACCCGCAGATATTATTTCGTTCGGATATCGAGATCGGCATTCTATTACGATTTTGATTCGCCTCATTGGCATAAATGTTCGACTTGTCAATTTAGGATCCTCTCTCGTGTTTTCCCCCAGTGACTCGTGAATTATCTGTTCCCAAGATCGTTGCGATGAAGACCTTTGATTGCACGATTCAGCGGAGCCGTTAAACCAAGTTCTTCGGCAATAGGACCTTTTAGTCGTTAAGCGAGTGGCACTTCGTGGCAATTCAGAAAGTCAATTGTCTCGGTAACAATCCTTATTCGATCAAGATCAGCTGGACAACGTCTGCATCGTGAATAGTCGCTCGTCGACCTTGAGCAAACCTCGCCGGGATCGTCGTTCGGAGCGAGATCTATCGCCTCCAGGCTCGTCGAGGATTCATTTACGCTGTGGCAAGCCGGTGACCCCTTCTCCCATACGCGACACCTGTTCTCGTCCCGGGTCGATGACGTGTCCCAGGGACCAGCCGGCTATGCGGTCCGCCTTCGATTACGCTGCTTCCATCAACGTCGTTTTACAATTCTCTCACCGTGAAACGCTTATCTTCGTTCCGCGCAAGCGAGCCCAGTCGAAAATTGTTTTGCACTCGGTAATGCCTCGATTGTTATCTTACGTACCGTCACCGCAACAACCTCGCTCGAACCTTCATCACTGAATTTTCCCAACAAATTTGCACTTCGTGTCTCATTCGTCCAACACCGTCGGTCGGTGGTAGCGAAGCCCCGAGGGCCCGGCTCCCGAGGGCCACTTCCGGTACCGCACGGTTGAGGTTACGGTCACGTGGTAACGTGGCTCCCACGTGGTAGTTCCGCGTAGGCGAAGCCGCGCGAGAGGGGGAAAATCGTTTTGGAAAAGTCGCGATGGCGAGAAAAAGTATCTAACATGCGCTTGCGGGGGGGGTATCGCAGCTTTGGAGCAACACGAGGTTTTAAACGCGTATCACAGAACTAGTAGGATATGATATCCGTGTTGAGGTCGGTGAAAGAACCTCACGGGCGCCGGGTTTGTACACCACACCGCGTTGGCGCGCGCGCCTCTCGAGAATGGCCTAGAGGCAGAAAAGAGGAAAGAAGCCGAGGAGTGACGGCGAGCGGTGGCGGAGGCGCCCTCGGGCAGGAGGGGGAAACGGCGTGGTACAACCGTGCGTGGAGAGAAGCGAGAGCAAGTGTTGGATATAGCCAGAAGCCAGGGCATCGTGGCTTCGCTGACCGTGCCTGCTGCTGCTGCCACCTCCACCACCACCGCCACCACCATCGTTGTCGTTGCTGGCAAACGTATCACCACCACTTTACCATCACCGACGAACGATTGGTGAACCACCTCCGCCTTATGCGCCGGGCAACCACCACCAACCGACCCATTGCTATCGGCTTCGAGCACCGCTCGAGACATTCACCCATACCAACATCATGGGAGTTGGTATGACGAGCGTTAGTGACGCGTCACCGTTGGACCCCGACTGTCCCTGATGTTGGGGCCAATACCAAGTTCCCCCGGTGTCAACATAGACGAAGTCTTCTTGTGTCGGAGACTCACACGACTCGGACCTTTGATACTCACCGATACAGATATTTAACGTTCAGCCTCCATCGGCATCGCTACCGTCGCCAACACGAATCTCCATCAGTCCTTGTCCAGACGACCCGCAGCATCACCAACACCTGCTTCGATTTCCCCTTCTTTCCATCTTCAACGTGTGTATCCATCTCCGTCGCGTTTTATCCCTCCAACCTCTTCGATGCTTCTCGGGACGTATTTCACTCGGGTATACCAAGGTCCATCCTTCTCACCGATACGATTTACTCTATTCACCCGGGACTGCGATTTTTTCTCTCTATTCATTTCGTATTCTTTCGCGATCGTGAGTCTCGTCTCTTTTCAATGAACCCCGAGCATCTTCACCTGTGCCATCGAGCGAGGCCCCCATCGCCAATGGCCGAGACTGTATCTTTTCACGGTTATGCCTCTTCCCTCTCATTGTGCGCGCCGACGGAAATCGCGATTCTCCGGCCAACGTGCTCTCATCGGTATTATCTAACCGGTGACCGTTCCTATCTCTTTCTCTCTCACTGTTCGTCTCGTGTTCATTCTCGCGGACAATCATCATCTCGGCGGTTCTCACAACAAGTCTCACGTGTAAGAGCCTCGACGATTTTTCTCGTTCATTCTCGTTTTCACAATCAACCCAGCGGGGCTTACCGTACTCGACCATCGATAGTGCGTATTCGCAGAATCAATGTTCATCGTGGCGACGCTTATGCTTCCTAGCGCATGCTGCGTCGAGCATTTACAACCGTCTTTACCTCGTTTCCTTTCGACACGCGTTCCATCGCCAACTACGGAATATCGGGTAGCCGTCCCATAGCCTTTCACAGATTACCGTACGATCCGTTACCGTGATCTTCACGCGCTTTGTCGACCGGGAATCCGAAGTCATTACCGCAGGCTTCGAGCATCATCGAAAATCGATCTGTTTTGGTAACGCTGAATAATATTTCGAGTTAGTAGGTTGGCCGTGGTTGCTTTGTCATAAAAGATAATGAGTGAGAAGTGAGCCTAGCAATTTTTCTACGTAACTCCGCCGTATTTGAGGCATTCTTCCAGTATTATTATTGTAATACAGCTTGTTTTATGATCGTGTGTAGATAAAAGCGACGACGGATTCGTATTGGGCAATCGTTCCAACTCGCAGTTGTCGGTATTGAGACGTATCGTCGTTGCTCGAATTCCACGAATCTCGGGATATTGCAAATTGTTTTCCGGCGAAAGAGAAGGAAATCAAAGATCCGAGAACATCCGCCACCGGGGACGCACTCTCGTCTCGTCGGGTATATATATAACACGCGACGGTAAAAAAAAATTGCGTTACAGAGACGAGCATCGGTCTCGCAACGCGGTGACAGTCCTTCGAAGATCTGCTTCGGCATCGTCGTGTCAACGTCGTATCGCATATACACTGTATACCGCGAAATTGGCTTGTCACGATGCGGACATTCCTCATGCGTTGACCCACATTTATCAGCAACGGGCGCAAAACGCGAACGAAATGCAAGCCTCGCCAACGAGAACCGAGTTTATCGAGTAATTCTCGAACGATCCCGCTTGTTAACAAAGAATGTTTCGAACGCATTATAAAGTAATTCGCTTCGATCGATGTGATACATCGAGCGGTCCGTGTAATATCGAGTTATTAAAAATTCTTCGGAATCGAATGAATACAGTACCTACGCGTGCAGGATACATTTCGGTATTAACGTCGATACCGTAAGAAATTTTTTTTTTTCGAATGAATTCTGATGTTCTAAATTTAAATATTTTTTTAATAATCATTTTTCAGAGGATTTATCCGTTCAATGAATTTTCTTTGAGAAACCGAACGGACGTGAAGGAGACGTATTCATACGCCTCCGACATTACGGTCAAGCTGTACTATGTCTGATATTAATAAGCCGTTCTAACGTATAAATTGATCTCCCTCGGTAGTCAACGTAAACCGGTGCGCCGGTGGTGGACCTTGGGCCCCGAAGGCTTTCACCAGAGGCTGTCCCGCGTTCTGGACCCTGCGGCATACCAAGACAGATCGCCTTTTTTTTGCTCTTCTTTTTCTACTCTTTCCATTCTCCTCCTCCCCAACCCCGTCATCATTCTGCTTACCCTTCTTTCTACTTGTACGCACACCTGTCCTTTCTGCTGCGAATCTCGCGTACTTCTTCGATTATATTCACTCGCTATCGCAGGCACGTTTTTTTCCTCTTTTTTTCTCACTTTTAACCCTGTTGGTATTTCGGAAATCTTCGAGATCCATCAGCGTCGGAGATTTTTTGGCTAACACTCGAGTGTTGTATTTGACTGCCCTGAATTTCGGATTCACAATCAGTTCCACGAATCCAAAGCCCGGCGAGTAAAGCACGCTTTTGACGAGGCTCCCGGGAGAAATCTTTGAGCATATTTTCACGTCTATTGGAAGGGTGGTTGCGAGAGGGCTTCTGCCGGATGCAGATAGCGCAGAGCCTGTCGTTCCTGCATGTCGAAGCGAGCGCCACACACGTCTGGAAGGGGGATACGTCACAATGTTCCTGATGGGTAAGGGCATCCTGAGGCATCGAGAGCAAACTCTCTTTCTCCACACGTCTGATAGCCCACACAATGGTGACGGGACTCCTGTAAAATATTGCCACGAAAATGGCCATCGGATGGACGCTATAGATCCGGCAAGGGCAATCCGCAACTTCTTCAGCTCGAGCTTCCATTCATCCAACTTTTTATTATTGTATGCAAAATGGTTCGAAGGACGACGAGGATGTTGGATGAAAAACGTTTGCGATATATCACGATAATGAGAATAATCCAGGGCAGACAGGTCTCAGACTTTCGTCGGATCAATCATTTAATCGTAATTTTTTTGTTTTTGTGATAGCGCTGTAAATTAATGTTCGATCGATTTTCATGAGGGAAATAGTAGTTCCGGCGTCGGCGGTAGAAGATTACTGGTTGGAACTTTTTTCGTTTATGATATTTTGCTTCCAGCTACGTAAGAGTGTTGTGGGGTTTTTCATAAATTATCTTCATTCCTTTATGGCTTTTTCAATCTCTTCGTGGCCAAAAATTATAAACAACTATTTTCGAAACAAGTCCTATCATCAAACGATCCGCAAGAAATCCCGAAACTGTCGTAACAATAAGCATCAATGTAATTTGCGATACACGACATTTTCGTAGATCGCTCTGGTTGATACGTTTCGCATAGCATTCGCCACACAAAATGATCAACCACTGTATTGTCCGGCCTGTATACGTCTTACTATGTCACCGCACCCGTCCGGCGATAGCCACGATAGTGCAAGAGCAAGTCCTCGGAGCAGCAGGAGGTAGACGGCTAAGTGGCACGAGATTCAACGAAACCCCTTCGCAATGCAATAACGTACGGCCATTAGCATTTCGTTTATCAGGTTTGCTTAGTCGACCAATGATAAAACGACGAAGGCGTGGCTTGGCTTCCCGCATTTTCTTATTATTTCAATCACGTAGCAGTCAACGAGGCGATTAGAGGAGCGGGCGAGCGAGCGAGCGAGCGACCGAGCGCTCGCGCTCGCGCATTAGCTCGGCCATGCGATTCCCGCCCGATGTCCGACCACGCCGCAAACTGCACATGCGGACAGTCCGATCCGATACTTCGTACGCAGCAGCAACGGTAGCCGGGCAAGACCGCGTTTAACCGGCTGATTAATTCGTTCGACTCTCGTTACTTTTATCGCTTACGAATGCGACGACGGCAAGTTCTTTCGCGCACGCCTACCACCGGCGCACTTCTTTATCGTGCTATCTGCGATCCGATTAAACGCGGAGAGACTATGATCGACCGATAAGTCGGGAGAGGGTTTCCAGGCCTTCGTTGGTAAAAGCTGACCTCGGAATTTTCTCGACGGTCGAGTTATGATCAGGACTGTGGCAATTTGAGAAAACCAACGAGCTACGTGACTATTCTTGATTTATATTATTTTTCTAAGTCATCGATTTTTTTTTTTTTTTAGTCAACCGATCGTGACAAAGACGTCATGGTTTCACAGAATGTTTTCTTTTTACCAGGGTGAGCTGCCCGTAGTACGATTCTCGTCGCGGAATCGATGAAACGAGCTGTTCGAAGACGTTTTCTTTCCATTCTTGTCGGCCGTACCTGCCGAATGCGGATCAGAAGACGAACAAAGGATTTTTGGGTAACGAGGACACGTCGTGCGGTCCGGTCGAGAGACTGCCATCCTCGTGCGATAAATCAATGACGGGTGGCCGAAGGCTCGCTGACGCGTGGAGCGAATAAAAAAATAAATGCAATGAGAGCGAGTTTCGTTCGATGAGCTGAAATTGCGCAGTCTGTCATAAATTATCGATGCAAAAATCAACGAACCACGTCAGAACGACGTTTCGATCGAACAATCACGTCACACCGTTCAATTCGACTTTACGATCGTACGCAAATGATCGTAAATAAATCATTAGATTTTTTTTTGTTCGTTTTTTCTTTGCGTCATCGAGAAGAATACATGGAAAATCAAAGTCGAGTCATTGATAATTGAACCAGTCATTCCAGTCACGTGATAGATTATGCGCAAGGAGTTTTCAAACCATCATTCCCAACGTAATCTCAATGATGGGATCGAAACATCTCGATTTCTCGATATGATCAACCGAGGAAGGCGCCTAGTCGACATCGAAATAAAAGCGAATGGACTATGCGAAGCCACCATTGCTGGAGCAAAGCCACAGCGGTGGAAATAATGAGAAATAAAAAAAAAAGAAAAAAGGATCGGGACAATCCCCGAGTCGTGAAATACCAAGCGAAATAATGAATGGGTATGCGAGACGATATAGTAAGGATCGTCGAATTAAATCAAATCCTCTTTAGATGTAACACTTTGATACTTATTCGTTCGAAGTTATTTTCATTATCCCACGAGATGTATGTATATTCGTTAACGATTTAACTCGTTGATGATACAGTGTACGGTGTGTTCGCAGGTGGGTTATTATGTGTTACATAAGGAAGTAAGAAGCAACGGGTCCTCCGGAATTCACTGGACGAATCCACTCTTGCGGGTTGGGGATGGAGCCTTGATTGGCGAACGACTTCCCGGAAATCTCGGCTCGTCCAGGCGAACGAGGGAGATACCCGAAGTGGCTTTCGCAAACTCGGTTGTGATGTTCCTGTTGCTCGTTTCACGTTGCGAACGACGGTCGACGCAACTTTTCAGCCGAAGCAGTCGCGTTGCGCCCGGAATTTATCGTTGCGGACACGTTTACGCCAAGAGCCGGTGCTGATACAGCTTGGAAAAGGCTACGTTGGTGCTGGGTGCCGGTGTGCCGCTGATGCTGCTTCTGATGCTGCACCGTCTGGTGCTGTTCGAAGATCTCGTTCTACCGAAGAAACGTACGACGGGAACGCCAAGGATATTCATGACGAGTCGGACTGTCGAGCCTCCCCGTACGTTCCGTCCTTTCTATATCCGTCTTTCTCGTTTCGTTTCGCAAGCGAGAGAGACCTCGCCGTATCTAGGGTGGGTAATAAATTAAGCACCGTTGCTCCAGCGTGCTTCTTCTTCGGCCAACACTCGGGAGATGCCCGGCTCGCTAAACTTCCTCTAGGCTTCGAGCAAAAACAAACGGAAACAATAACAAGAAAAAACGCCCGACAAAAAAGGATTCTAGTTTTTTATATTTCGTGGTTGTTGTTCGTCTTATTTCCGAACTTTCGGGACATCTCGAACGGAAGAAGCGTGTAGCACCGGGCGAAGCTGTGGACCCCCGCTATCTCTTTCTTTTTATCCTTCGATCCCTTTCTCACAGACGCACACACAAACGCACCCATACACGCGCACGTCCCTCCTTTAACCCCCCAAGATTCCGTTGTGCTCACACTCGTTTGGTCCGCCGCCGTGTAGCATCGCAGCCTCCGGTCCGCTTCATCAGGTCAACGCCCCAGTGACCACGGCGGCTCAACGCGCACCTTGTTCGTTCCTTCTTCCTACTTCTCTTTCTTTATTTCTCCGCTCGCTTCGAACCGATCTGTACCGCATACCTTCTCTCTTTCCTCGATATCTTCGTCTCATCTTCGTCTTCGTCCTCTCACGTGTATCCGAGCCGTGAGCTCGTTCGACCGGGTAAGTCGGGGCTGCGAGCGTCATTCGTCGATGACGATCCGTCACTGACGGATGTCCGTCAATTCGTATCCCTCAATTTTCGGACTCGGACCGCTTTCGGACGACGACTCGGAATCCCAAATTGGTTTCCATACGATTTTCGAATCCCGGATCTCGCATTTACGGTCAGATCGGGCGGAGAACGAAAGCCAGTCGAATCACGATTAGTTTTAAAAAATGGCGATGACAATAATAATGAAAATAATTTTTTTTCGATTTAATTGGAAGCACATGGAAATTAATTTCAACTCGACAGATCGGAATTGTAACTTGTTGACGAGAAGTAACGAGAGAAGTCTCTCGTTGATCTAGGCCACGTGTATCCGGTCTACATCGAACGCTTGTGACCAGAAGACGACCGACGTAACAGCCAACGATTATTAGTCGCTAATTAGCGTTCTTACGAGAACGATGACAACGCTGCGATTCGACAGCAGCGAATAAAAATCGCACGATCGTTTCGCTATCGTCGCGCGTGATTGTTCCGATATTAGGATTTTTCGTAGTACATGGCGGTATCTCGCCGTGTCGGTTCGTTTAGATAGCCGAGAATCGGTCGAACCGTTCGTGACATTGGCCTTGAACGAGCCTCGCACATTGCCCGGTTAAGTAGGCGGAGCGAGAGTTGCTCGAGAAGTGATCCGTGACCCGTCGACGGAGTTAGCGTGTCACGGACTCTTCTCCGGGAGAATTATTATTGGCTTCATCGTTCCGTCATCCACGGAATCGTTTGGCGTTTCGCAACTTTTGCGTTATGTGCGAACACGCTATTATTAATCACGCACGCACAGAACTCGAACCCAAGCCTGTTTGAAAATCAATGCCATTCTCGTCACGCTGATCCTCGTTCCGATCATTTGTCGAACGTCGATGGTATTTGATGAGAAAACACGAAGCGACGTTTTTCAACGGTCACTTCATTAAAAAACAATGAAATTACGTTATTGACTAATTTTTTGGCACTGCGAAAATTGATAAAACGCTTGGGAAAAGTGATCGATCGAAATTAAATTAATAACACACCGACCAAGTCAACGTTTCATTTGTCTATTTTTCCTCCGGACTATTTCATTACTCGTCGAGTGTTCGATCATTGCCGAAGATTTCCCGTGGCAGCTGCGGTGCACGTCTTTCCGTGTTCCATCATGAGCGTTTTGCGCGGTGACCACACCAGGACCTTTGGGCGTTGCACACGTTCCTGACTCTGTGTACAAGACGTCTCGCACGACTTCGACGCAGCTATTACCGATTTTGCATTTCGTTTTTTTATTTTTATTTTTTTTTGTACATGCCACGGCGACATACACGATCTTGAGGGAGATGGTAGCGAGAGCACGGTTACTGGACGAGCGTAGAAACCCGGTGGTTCTCGATGCTGACGACAATCGCTTCGTACCGACGTGCCTCCTCGCCGGTTCGGACGTCCGATGCGGTGTAATCTCTTATTTTGCCTTTCATCTTTCTCCGCGTCTTCGTCGGACGCACGCGGGTGACCGGGATTTATCCGGGACATTACCGGCTGCCAGCGAAATCATATTGTGCGGGTCGAAGGAGATAAAACACGGGGCACAATAATTACGCGGGGGCGCGGCGTTCATGCCGAGTAATCCGTTGGTTGTACGTCGGTTCACTCGGTTGAAATCACCGTCATTCGAAGAGTTTTAATTTCGTCGCAACCACGGAACGTTGATCTTCGTGTCTCGCATTACATTTGGAGCGATCGCGGGCGCGAGCATTAAATCCGGGTAGAACCACCCTTGAGGAAAATTACGCTTGGCAGTGAGGTATTATCTCGGTGCGGTAGACCTTGATGGGGTTTGCCATTTCGAACTGATACGCACGGATCAACTTTAGCGTTTGTTAATTTTTTTTTTTGTAACTGCGGAAGTATTGTGACGAGCATTCGAATTCATCTGAGCAGGCAGGTAATATTTTAAAGTCCTTCGATGCATTTGTGGTGGTATGTGAGAAAATCAACGATAAGTCGTTGATGGAGGAACACTCTTATAATTTTTTACGATCTTGAACTTTTATACAAAGCAGCTTCTTGTAAAATTCAATGCCTCGACATGGGATAAAAATGTCGACTTGGTCGTCAGATTGTTGATGAGAATATTCTTCTTGCTGAGATATCAGAATCTTTTCAGGGTCGATTTATTAAAGACATTTCAACACGTTTACAACAGAAGAAATGGATTCGCTACGACCTAGCATGACACTAAAATAAAGTTTTTCGCTGTAGAATGCAGACGTAAAACTCGAATGAGAGATGAGGGCTATTTGGAAATTTTATTTTATTTTATTTCATTCAATTTTATTACGATAGATCACGAAACATTAAATACCTCGAAATTTTACACCGGCAGGTTGGTCCAGCGTTTCATGGGTGCACGGAAAAGTGTTTCCCCATACGAGAACGACGACAGGGATTTAACGGGAAACGAGTTGACGCGGCTGGACCGCTCGCACGAGATAATGAGATCCGATTTGTTACCGATACACGTGCCCTTCCCGAAGAATCTTCCGGAATGCCTATTTTACTATCGTAGGATGTTCGAGATAACGGTAATTCAATGTCCACCCTTAATCAATCCGATCTAACGATGTTGTAACACGAACGTCGAGAAATATCGGAAGTGTGTTGCTTCGTGGTTCTCACCGCGCCTTAACTACATTTCAAAACAAACGCGGAATATATTGAGTTTTCAATTGCGCATGTGAAAAACCTAATTATTTCACTGTTTTTTTTTTACAAATTGCTGTTACAGTTCAGACCCGAAAATATTTAAACATCACCATTTCCGTCCATCTGTCATCCATTGAATTAGAATAATTGAATGAATCTGACGGATCCAACCATTGCCACGATTGCCATGATTTTAATTATATTTATTACAACGAATGACTGGTTGCTTTGCACGTTAACGTTTCTTGTCCATTCATTCGTATCTCCTTTCGTTACAATGCTGCATCTACAAAGTTGCTTCATTCGCTCGCCCTTCGTTGCGCATCGTCGATGTGGAAGCAACATCGGACGCACCTGCTCTACCTTTCTCTCTCTCTCTCTATTTTTCTCTCCCTCCGCGTATCTCCAGAATTCGACTCCGAGCCGCTGCATATCAGCGGCGCATGTACGAGACCTCCCGCTCGTCGGTTACACATAAAGCGCGTCCGGAATGGTACACCGACTATACACCAGAACGCTCGCTGCGCGCCAGAGGCCGCGATTATTTTTCAAACTATTCTATTCGTTGCCCCCCGGGTGATCGCCATCAACGGCAAACACCGGCACTTATCCGATGTTCCACCGATAAAAGTCATGATAAATACACAGCCACCTATCACGCGTAAATATTTCTTACGTACACCTGATGTGCTGTTGCCCCGTTCTGCCTATCGGTTCGTTTGGCATCGGCTTTCCTCTCCTTCGACGTACAACGTTTCGCGTTCTACGATAGGTCAAACCGTTATTAATCCCACGTATTTGTACTTCATAATGTTTCGACTTTGTCGATGTTAAAATGATGGACCTTCACTTTTTAACTCCCGGCTGAAAACGGGAGTTATAAAGACCCGGATTCTCGAGGCGCGTTGGGTTACGTGACTTTTATTGCGACTTAACGTTCGACGAAAGGCCAAAATTTGATTAGCATTGATCGGTGTCGATACTTTCGAACCTTTTCATTGAAATTCGTGACATTTGACAAGATCTAGCAATGGCGTGGTGAGAATAAAGAAGATTTTTAATAACGAATTGAGAAATTCGAAAATATCTATTTGGAAATTTATTGTAATCTTCTTATGTCGAGAAATTTTTTTTTGTGTCGCAATGAAGATTCGATGGTTGGATCTGATATCGTGGATCTTGGTACGGGATGCATCAATGGCTCTTCTGTTAGAATGAAAGGTCGATATTCACAGACTTAGATGTACCAAGTTCGTGTAACCTCACTGGCATTGCCGTTATCATGCTACGGTTCCCGGCTTTGAAATGTTCGGCAGGACGGTAATGGCGTCTGATTATGATGAGAAACAAGTTGTAGAAGCGGCGAAATCGACGGAGGAGCGGCGAGGAGAGTACGATGTTAATTAACGACAAGTAAAAAAAAGCTATGCTACATTCAGCTCATTAAGCTTACGTGGAATCCGACGGAGAGGAGAAGGGCGGAAGTTTTTGTTCGCACAATACAGCTCCTGCTGCGTAAGAGTTGAGTACATTTGAGTCTCAGCGGTGGCTCTCGGCATCGATCGAAATATAATTCACAAGTGCTGGTGTACGTGCCGTTCATGTGATTAAAACACCGAAATATCACGGTCGGTTGATCTACCACTTCGCCATTTTTTTACCATTGAAAATACCAATGCTATTGAGCATGCTATATCGCAATATATATGCAATGTATATATATATATATATCGCGGGCCCTGCCGAAACTTCTTTGGATCCAACTCGTACCGAATCTCGCCCATTGATAGATCTGATGGACGTCAACTCTTGACGTCTTCTGCCAATAATTATCGAGAACTTTTTCTATTTATACGATTTTTCGCGCCTTTATTTCGTCGGTACGGGATTTTTCCGATGAGAAGCAGGGAATTCGTTTCAGCATTACTGAAGTTCTCATGTACTACCTAAACATCCATCCATGAGGTTCTAAACGGAAACAGGTTTATTTGGAAATAGTATTTATCTGATCAATGAGACATTATTTATATTTCAAACATCGCAACAGTAGAACAAAATATAAAATAAAAAATCATTCCTACTATCGAAAGATATTATAACTATATAAGCAAAATGACGGAGAAATAATAATTGCGAGAATTATTCCGATCAGTAATGTCCATTCAGCCGCAATCCAAAGACCAATCACAGTGAGTTCCGGAATAATCGTCATTGCCCCCAAATAAGGCCCCATAGGTTTCCATTCCGAAAACAAAATCCACACACAGGCCCAGATGCGTATGTATTCGGCCGAGCCTCTTACCGGAAAACATCGGTAACATAAAAGCACGAATCTCCGCCCGTCAATCAATCCGAAACGAAACATCTCTTCGGGCTAATCTATAATTTTTGCGCTGCGTACGTATACCAACACATACGTATAAATGTACAGTTGTGTATGATTCATGATTAATGCATGAGATAGATATTTTTAATTTCGGATCAGGCCACGGGGTGAGGCCAGCTGATAGAGAGGACCGTATGTCCACCTCGGAACTTTCTATCGTTCCGCGAATCGAACCTAGCTCTCGGCCGCGCGTGTCTCAATGTGTAGCCGAGTTGTTTGTCCGCACGAGTTTGTATTTGATTACACGTGGGGCGATGCTTTCGCGAATCGATGATCGATCGGGGAACGACGTGTGCATAATGGGAAGAATCGTTGCCGCCGCTATGCCGATGCTCGAGCTTCTTCCCATTCGACTTCTCTCATCCGCGTGTTATTTCGTCTCGTTTCTCTTCCGCCTCGCGAAACGCGAAGAAGATTGGAAGTCGAAGACGGCTTCGGAGTACTCGGAACGAGCTGCGAATCGCGCGAGGGGTAACCCGAGAGCGACTCCTCCGCGAGATTACATTCGTAGATAGACCACCTTAGCGCGCCTATGTGTTCAATGACGAGGCGAGAATCGTTTCTCTCGCCGCGAGAAGAATATGAAAATCAACGTTGTACGGACGGGTGTTGCGTGTAGCGGAAGACGCGAACACGTTTACGATTCGAAATAATAATTTAAAATATACGCGATGAAGAATTCGCACCCCTGCGAAGCTTCGGGCTACGAACTCGTACGACGCAATCGCGCTGTCCAGCGCAGCGATTTATTCGATTAGATGTTTTGCGATATTAAAATTAATGTTTATGTGTGTTTTGATTAATTTTCTTATTTTTGAGAACGTTGAAGAGCCACCGTGATTCTTGACAGATCGATCATCGTCGTACTTCGTTCGATCGAAGATGCTCATCGTTGGATGTTCGCTCGCGAGTGCTCTGCACGAAGATTCGTGCGAATGTAGATTGTTCGATAACGAATTGATAAGCTGCTGTCAATTCGCCGCTGCGTACACGTTGAGGGGTTAAGGGAGGGCTTCGCGATGTTGAAAAGTCGTCCCGGCATCTTGGCACGAAGGGGAACAACTTCTTTAAAGCACTTTGATCGAAATGATCGAAACAAATTATAATTAAAATGAGAAAGAAAATTGGAAGAAAAACAAAAACGTCGAGATTGTTTATCGGACAAGACGGACGATGCAAAGCTTCGAATGGGAAAAAAATTGGAAGCGCGAACGATTTTATAATTTCGATGTTTGAAAAATGTACGATGATGAAGTTGCATCAAACGCATTTCATGGATTTGTGCAGCGTTTCCGACGCTGGCATGCAGTCGGTATAACCCGAGACGAACCTTTCGACTCGTTTCGCGATTACGCAATCCGTTTGAAAAAGTCTTGCGAGTCGTTTAGAGGAGCACGCGTTGTCGATAAATCTCGAATCATCAATCCGGATGGATTAATTACCGTTGGGACGAGCCACGGAGGCTAAATAGATGTGAGCGAGTGCGTCGAGGCACGTACGTCGATGGATCATCGCGAATCATCAGCAATCTCGTGCCATTAAACGGAAAATCAACACTCGTTGATTGCGACTTTTAACGCGCTGTTCGTGCCGTAATATCACGGCAACTTGGCTCGCAATATTCTCCGTCCAATGCGCGATAATTTTCATACCGCGGAATGTGTTATTAGTCAAGAATCTTGAAACAACCAGTCGCGTTGTTTCGCGGAAAAGAAGATGAATAAGACATTATTTGTTACGATAAGTAATTCAAATAACATAAATCAATACATTTTATTATATTTTCGCCGATTTATCAATGGCTGAGAATAAAGTAAAATAAAATGTCGAAACTCCGTTCCTTCAATTGCCACAACTAGAAAAAAGAAATTCTACATCGTTCAACAGCTCTCCGGACCCGCGTTGGACGCTGGATGATCTAGCGATGGTAAAAAAATAATAAAAAAATCAGATAAAACAAAAATCGCCAACGAAACGAGATCCGCGTTGCCGATTCTCTTTGCGAGCCGATTTCTCAAAGATAATTGCCGACGACGATGAGTCGGCACTATGAATTAAGAAAGGTACCATATCTCGCGTATTGGGCGCGTCGTGGTATGGGGTACTTCGCGAATATCGACGAATCAACAAGACACCGCGGAGCTACACCGATCTCTGGTCCATATTGGGTCGGTGACCATCTCGGCTCTCGCTCGCTGCCGTTCGTTACACATATCAACATCTCGTTCCGGTTATTTTTATTCCAACTGTCCGATCGCACGCGGTCGTATTCCACTGCGAAACATCTCCCCGTCGGCTTTGCGCTTTTGTCTCAAGGGGACGAACGCGCGTATCGCGCCGTTCCTTACTCTTCCGCGCATCTCCGTTACTCGTCTTCCTCTCGCCGGCGATCACTCGTAATTACTCGGCAGGATTTAATCGAAGCGCTTCGGGCTGATTAAAAATTCCTTCGACCCCTTCAAACCCCGGCCGGTTGGTGGGCCGAACCTTTCTCGGTCCCGCGCCCTTCCTTACCGGCCCGACGCTATCATCGATAACGCCGAAGATGTTATCTCGGTCATAACGGGAGAGTGAATATCTTTCACCGAGGCTTACACACGTATCGCGCGTACACATACATTTTACCAACCGAGAACGAGAAAAATAATAATAAACGCACGTGTTCGTTGGAAATAAAAAAAAATTCGGCGTTACCCATAGGCCGTATGTACACGGGCGTACGATATACCCGCGACCGCCTAATCTGACCGTAAATCTCGAAAGTCCGTTCTCAGCAAAGCTCGTACGTGTGTATGAGTCGTCGCGAGGTGTGTCGGTGTTTGCGCGTGTTGCGTGTATGTTTTAATATACCGTTGGCACGTTGGCAATTGCCATTTCTCCGTGAGCTTGCACTTCGGCGCGAGTTATAAATTACTCGTTGCCAGAATAGCCAGCCGCGCTCGGCAGCTTGTGTGGCGATTTCTCGGACGATTATTATAGGCGGGCTGTACCTACGTGGCTGTGCAACGCGCGTGTGGTTACCGTAGTGCGCTATTGAGTATTGAAAAAGAGGTAAAACACAAGTCGACCGCGGAGTGAGAACGAAGTTTGATGCGTTTTGCCGAATGGGGGATGGAATAGGATTGAATGTAACGACGGTGGAGATTTTCGAGAGATGTGGGAAGCGCATGCGGGAGTCTGTATTACGAGCGGAGTGCGAACGGTAGTGCCGGTACAGTGCCGGGGATGAAAGTAGTGCGGAGATAGAATGCGATACCGCGAGGTCTGGAGAACGGCTCCGGTGGTTACGAGGGCAGCCACCAGGGGCCGTTCCAGCGCTTCCGTCTTTACCGACTACTCGGCGGCTCCGAGAGATCTCATCTCGCGATGCGAGCAGCTGCGGATGGTACAGAGCGCTACGGTCGCACTTGCCGGTGGTTAGTGCATTACCGCGCGGAATTCGTTCGACCTGGCATCGATATAAACGCATGTACAAGGCAATAACGGGATTCGCGAAGAGATTTATAGCGATGGACCGACTGAATATCCAGCGGGATGTCGCAGAGCTGCCGGAAATTGACGAACGAATATCTATTCAGCCCTCAGGGCGAAATGAAAAATTGTCTTTCTTTTGGTCGTTTGCATGTTCGTTGAAGAATCGCGCGAAACGTTTGGAACAGGCGTTTCATGTGGAATCGGAAATAACTATCGTTATTTCGAAATTCGATGGAACAGCGGGAGGATTACAGTTTGAAATATTGCGGAAGCATTAGATTTCGTCAAGGTTTGTTCGGTTATACTTTGTTGGGCGTCGCGAGACAAGCTAACCCGTAATTTATGATCATTAACCGAAACTTACACGCACCCTGTCTTGTGTCTCTCACGAAGAAGCGATTATGGAAACATTCTTCAGCGGTTATTCGGCTATCGACGCGTAGTTTCGAGAGGGTTCGAAGCGCGACTTTTTTTTTAAACCACCACTTACGTGATTCTGGAACAACAATGGAAAAAAAAGTACCTGCGTCAAATGTCGTGCTGGAAGATGAAATAGGTGGACGGGTAGACGACGTAATAACTTAAAAACCTAGGGACCGCAACCACGTGTCTAAGGTCGACATTCCTAGACAGATATCGTCTCGGTTGGCTCGTGGACTTGAGAAATATATGGTCAGACGCTTTTGTGAGGGGCGGAGGAAGAAGCGGGAGGTTTATCTGAAGCAGGAATGAGAATGATTAGACTATAAAACTACGACTTATTAAAATGGATATGACAAATCAATATGGCGGCGACGATGTATAATAATTGTTTAGTTCCTAAGTCTGTAAAACCAATATGGTTGCCACCCATTAACTCATCATCCCTCCGGCGATGTTTCATGCTTCACATAAAAATTTAAAAAATTAACGCTTCGTTTAGACACTGCTACGCACGTGCCTTTGCTTTAATCGTGCTCCGATTTTCGGAAATAAAGAAAAAATCAAATACGTCTACAAAACTTGACAAAATGGTTGGATCGGAAGTGAACTCGTGTGTTTGTTTCGCAAAACTTGCGCACACGTGCGAGCTCGAATTCATTTAGCGAAGAACACGCTAAACGGAGCATCAAACTTGATACAATTAATGGCCTCGCCGACACGCCGTCGAGCTGCTCGCTTCTTCTTTCTCGCTCTTCCTCCAACGCCTTTCCCTCTCCATCTCGATCCCGCTCGCGAGTCGCCGCGAACTCGATGATTTACAGCTCGAGCTCCGCCTTCCGGTGCGTAGAACGTTGAAAAAGCTATCGAAGAAGCGAGAGAGTCCTCTCGGAACAAGCCAGACGTTACTTTTTTGACCGTCGGGCGACGTCGATGTACCGCAATTATTCCCGACAACGACCGGTGTTTGAATAAATCGAAAAATCCTATGATTCTAGAATCGATTGTCCGATATTTTTTGCGCCACAATCGATTCCTAATAATAGCCACGTGTAGAATTCATAATTTCAGAAAAAAAGAAAGTAAATCGTCGATATACGGGAATTATAGAGAAAAAAAAATTCCAAATAATATTTAACGGTCAGCCCAGACGAATTCGACGTACTTATCTATTTAAATTATTATAAACGACACCGATCGATCGATCGGCAGTGAAAGCCTCATGGAAAAGCGAGCCCACGGCTAACGATGCCCCAACCGATGATTTTTCGCAACTTTTACTCGCCCCGAACGTCGACAATAATGCACCTAAGCGAAAGATCGAAGAAGATAATTCGAACGGAAAGTCGTTCGGTCGTTCGGTATCTCCGGCACGATATTCGCTCGCATTATCCCGGGGACGGGGCGGATAGTCGAGTCCGGGAAAAACCGGGTTGAGAAGAGAGAAGCCGAGAGAAAAGTGGTATCTCCGGGGATTTCTTCGCGTTCCTGTTTCCTTCGTCGATCATCGAGTTGAGAACCCCGAGGTGGCTCGTGCTCGATGATGACCTATGACCGTGAAGAGTGAGGCGAGGCCATGGCTGTGGGCACGCGAGGAGGGCCCAAGAAATCTTTTGCTTCTCGCTCTTCCAGGCTCTCCTCGGAGCCCTCGAGGCACGCGCAACCTCCTCTCCTCGCTCTTCCGCCCGTTCGGCTCTAAGGTAATTCCTTGCGATTGGTCGGGTGTCGTGCTGGACCGTGCCGTGCAAGAACACATAACCAACCCCCTCCCCCTCCCCGGAGCGTTGCGAACCTCGCGAGTACTTCGCTAAGCGACGGGGAGTGGACTTTTGCTCGTGCTCAGTCGCTCCGACCGGTGTGTAACAGCCATTTGCGAGCTCGCTGGATCACTCCGGATCAGTGGTTTCTCTGACAACTGGGAAATAACTTCGATCGATAATGAGATTAAATCAAATGCCGGATAATGATATTTGTTTGAACCGCAATCGTTTGAAAATATTTTTTCTGCTTCTGAGGGATTTAATTGTTCATTCGGGTGATAATTATTCGGGAGCTCGCGAAGATTTGTCCCGAATAGTACTCTGATTGAAGACTGAAGAACCATCGAGAGGTGTAAAGAATGGTATTGCTCTTGCGCCGAAACGAACTGTAGAAGAGAACTTTTTTCCGAATGTTATCGATAGCAGAGCTATCGACTTGGCATTTTTGATGCGTCGAGTACGACGAAGTAACTTTAATCCACGGGGATGAAATAAAAATAAAAATTATAAAAAAAACTGACGACCAAATTAGAGCAGGGATAATAACTGGGAGGCTGTACGAATGCAGAACAATGTACGTTGAGGATATAAGTTCATTCCATCGCGTCCACACGCGAACGGTGACCACGCCTTGCGCCCCCCCCCCTCTGCCGCTGTCTTTACTCTCCGCACCTCCGTATAGCAGTCTGGACCTCTTTCTCGGTATGATCGCGTTCCTGTTGTTCGCGACTTTTTTCATATCCGAGACGCGCTAGGGCGAGGGCGAAAGACCACCACCTGCCAGAAGACGAGAGGATAGTCCGGGAGAGTCGAATCGAGCGGAGACGCTGCCGCTTGGATCATGGAGGCTGTGCGGCGCGGCAGATGCGGCGGAGGAAAGAACGAACGGATAAGAAGAAGAAGAAGAAGAAGGCGAAGAAGAAGAATTTCTTAGCTGTACGAGGGGAGAACGAGCCAACTGGCTCGACTGGTCGGCACGTTCTTCGTGGTCTCTCCCGATCGGACCTCGCCGACGACGTCGGTCATAAATTCTGACGGGTCTCGCAAAGAACGTATATGGATATATACATATATAGCATATTTCTGGTTATATCTGTGTATGCCATGGCGCCAGAACACTCGCGCAACACAACCGACATCCAGCGATGTGCCGCGAAAAGATATGAAACGCGCGAGCCAAGAACGAGGCGAGGCGATTTTACCATCTAGCCAATCTGTTATCACACGTGTGTCACGGCTACGCATAGACTCGGAGCGAGCGAGAGAGTCATTACGGAGATCTTTCATTCTCGTTGTAGCCTTGAACAAAGAGCCCGTGCGCTCGAACAATTATTTTCGAAAAATAAAAATAAAAGAAATTGGCACAATAAAACGAATGGACTCGTTTGTTCGCCGGTGTAATTGAGTTAAGTAATGGAGAACCCTGTGGGGTCCGAACGAGGTATTTAGAAACTTTGATGGCAGTCTGCGAGAATAGTTTTCACAGCTCCGATATTGCAAGTATATTATTCCAAAGCCATCTGATTTTTAAGGATTTAAGTTTGTTAAATTCCGAATTCGAATATTGAATATTTTGAAGTTTTTTGGTAAAAATAAAATGGACAAGAATAATAAAAAAGTAAATTGTATGCAACATCGCAAAATTATATTGATTAAATAAACTATTGTTCAATTGAGGAATTGAGCATTTCAACAACGAAATATATTTTCGCGGGTTTATGATATTATTTCTCGAATGGATTGAGCGAGGCCAGTAAGGTTTGCCTCGCAAGCTCGAGGCATCGCCGTAGCTCGTAGAGTATCTTCGTTGAAGATCTACCGAGTCCGAAGTTTATACACTCTATAAACTCACTCATCGGTGCGCGCCCGCCCGATGTTCCCTTCTGGCTAAGTTTCGTGGGGGCGGTGTGTGAAGGGCGTTGCCGACTAATTATAATTATAGCATAGCGGCATTAGTAGCGTTAATTGCTACGTGAGCTCTGGTCAAATACCCTTGATCCGCGAGTGTAAGAACGCCAAACGAGTCCTCGCCCCTCTCCCCGGTTTCGCCAAGCCCCCTTCCGGAGAACGGCCTGCACACACGCTTCGTTCTTTCGCTTTCATAACTCATGCACACGTAGATCACAACTTTTGCGCTCTTTCCAGTGCGCTTTGCCTGCATCGTGCGATTTTACTTACGTTACTCGTCTTTGACGCAGCGCTCGTTTTGAACCGCCTCGTATATTCTCAACGAAGTGAGTCATCGTCCGCCAGTTATTGAGCATTGATCTCATTTTTTTCCATGCCAATTCCATATATTCATATTTTCCACTATTTATTTATAAATGCGCCCCTAGGCTGAGATCCGTCAGCATCGGGGTCTCCGCGCGAGGACTCCATAACCGGATAGAATGCGTCACCGCGGAATCTATTACCATCACGACATACAAATCTCGCGACCTCACACTCCCTCGCAAATTTCATCACCTCGATAATTGATTCCAAGAAAAACAAAGTCGCACTTGATCTTCGCTAATTTCATTGGACGTTCGAGCGTTTTCAAAAAATTCATGCCAGAAATTCAACGGCGCTTCACGCGTCGGACTAAACATATTTTTACTACTGCGCGTATCGATTGTCGTGCGATAAGTCGGTCACGCCTTGATTCTCCGTACGAAAATCGTATATCTACGCATCGCGGGGCTTCGAGATCACGGTCTTCTTCCACGTAGTCCACCCACTGATGAATAGTTTCAGCGAGATGGCAACAGGTACCGCGTACGAACAACGGAAATTTCCGAGCAAATGATAATAGTAGTAATTACGATGCTGCGTGTCACTCTTCTTCGCGTGTATAATACAATATGGTACAATATATATATTTTTCGACGTTCTCGCGTATCTTTCTTTCTCTCTCGGGACTAACAAAAGTCCACCGTAACACGCCTCACGGCAATAACGCTCGTGTGCTGGTCGGGGCAACACGACGTTGGACGGTATTTATCACCGGTGACTTAGGAGCGCTCTACGGGGTTCAACCTTTTCCTCTCTTTCCGCACCCGTTGCTCCTTCAAGTTTCGCCGTGGGCTACGGGAGCGGGCGGTTTCGCCTAATGCACTAATAACACGGTGGCCGGGGACGATAATTAATAACGCGCGCCCTCGAGGCTTAAGATCGATCCTAACGGCAACGAAGAATCGTAGAATAAAAATTAAAGACGACGAGGACGACGTTTAAACACTCGGTGGGTGGATGAACGCGGACGGAATTGTTGGATATCTCAATTTTTCTTCCGAATAAACGTACTGTCATGCTCTTTTTTTTTTTTTACTTCGAGGATTTCGTGATTGTGACGAGTGTCGGATTTTCGTAACAACGTTTTGGAAGAAATTATTTTATATTTAGTGATATATTTATTATTTAATAAAGAATATATTCGATTTTCGAGTATATTCAACGAACGTTTTCAAGTGCGAGAATTGTGGTGGGTCAACTATCGATCACGAATTGTTGTTTTTATGGGATAATAATAACAATGTCGCGAGTGGTGCAAACTGATGTTGGATAGGATAACATTAGCCCGTGGATGAAGCAAACTCGGAACGGTAATTTCAATCATCTCTTTTCATAGCTTTTCAAATTCGTTCCTCTCTTTTAAACTCACGGGTTTGGCTTTAATTCCCGGGCTTCCTTTCGTTTTCTCGCGGGATACCGTCCGCATCCGCGCTATTTTTTATGATTTTTTTTTCTTTACCTCACGGTTTTTATTCGTCTTCTTCCGCAAGAAAAATGAAGTGTCTTGAGGTCTCAACACAAATAAGATAATCTCCATTATAAACTGCGAGGCAAGCGAGAGTAAACGCGGCGAGAGAAGTTATTTACTTGGCCGGAGCCGGGCCGGGGGTTGGAACGAAGCTCCTTCGTGGGTCTCACTCCCCTTCGAGCGAAGAAAAAGGGAACAAAGTATAAGAACAACGAGGAAAGAGCCGGCTCGAGGTGAAACGAGATAAAACGAATGTGGGAGAGAGAGAGACGGAGAAAATGCGAAAGCTACGAATTTATAAATTAAGGTACAAACTTTGTCGTCACAACGAGTTAACTCGGATGTCCACCGCTAGCAAATATCACAGATTACGGTGACAACCGCGTAATCAATCGTTCAATAAATTACGTTATCCTATTAATAAAAAGATTTTCGAACGAATAAAAAAATTATTTTAGTCGCTATTTTCGTTGAATCGCCCAAATTTTTCATCGACAAGAGGAATTTTTTTGACGTTCAATGATTCATATCCAGTCGCCGAACTTACCCAGGAAGCGGTGCAGTCGCTGTTCCCGAGGGTCTGAAACGCCGGTACGCATCTAAACGTCATCGCGGTATTGGCAGTTTCGGAGTTCGATTCGGTTTTTAATTGCGATGAAATTCGACGAGCTTCGCGGTCACAACTTACCTAGAACAAAACAAAACACTTAGTTAGCGATGGAGCATTTAGGTCGATGTGTAATTTATATTCGTGATTGAAATTACAAAAATAGATGAGTTTGTGGATGCTGCGGCGTCAGCAGCTTGTTTCTTAATCTAAAAAATCGGTTCCTCAATTATGGCTTAATGAGATTGATTATCATTGAATTATTTTGTTTGTTTGAATGATCGATTGAGATCTTTTCCTTGATGAGGTATCGGTTATTGTTGAAGCAATCGAGCCACCGATGTTATCTCTTCGAATCATCGTCGTCGTGATTTCCTCCGCGCGTCGGGATAGCCCATTAATTTGTATCGCGAGATCTACGCCGCTCATGCTGGTAATGAGTCCATAACGGAGCGGCAATGGATCACTGGGTGCGCGCTAGTCAGAAGGAAGGAAGATAGTGCAAGCGTCGTCGGCAATCGGATTACCCAATAGATGTATTCGACGTCACACGCGGTACCACGAGGGCCTAACAATTCAAGTTGTTATCTTCGGTATGAACAATGTAGAAGCTCTCCATCAAATCCATGTGGCATTAGGTAATCGTCTTGATGCTTTCGACTGATAACGAGAAATCGTCGGACGAATCACCCAATAATTCCACGACGAACAAATCTTCCGTCTGATCCAAAATACGATGTTCTGAGTATATCAATTCCATCGAAAAAAGGCGGAATTTCAAGAACATTCAATGACAGTTTTTATTATGCATATATAATTTCGAGATACTCGATTCGTGTAGCGACGATTGAAAATTCGGAAATACCATTTGTGCGACCGATAAAACTACGTTCTAGATGCAAAAAAAATCTTTTTTTACTCCGCATCGACCTTATATTCGTCTATCTGGAACATATCTACAACGATAACGCATACAAACGTGATGTGCGTACATGTGCGTGGTGTATACCACGGAGACCGCGGAGGAACGCGATGGTGCCACAGAAATGAATAATGGATTCGAACGCGCAGCCATGCCAGCACCAAGTTGAATATTCATAATGTGCGTAGCTATATATATATATATATATATATAGGGTTTCATATATATACACGGAGCTCCGCAAAACGCATACACAGAGACGATATTTTTCCCCCTCGCCCCTCCGACCTTCGTCAACGATTCCCGTCGTCTTCCATCCTCTTCCATCTCACCCTCGCCCACCACGTATACGTTATATCGCGTAAATACACGAACGTGGGAGTGTGCGCAGCCACGCGGACGTCTCCACCGGGAGGTGAGTTCCTGTGGCTATGCACGTTCGCTTCGGCTGCTGTTGCTGTTCCAATGCTGCCGTTGCCGATGCTGGTGGTGCTGCTGCGGGGTGTAGAGAGCAAACGCCCGAGAGAGCCGGCATTGCCGTTGCACACCGGGGCAGCACAACCAGGAGGAAAGAGAGGCCGGCCGAGCTACCTGCTTGAATATGGAGCGGACCGAGGCGAACGCGGTCGCCCGCTCGCCGCGGTCTCTCGCGTTAACCGCTCCAATGGGCCCCGAATACGTATTTTCATCCAACTTGCGAAATTGGACCTCCAGATTGAAACTCTCTCCTACGCTACGCTCGAGCTACACTCCGCGTACCTCCCCGCTATCCCGTCTGACTATACAGTTACGTATCTACTTGGACGGTATGCGTATATATCCGACTCCCTATTTCTCTGTCTCTCTCCACCCCTCTCTCTCCCCTCTCTCTCTCTCTCTCTCTCATCCTCTCTCTTTCTGGACCTCTCTTTCTCTCTGCTTCGGCAGACCGTGTGTCGCACAATACCAAGGGATGTCACGAGTTGGAGTTTCGAGGAAGTTTCCCGCTTCATCGTAGTTTGACTTTTGCTGGGTTCTCTTCGGATTTTTTCATGTCTCGGTAATTGAGCCAATTAAAAGTATGACAGTATGCTGGATAGAAGTTTTGCTCGGAGCAAATTATATTTTGTGCATATTTTTTCCACGTGATGTTTTTTTTTTAGGATTCACGGGTACTTTCGTTTATTTTCTTTTTTTGTTTGTTTGGATGATTGAAGAGCAATTGATTATTGAGATACGATTTCTGATCGACAAGCGGATTAAATAGGTCAAGATACACGTCTTCATTAATTTTGTAATTGGATATTTCTTCGTTGGATTAATAATAATTTTTCGATTCTACCATCGCTCTCTGTCGGTCTTTTTTCGCTAACGATTCCCAAAATCTAGATTAAAATTGTAGCAAACGTATCACGTCGTTGAAATCTCTTTCCACGCTGTCACAGGTGAGTCTTATTATTCGCAAATTGTACTCTGTATTAGTGAATCGAAGCGCGCTGCCTCAACACGACTATTTGCAAGGGATCGAATCCGCGATGCATCTGGATTCATCTCAAAGTTACGTGGAAAAAGCCGCGATATTCCGTTCCAATTTCGCACGCGAGCCGTGCACCTCGAGACACAAGAAGAATTAACGATTCCACGTATTCCAAATGCCAACAGCGATTTTTTGCGCTTCGTGTGTGTGTGTTTAAAATTTTTTTTTATTGTTATTTTTTTTTTTACAGCCGTGCATCGTCCTCCCGCGCGCGACTATATACGACTGTTAACGACGTGCCATTAAATCGAGTTAACGAGGATGGAAACGGGCTGTATATAGCCCCGCTCTTCTCTCTGTTCTCCATTCTTGCCGCTCGGCGATGTATATACATATACAGTCACTGGAGAATTCGCGTTTGCACGAAATCCACCGTATCATCGTAGGTTTCGTTTTCGACATCGATAAACCCGCCAGCAGTCATCGATTACTGCGTTCCAATTCTGACTAATCATGCTAATCATCCGTCACAATTCTCGCTCATGGATTTTCTCCTATAGGGTTGTGAACTATTGAAAATCGTTAAATACTCCGAAATCCATCGACTTTTACGTCTAACAAAAACACAAATATTAAAAAAATGAAATATTAAAAGGACAAAAAAATATTGCCCCGTTTATAATGTTTTACACGTCTCGTTCGAATATGCAGAAAATATGCTATTGCTCATCTCATTGGTTCGTACACCGTAGAATGCGCAATCCTCCTCATCATTTCTTCGTTTTAATTGCCAGGACAATTTGCAACGTCACCCGATATTCTGTGCAGCCCGGTTGACTCGCGGGACTGGAACGCGACGCGTTGCTAGATCGGGCACTATTAAGGGCGGATCGGACTTCTTCCCTGCTTATTACCGGCTTCTTTATCGCCCTCATTCGTAAGATATAGTCGCGCGCGTGACGAATATCCAATATTTCCATAAGCCAACTCGTACTTCGTGAATTCGCGAACAATATTCAGAACCGTCGCATCCAAACGAAAATACCTTAATTAAGCGCCGAATAATCCAAAATACAAATCTCGAGGATCTATAAAAAATTGTTGAGAAAAAAATAAATATGGGAGTACCGAAGATCCAACGGACGTTTCGAATGGTCGATGAAGAACGAGATCGGGACCGCAACATTCCTCCATCGGTTATACAATTACCAAATAATTTTGATACCGATGTTGGCCAACATTGAGAGTAGAGGGCAGCAGGGGGGCATGTGTAGTGCACGGCGGCAAAACTTTCGAACCTGAAATTAAGTTGATTAGAGGCTACCGTTCGTATAACCATGGCTACTACTGGAATTTAACCAGTTATTATATAGATACTCGCTCTCTCCAGCTACCGACCGAAGACGCGCGAGGCAAGAGGGTGGCGGTCAACGATGCTTGCTCCTGCACGTCTTCGTTCTCCCCGCTGTGCGAAATACCACCTCAACGCACGTCCGACGAACGTGATCTCCCGAAATTAGGTTCTCAACTTCGTTATCGCGAATATTCATTCAATTTATGCCGAATCTTTGCAATTTATTACGATAAAAACAATGAAAATAGAAAATAAACGTCGGTAAGGTAGAACTCCTTTCAATTTCCATGAAATCGAGATATAGCGCTTCAATTAAAAATAAATTCCGGTTTATTTCGAACTTAAAAAAAACTTTATAGGGCGATTTTTATTTCGATCTTGTTTATTCGGGTGCAATTAAATTCACTATGAGATTCTTCCGCGAAATCTAGGCTTTATTATCTTTGCTGGGTTGTATTCCACGATGAGTCCCTTTGTGACTGCCCGGATCGACCGAGTTCAGACAAAGAATATAGAAAAATAAATACATTCGAAAAGAAACAAAAATTTAAAAAAGCAGAAGAAGATGGTCCATCGCATGGAATTCATTTTCGAAGGCGAAAAGGGACTATAAACTATTTCCGAGCGCCGGGCACCATGCACGTCATCTCGTATACGACGGTCGAATTAAAATTTTGGCCAAGCGAGAAACGCGAGTCAACGTAGAAACCGCAGAATTATGGGAATTACCTCGATAACCCCGTCATTAAAATTCGCCTTTGATTAATTTGTCCGGCTGTTGTTTAACCGCACGAAATTTGCCAACAGCTCGCTCTCTCTATCTTTCCCGCTCTTTCGCTCTCTACTTTTCTCGATCCATTCTTCTATCTATCTCGTTTCGAACCTCCGGTCGAGAATTGCTCGACCATAAGCCTCGCGCGCGGTGATAAATCGTTTAACTCAATGGCTAATATTCTAACGCAAATTTCTTTCCCCTGTCACGCAGGCTTCGCTCACGCGAGACGAAAAAATCGCGTGAGTCGTGAAAAAAATAAAGCAGCAACATAATCGTGTAGAGGCACTCGAGTCTCGACGACCACTCTCATTATCAATTAACTCCGTTGCGAACCAAATCGACGAGCTCTGACGATTACGCGAAAACGATGATCAGTTCTGTAATATCGTCTGTCCATTAAATACGATGTAATCGATTTTGGTGCGTGCGTTTCGTAGAAAAAAAAATATAGCTCGTGACACTCGACCAGAAGCGAAGAGATCCATTTTGGGGTATCGATCGTATTTCAATGTTTCTCGTTTGAAAGTAAGAATGACGTTTCAAGAGCGAATGGCTCAGACTGCAACGATGTTATTCCAAACAATAAAAATAAAATTAAAAGAAAAGAAAAACCTATATCCCGTTTAATAATATTCGTGTTCGAAGCATTCGAGCATCTCGAAGGACGATGGACGCAGGACCTCGTCACTTATACTCTCGTTCAAAGGTTAACCAGGGTCCCGAAGGTACAATATGCACTGTCTCGGCATATATAGTAGTCGTTGGCTCTCTTCGCTACGCGAATAACCAAAATGCCTTATACACTCTCGTCGAACGCGGCTAGTTAGCGTGAAGATTGGCTCTCGTACGCGAGACGGAACCGGGCCTACGCCCGTTATTGGGATCACCCAAACACCGCGGCGGCCGTAAAATAGAGGCAGCGCTAAGCTGGCGGTTATTTATTGCTCGTCGGTGGCACAGGTGAGAGAAACGTCGAACGGCGGTGGTTCCGAACGATTCTCGAGTCACTCCGGACCTCGCATCATCGATCGCAACTTTTTTTTCGATCGATTTGCATTACAAAAATAATTCAGAATCTTCCGAACATCATAAAAAATTTATAATCATCAAAGAAATATTTAGAATATTTCAAACATGATAAAAAAAAACGAACATTTAAATGTCCTATTGAACAAGCAACCGATTTTCGATCCTTCGATCTGAAATGATAACTTCGCAAGAACGACACTATTAATATTCATGGCAAGTTTATCAAGCGAACACAATCTTTACATATCGCTCGATTAATTTTCCTTTTGTTCCATCAATCATTGCATGGTAAATTATAAACCATATACAGCTGGGAAAAGGTCAGAATATTCTCAGTCATTGCAAGACGGAAATTAAATCTCCCACCAATCTTAATTGCCCACTAATTCGATATACACACACGCAAGTACAAGGACTCGTCGGATTTAGAATTCACGAGTATAGCGAGGTGCAGGCATGTGGACTGATTGAAACGTCAGCGTTTCGCGAGTTATGCGCCCCGTTCTGTACAATTGTAAGTTCCGTCGTTTCCATGTAAGCGGCTACAATGTGGTTATCTGTGTTTTATAGACATCGCGAAGGGCTCGTGGAATATCATGGCTGTGTATCACCAGCCCTATGCGCATGTGACCCGTAACTGCAAGCACACGGATGCTGCGGAACCGTGCGAGCTACATGATCATACATGTCCCGACGATATAGCAAACGTTCCTGATTGCGTACATGAGCCCGTTTGGCATGTAGCAACGCCACAACCCTCTCGGGTTGCATATCACAGTGTACCCCATAACTATGACTATACGCATCGATACACGCACGGGTTATACATCCCCGCGTGCAAACCGTGCGCGGCCGACGAGCTACCACATCCGCCGTCGAATACACACAACCGTGAAACGGGCACTCCACACCGAGCTGCAACATCGTATTTCAGTGTACGTGACACTTGTGTCCCTATTGGCGCGTATATAAGGGCTCACCGGAGCGCGAGGTAATTGGCCATCGTAAAGCATACCGAAGGTGCTAACAGCGCAACAATAATGCCCGAACAACCCGTAGCAATCGTTCTTTTGCCTGACGTGTGAAAATTGTTGCAGGAAAGAAAACGTATTAAAAAAATTTTTTTTGAAACAACAGCGTTGGTATAAAAACCGGAAACGAAAGAGAGAAAAATATTGCAATGGGCTTGTGAGTGGAAGAGAGACGATCAACGAACCGTCATAAGCGTTATTGCGATGGTTGACGGACACGACCAGCAATGGCCGATCTCCGTCGTGGCAATGAAATTTTTCTGCTACACGGCCTCGCGTGCAAATCCGTCGAAATGCCGGAGCGCATTCTTCTCCGGCGCGTTGCCTCGGCGTAGCCGTGTGGGACGAGGATAATAACGCATTCTGTAGCGCGCATACTGCGGAGAGATGCGCGTCGTACGGTGTGTGCGGGATTGTAGCGGGACGGAACGGCAACGAAGCGCGGGACGAAAATCTGGCCACCGGCGGGAGTTGGTTCGCGCTGCAGTAGTCGAACCACGTATGTGGTCAGACACCGCGAGTTTTTTTCTTTTTCATGCACTAGCGAATGATGCGTGAGATCGTTGCTTTATATATGGTTAGGTGTGATTCTCGACGCTTCTACATTCGTTATTTCACAGGTTTTGTTTATGTTTTTCATGTGACGATAAATAAATATCGATTTAGGGCTGATTTTGTGTAGAAAAAAAACTTTACAAAGTATCGAGTAATAGTCCACAAGAATAATCTTTATTTTTGGGCACTTATTGGCATAAAAAAGAATCGGTAAAAGGTAAACTGTCCTGCCTCATCAAGTTGTGAGGGAAAAAAATCAATGAAGCATAGATCTCGATGGCAGAAGCTCCCAAGTGCACTGTTCGAACAATTGTTCCGTGACAATTATCTCAATATATCTCATTTAAATTTACAGAATAAATTTTACCTTCCACGAATCTATAAGCTACGATAATAACTACTGCAACGTTCACGACGAGCGTAACTTTATCTCTAACAGCCCATTTGTTTGTTTTTATGTTTTCGTTATGTTTACAAACGACGTTGGGTGTAACCAACGATTACCATAATTTTTTCCGGCAGTAAAAACCGATGTAATGCGAAATTTATATACGAGAAACGGCTCTGGAGGTTAAGTACGGTGTGAGAAGAGTTTTTAAGTATCCGCACACGCGTTCACGAGGCTGCGGAAAGAAAAGAGAAATATATGTGTGTATTATGTTATTTATTTTTTTTTTTCGTATGCTACACGATGTACTTCGAGGATTTTGCAGAGGCTACGCGCTCCGGTTGACCAGAGATAGACCACTTGAGCTCACATACGTTACTTTCCGTCTCGGACGAATGTCCGACTGCTGCTGCCGCTGTTGCTATTGCCGCGAAGCACCGACGAGCGCACAGCGAATGATTCCATTGTGCCAAGATTTTACGAGTTAAACTCCTTTAAGGCCTGTCATTACGGGGCGTCTGTGGTTTTGCCGCACGCGGCAAACGGCCGACGAACGAGCAACCAACGTGGGCTCGTGTACGTCGGTTGTGTTGCACGCGCGAGAAGAATATCGCAGTGATTTACCGCTCAATATTGTTAATTTATAATCCATAACGGCTAACGTATCTATTTCACTCGGGGATGTGCCACGTTTGTGTGCGGCCAACGGAGTCATACATGTGATGAAATAATAAGAAATCACGCATGTGTGAGATATGAGGGAAGCGCGTAGTTCATACGTTTTTTCGTTCTTTCTTTTACTGCTTAGTTTTTGTTATCGTCGTGTAAGTTCGAAGTTCGTTTTTGCAATATGCACAATCGCTTAGAACCGAGATTTTAAGCTTAATAATTTTTTTGAATTCTAAGTGATATAACATTCGACACACAGTCTCCAGAGCAAAGAGGGTGGCAAATATACTTCATCAAAACGAATGTATCATTCTCTTAGGGTGAGAAAGCAAATGAGCATCATTCAGTGAAGTCAGTCGTAGAACCATAAATTTGCTAATATGAATCGTATTTGATAAAAAACAAATCATTATTCAAGTTATTCATTTATTTTAATTGCGAAGGATTCTCATTAGATACGAACGAATGGACATAAACGTCGGAAACTGAGTCGTTTAGCTTGAATCATGTGCATTTGAGCGACAGTAGGTTACCGTACAGGTGACAACGTAACGAGATTAGCCATGGGCAACCTTTGTAAGTTTCCACCTGGTTCTATCGGCAGCGAAACTAACCAGGCGAGCAGCCAGATTGCCAAGATTATAGACGCAAACGAAATCGCGTGGGACGCGTGAATAAATGCTCGGGGTAAATATTTTAGGTACGCTTCCGACTATCCAGCTAAGCGTGACGAGAAGTCGAGTCGACGAGAGCCAGACACGTCGGTCTGTCGGAAGGGCGCGCGTCGATTAAAGCCCCGGAATTTCTGGACTCGTTCTTCCTGATGAGTCTCTCGGACCCTCTCGCTTCGCCGGGTTTCACAAAATTTCAGCTACAGCTCGCGGTTTCCACCCCCGACAAAACCCAGCCGAATGTCCGAACTTTCTTCCAAATTTCCCCCAATAATAACTCCGCTGGTTTTAAATATACAAGCTCCACCCGAACGAGGCTCTCCCCACGCAAAAACTTTTTTTTGCTCGCAAGAAAATGTAAAAATTAATCGTACCCGAATTTTTAATCGCAAAATCGTTGATTAAAAAAATTGATTCGATGATCATAATCGTTGCCATGCTATAACGTTAATTAGTTTGTATAAAAGTTTTACCATTTGGTGCATCCTGGCGGTGTTATAGTAGTCTAGATTCGGCATTTGATCTTCTCTGCTTGACAGTCACGAAATTTCTCGAAAGAGAAAAATAAAATCGGATCCGATTCGTATGGAGTTTTTCGCGCGATTACCGGCGGATCACCGGCGCGTGTACATCGCGAAACTTCGTTCAAGTCCGATTGAACACCGAGTTCTGTGCCGATTTTACGAACGAGTGAACTCCGTTCCAACGTCACTTTCGGGTCCTCGGCAGATGATACAATAAATCACGGTCGTCCGTCAGACACCTGTCAAATTTTTGTCGTCACTGCGTTGAACCTTCGATATCTTCACTCATTCAGTCCTTTCCGAAGACGAACCAAAATTCTTCGCACAAATACACTCGACAATGATTTCTCTTTTGTATCTAAGATTTTTTTTTCTTTCAAGCCGTTGTAGACCCTTCAAAAAGAACCGTCGATCGAAGCACAACCATCGACACAGAACATAATGCTAATTCCTCGGCAACTCGATAAATCAACGGTCACTCGCATAAAAAGACGGAAGGAAAACGGAAATACGGAACGAAAAAAAAAAACCGAAACAAAACCGTAACCGAACGCCGCGGGGACTCGACAATATTGATACACTCGGCACAACGTCCCGGGGACGTACGATTCAAAAACGTTTGCGATATATGCGTCTTACCCGGTGGGTCAAACGGGATATTGTTTTCCCCGATATCTCGGGCGGCGAGATTTCCGTCTATACGGCTATTGTGTGGTAAGCTGGTTCGTTCAGCCTCAAACCGTCGTACAGAAGGACTCGAGGGTTACTGCGCCCGCGGGGCCTTAGCTACCAGAAAGACGGGGCCCGACGAGTCTCGGGGGAGAAATCGTGGGCGTGGCTCGCGAAAGTCCCCCGGAGCCTCGTGGCTTTATCCCCATTGGACGAGCGAGAAGCAACGGGGTCCAATGGGCCCCGCAACCACGCGCGAGACACGGGGCCCGGCGCAACGCCTGCGCCACCGGATTGGACGAGGCGTAGGCGCGGGACTCCAGTACTCGTTCGCGGATCAACTGAGATAAGCTCCTGTACCATCGGGATTTTGTCTCGTGAATTGCAGATGCAGCGGCAGCAGCAGCCGTGCAACCCCTCAACCCCCCATCCGGCGGTCAATTTTATAAGGATACGCCTGGATCTACGGCTGATATTTCGATGAACGCAGATTCCTTAGGGCTGAGGATTTACGTACGTCGGATTTTTCTCTAGAGATAACATTTTGCTGGAACAACAACTGGCTTTTTTCATTGAAAAATTGAAATGAAAGAAATAAAAGTTCAGTTCCAATTAGTCGCATATTTTCTGTAATATACATTTTTGTTGAAGCTTTCTCATATATTTAGGAATTATATGAAATTCATATGTGACATTTGAAGGAATGACGAAAGTCGTTTCCGGTTCTGGTTTTAGGTGCTTTTAACTGCTGAGAGGTCCGTTCAAGATTCAGTTTAATGGAAACAAATTTTCGTCGTTTCGTCACGCTATCTAAGCCCCTCTGATTGTATTCGTAGTACTGTCTCGTATGCTGCGTAATTAACCGTAAGAATGTAACGATCACAGAACCTCATTAGTGGGCGATTCATTACCCAACCTCTAAAAACATCCCGATATGGAATTATGTCGAATTACATTTTGATGAGCACGACGTTATTGCGGAACCAATGTTCTGATGGCCCTGAATCGTCATTCAGTCCATCTAACGTAACCACAAATACTACTCGATAAACCGATCTATTCGTCAGTTTTTTATATTATATCTCGTCACGTCAGTTGCAATCATCAATTCCATTGACAAAGGATCCGAAAACGTTCGTGCATCGTGAGAAGTTTATTAATAAACCTTCACTCTCGGAATATTCGACGCCCAAAGCGACAATTATCGATCTCCGCACCAAAAGCTTTTGTTTTTCTGGTTTTTATTTTCGATCCCAGCACCCAAGTATTTATCGACGCGTTGGCGTGGAATCCTTAACGATGAGAACGTTCTCATTCCACTCTCCTTTTTAACAACTGTCCTCGTTAGAAACTCGTTGCCACAACACTCGATACTCGGTTCTTCTTCTTTTTTTTCCGCTCGGATTTCGTTTTGCCTTTTTGCGTCGTCATCGAAGCATCGTCGAGCTCCGTTGGGTTTTGTCTCCAGAGTTCCTCGCTCCGTTGTGCGCCAACGGCGAGGAACTATTCCGTGAAACGAGACCGCAAAATATCATCGCTGATCATCCTCGTCGACCCACATATTTTTCGCTCGTCCACCATAACGAAGAACGACGTAATAACCCCAAAAATCGTTTTCAACACCCCCTCTTCCCACAGTCCGTGGTAAAACAATTTTTTTCCTAGAATATCCCGGAATCATAACAAACAAGAACCATTCGACGCGGGGAATGTCAATATTACGAAACGTCGAACGGTTTTGCAAAAATACTAAAATTCCTGTTTTTTTTCTAAAAATCCAGAATACGTTCTTGGAATATGTGAGAAATAACAACAAAAACAATGCATCGATATGGAAGAAAAATGTATTAAATATTATTATTTTATTATTATTATTATTATTATTATTATTATTATTATTATTATTATTATTATTATTATTATTATTATTATTATTATTATTATTATTATTATTATTATTATTATTATTATTATTATTATTATTATTATTATTATTATTATTATTATTATTATTATTATTATTATTATTATTATTATTATTATTATTATTATTATTATTATTATTATTATTATTATTATTATTTTTAGATAAATTTATATTTACTCCAATAAATGGATTCAATTTCTTTTAGTGAACTTGCAATTTATGCCTTTCTCTAGTAATTATTTTGCAACTCTAAAACTACTGATCAATTCCATTCTTATAAATAATTTCCAGCATCCCAACTCCAAGATGTCGGAATCCTTTTGATATCCCTGATACTTCGGTTGTTCCAAAACCGAAAATTCTATGCTAGAACCCCAATGGGTGGTGCCAATGATTTCAAGCACAACGAGAGTGGTCCCCGGGTTCTATTCCCCGTTAACCACCCTTGCCGCACCGGACTGGGAAGGGTCGTTCGAGGGTTGACTCGCAATTGGCTGGCAACCCCTCGGAACCAACGGAATTCCCACGGGAACCGAGCGCGAGGCAGGCAACATTCTGGCCACTCCTATATGCCATACACTTATACACCGTCGACCTTTCGGCTATATACCGCGTAGACGCCATTGCGCTGCTCTTCTCATTCTCCTCGCAAGCCATAATAATAGTTAATGCTGTTAAACGGCGTAGCAAAGACGATAAAAAAGGAAGAAACGAGGAAGGTACATGATATGTCTACCCTGCCACTCCATCAAGTTTATATACACAGTCACCCCATTGCTCGAAAATGACACGTAAATTCGCTAACACAAGACTGTCTTTCTCTCTCTCCTCTTACATATCTCGGAATCTTCTCGTCAGTCAGTCATCGCCTTTCGTTAATGGGTGTCGATCATCGTGCCGCGGTATCTCGCGAGCAAACGCAGCAACCACGCGTCCGCTCGGTGTTTATTATTTTAAAAAATTTAAAAAAAGGAAACAAAATCAAAACCTCGTAATAGTGTTTCAATCGTGAATCGACGATCTCCATTATCGTTATCGCCGTCGTACTTCGCTCGAAGGTGTGCGGTGACGACGATTAAAGAGAATATTACAGTACGCGCGCTGTCAACTCACGTCGTACCAGATACGTCCGTCTTCGGTAACATTCCGTGTCCGGTAAATTCGAGCGGTGCATCAACGGTCCGTGTACACGAGTGGAAAAGAGCTTTTACGGATTTATTCCAACATCGTTTTGCATAGGACCCGGCGTTGGTGCTGCTGCCGCTGCTGCTGGAGCATTTCAGCTGCTGCCTTTGCTGCAATTCCCGCACTGACGTATTCATGCCATACCGTACGTATTATAATACCTGCTACTTCGTCATTACCCGAGGGTGCGGGCGCACCGGTGCATTACGCGGCGAATTGCGAGACGAACGAAGAGAGCTCTCCCCGGTGCGCTTCGGGGCGAGAGAGAGAGAGAGAGAGCGAGAGAGAGCTCTCCGCCGGGCTTCTCGGAGAAATTGGGATGTTAGTGGTGTGGCGGTAACGGCGGCGGTGGCGGCGGCGCGCGCGGTGCAGTATGTGGTGTGTACGAGAGAGCAGACTCCGGCGCGGAACGCGAGGCACCCGCGCGCTTATCGCGACGTGTGTTTCTTCCCTGGGATACTACACGTACCCCGGATCGTGTATACGTATATCCAACGGGGCCCCGTGAGCAAGGGCGTGAAAGGAATCCCGACGATGAAATTGCTTTACGAGGAATTTCTGAATCGGTTATACGAACCGCGGCGGTTAAGTTGGAATCGTGACGGCCCAGGGCGCACACGCGAGCTTACCAGAAAATTTGTGATTGACCCGACGAAATTGGAAGGGGGTGGGCGCTGTGGTAGCACTCCGCACTGTTGCTCCTGCTGAAGCTGCTGCTGTTGCTGCCGCAACAGTGTGTTCAGCTATCGTCCTGGCCGCAAGCTGAAGCAGCAGCAGCAGCAGCAGCAATATCATGAGGAAAGGGCGGACTTTTTAACGAGACGACACGCGGTGGTCAGCTCTCTGTATCACGCTCTCGTCGTCGCTATTCCTCGCTTCTCGCCAAACTTTATCTCGAAGATCCGCCATCTTTATCCATTCTTTTGCCTGCGATTCTGCATGCAAAGTTTCTCTGACGTACCTCCCGTACCTCCCGCACCTTCGCTCACTCGCTCAATCTTTTTCCCCCTTTTTTTCCGACCTTCTTTCGTATGCCCGAAAGCGATGATGTATGGAAAAATAATTCTTTCGTCTGCAAGGTAGATGCTGCGAACATCGATGGGTGATTATACGGCAAGGTGTTGTTGCGGAATTTTCGGGTAAAGTCGTACAATCGGTCGGTCTCGGACTCTTGAATAAAGTATAACGAAATCGTGAAGTTGTAATTTCGTTGGATGTCGGACTTGAAATTATAAGTCATCGACGAAAATAATCAATATGGACCATACAGACCGTGAAGAAATTTCGTGAAACGTCACCGACGAACTCACGCGATTTTTATCAACAATAAAAAAGCTTTCCTTCGCCAACTAGCATTCATCCATCGAACTGTCATAATTTCATGGAAATAACGGAATTGAAATTCCTGTATGATTGGAAGACGCATTTCTCACGCTATTTACCAGAATAGATAAGGGATGGCCGCGGGGATGAGTATAGACGCGAGAACGATGGTTATGTCTCTGATTTCCCTAGACCGGAAATGAATACTCATTTACCCTTGTAGTATACATATTATATGTTTTGAATTTGCGGTATCGCGTGTGTCTCAGGGCGTAACCTAAGAGGTAGCTAGGGGCGAGAGGTAGGCACGTGGGGGAGTTAAACAGGATTGCGTGTGAGAGAGCGACAAAGAGAGACAACGAGAGAGGAGAGAGAGAAAGAGAGAGAGAGAGAAGGAGAGAGATAGAGAGAGAGAGAGAGAGAAATAGAGATAGAGGGAGAGCGGGGAGAGTGAGAGCAAAGCGTACGGAGAAGGTGGGTATAAGGTATCTTATTGATCTGGTAGCCCGGGGCGTGTCATCCTGGGCTGTTTGGCCGCAGGGAGGACCGCACAGCTAACCCTAAAGCAAAGGGGATCGTGCCCTGGTGGCTGCCGTTGTCGCGTTACTGCTGCTCCTGCTGTTGGGGATGCTGGATAGACCTATATATGCCCACAGAAAGGGAAAGAGGACTAGACAGAGAGAGGGAAAGAGAGAGAGTAGCGAGTCTGGCGCAGGCGCGCGTGACACCCGTTTTCCGTGCCCGGAGGGGCAACTCCCAATCACCAGGAGCTAGAAACACTCGTGGCCCGAGGGGTTGTCAAGACTTTTGCGGAACGGGAGGGAATAAAAATAAAAGAGAAAGCGAATGGCAGTGGGGTTGAAAATAAAGAAAGAGGTCGGAGAAAGCGAAAAGAAAGACCGAGAAAAAAAAACGAAAACGCGAGGGAACGGAGCGTAGACGTAAAATGCACGACGATATATATTCGTTGAAGACATTCGAGAGAAAAGTCTTTTTCTCATCTGATCCGAACTCGGTTCTCGACTACCGATGCTCTCCTGCTGTCTTAGCAATTCTACACAGGGCCAGATTCCTTCTTGCCTGTTGCCTTTGTGTATATCAGATGCTTTGATAACCCAGACGACTTTGATTCTTTCTACTCGCTCGGAATATTACGCGTTCGAACGTCCGCGCACCGTGGATACACCGCGGCTTCGCTTCCTCCCTCTCAGCACCGAAATGCTCTCTGAGGGGTTGGCGAACTTCATATTCACCCTCACTCGACGAACGTTCCCGTTTTTGGCTCACCCCAACGAAACGCTCTTCTGTGAAACGTCATTCTCTCTCCCTTTCTCTCGCTCTCTCTCTCTCTCTCTCTCGCCCTCGTTCACGGTCGCGTCGATATTATTCCGCAGTCCTCGGCTGGAAGACCCTTCGAGACGAGATTGAAGACGCTGAGAAATTCAATAGATGATGAAAATTCACCTACATACCGAGTGTTTCGAAATCTCGGAGCTTTCGAAGCTTATAAATTTCGTCGGCCATTTCGGCAGTTGGTTGATTTTCGTTGATCCCACTTGATGCTCTCGTGTCAAGCTCTACGATACAAGATGTTTATCGGCTTTTTCGTAAGAATCACATTAACACGTTTGACGGTTATCGAGCTATGGTCGGAAGGATATTAACGACTTCGATGCATTTAGACACTATGCTTGATGGAATTCGAAGTAATCATTAGTTCGAGAACCCATTTGAAGTAATTGTTTTTATCGATTTAACAATTCATCATCCATTCGGATCATCATCGATAACTTCTCTACTTTCTCCGTAAGACGAACGCAATACCGGCTATCATGTGAAAAATATAAAGCCATGGCCGATAAATCGTTATAATCTCAATCTGGACCAAAATTAAAAAAAAAAAAAAAACGAAAAATCGACCGTTGGATCTAAAGCACAACCCTGTAAGTATCAACGCTGATACGCAAAGCGCTTCGGGACAAAACCGTCGGTGAACCGAAACGAAACGAGAAGAAAAAAAAATCAAACGAACGAAAAAAAAAAAAACAACAACCGCTGATTCTGGATTTTGTCGAAAATTCGTAACGGTTAGAATGCACCCTCATCAGATGGTCGGAGGAGTGCGTGGCATTGGCCCCCTCAGCGCAATCCACTTTCGGGTCTGTCTCGCGAGACTCCGCGGCAGGATAATGCGCACGTGAGGAGCGGATTATGCGAGCCGCGAGGACGGTAGAAACGAAACGATGGAGGATGAACGGAGAAGAAAAAGGTTTGAGAATTTTGGAATAAAGAAAAAATGATAGAAGAGCCCGAAAGATTACGAGAGAAAGAGGGAGAAAGATGTTGGTGCATAATCGATGATCACAGTCATAATAAATGAAGTATGCCTCGGTATAGCGTTATGGGGTATGGCGCAGAGAGCGAAGTTTATAGTATATAGGTTGGAGGAGATGGCGAGGTACCTGACGACGGCCCGGGGCATTCACGGGAGGATCACCCTGGCTGTAATCCGAGGTGTGCATCGCGTATCGCGTATCCCATCGGAATCTCTACTCGGAGAAGCCCGTTTCGTTTCTTCGCGGTGCGATGGAAGACGAACTCCGTGGAGTGTGGACCCGAGCGGGGCCTCCTCGCGGTACCCAAAGTAGCTAATCATAATAACGTTCGCTTGGCAAAAGGCTTTGAATCGGGGTCCGCGAGAGCGAGACGGATATACGCCGGGACTCGAGGTACGATACGAGCCCTTGTAATGCGGTATAGATATACACATATGTGCATATAGATATGTGTACACATATGTATGGAAGCTCTCGATATGAACGCACGAACGGCCAGGTGCGTGCGAAAGCCGGAGCGCGATTAGCCGAGTTATAAATTTTCGGTGCTCTCGTCCTTCTCCCCGGGCGTTCTGTACCTATTTTAACCGTGGCAAGGTGACGGTGAAAATCGTTCTCGTCTTTACCGCCGTGGTACAACACATACGTGAGTAAAATATATTCACCGCTTTGCCGAACGTCGGAAGAACTGCGATCGAACGCGACGAGATGTATGTAACGTGATCGAATACATTTATCGGACGTTATAATGGCGACTGGTCCTATAAACGATATCCCATCGCCCTTGCATGTACTGATCCTAAATTTGAAAAAATATATACGATGATAATAATTTTGAAAATTATCGTGAAAATAATGAAATATGTTGACGTACGAAATGTTGGAATTTCATTGTACCAAAATCATTTTTCCGATGCATGTTCAGGCACTAATAATTATGGTACGAACAGTGGAAGCGATTGTGACTACCTAGATTTATTCAATCCTCGTCCTGCAACATAGGCAGAAATTGTAGATTGTTTTTTTTTTTTAACTGCGATAATCTTTTTTCCCAGAAGCCCCAGAAGGCTACAATTTTGTGACATCTCGGCAGTTTTGTCTAAATTATACAGGTTGAATTTCAGCAAAATATCTCGACCCCCTCCCAAGATAGGGGTCGAGAAAAAACGCCAGCGGTACGAAATTGTACCTATGGCGCTGGACGAGGGTTAATATCATTTGTACGAAGATCTGTATGCGATAATCGACTCTGAGGGCACAAGCAAAAAAAGGATTCTCGTTTCTAGAGAACTATGAACCGATGAGCCAAAATAATAGACGAAAACTAGAGCCGTAAATCTGCGTCACCGAAGCTGCACGAAAGAAACTAGCCCCCGTGACACCTCGTGCCTCTTTGGTGGATGGTCAGCATCCCGGAGGTTATTTAATAGTGGGTCGTTTGTCGAGATATAACAGCGAAGAATAAAAACCCACGAGAGTGTACGTCAATGTGAATGTGGCGAGACGAGGAAACCCCGGGTGGGAGTGCTAGGGTTGACTATTGGAGCCAACGGGGCCAGGGTGAAAGAGACAAGGATAGAGGGTGAAACGAAGAGAGGGAGAGAGAGAGAGCGAGAGAGAGAGAGAGAGAGAGAGAGAGAGAGAGAGGGAGAGAGACGCAGCGAGAGGCTGAACGGAGGGTGTAGCACGGGCTCTCAAGTTAAAATTGATCGGAGAGGCGAGAGGATTGGCGGTACGAAACGCAGTTGATAGTGTGAGAGCTTTTGGAGCCGAGCAGAGGGTTGCCCGCTGGCGCAAGCGCCCCTCAGGCGACGTCACATCGATTCCTCCGGGAAGAGCTTACAAAATGGCTGCCGGCGGTTCCATTCCTTTGCCGATACGAGGCTCTCGACGTCCGCTCACCAACATCCAACCAACCAGCCAACCCTCGGTACTATTCCTACACGGGAGCGTGCGAGGGAGTGCTTCGCCGCGATGCTGTCATATATATACGAGCTTCCACTCTTCTATCTGGCCGTCTTTGTCTGCGGTTGAAATACGGGCAAAGGGTTGGAGGATGAAGCGAGGACGTGAGATGCAACGCGAGAGAGGGAGAGAGAGAAAGAGAAAGACGTTCTTCGGGTTGTCGCACGAAGCGCCGTCAAGACGACGGGCAACGAGAGGGTTTTGCGTCGTTGCGGTGTGGGAAAATCGATGAACCTTAGGAGTAGAGCACAGGAGGGTCGGGAGCCATTGAGGGCGAGAGACACTCAATGTTGGGGCCGGGCGATAGTTTGAGAGCGACGATGACGGCCACCGCCAAGCCGAGGGGGAGGAGAAACCAACCCCTTGTTACACGGTCTCGGTCGACGCGCCGCCGTCTCGTTCTGTCAAGACCGCGCGCGGAAGGAATTGAATTATTCACCGGGCCACAAGGTGCAACCCCGGCATAGTGATGGAACGGAGTATCCGTCGTCTTTGCTACCGGTAGCTCGGTCTTCCAAAGATAAACCACCCACCTAACGTGATTCTTAATCGGATCGCTGACAAAATAATCTTCTGACGTGGATGAGTAGCGCGTATATCGCACATTGTGCAATCTTTGTGGTCGTCTTGTATGCCATAGTTTCAAAATATATCGCGTAGGAGTAGATATCTATGTAAAGTATCGAAATGCTCGAAATGTTACAATTGAGAACTTTGATATCGGTTCGTTGCTCGTGGAAGGAACATCGTTCAAACTGTAACGGATGAATAAATTTCGAATTATTTCAGCTGTGCAATTCGGAGATGTAACGTTGTAACCGGAGATGAACTAATAGCACCTCCAATAAAAAAAATCATTAGAATGTCATAAGAAATCTACTAACAAATTAATGAACTCGCGTCTCATGCGTCGATTGACGATGTAGCATCACACTCATAATAATTGAAAATTTCAATCTCAGTTTCGACATAACCACCGAACAACAATCTACGGGCCAACGCGTGTCTCCTATCAATCCCAGCCACGTTATGCTCGCAAGAACCGCTGCCCCGGTCAGGCATCTATCTTCCAAGCCCCGAACTCCCCGGCTACGCCACATTCATCCCGTTACAATATACTATGCATCAAGTTTGTGAAAACGATAAACCCCGCCAAAACCGCTTTGCGATTTTCTCTGTGAAATTAATGCGAATATCCGAAATAAACAGGAAAAAAATGAACTTTCGCATTAACTAATTCAGTCGAAGGACTACACGAATGGAAGGGTATAAAACAAGCGTATGGATGCATGCGTAAATAGACGGATGAGAGAATGGAGAACGCGCGTCGTTCGCGGGCATTCGCTCACCGTATAAACATCCATTTGATACGTCACAGAGAGAGCACGGTTACATATGAGCATATATGCATTTGTACATATATATACATGGAAGGGTAGCGAGGGCAACGTTCCACCCCATCAGTGCATTTAGCACCGATCAACCGGGTTTCCTGTTACCGCTTGGCTATCGCGTACGCTAAACTGCGATGTATGCATGGATCCGCATTTAGATGGAGTACACCGTACGCGCGATACCCCGACTGTCCAATGTACGATGCGGTCTCTCTGTGTATGCGTGTACCAGACACTCCAATGTTCTCTCGCAAAACGTCCCTCACCGATGGAAACAGCCGACGCAGATCGTTCTGCCGGGTTCGCTCGATTCTCCCTCCGGTGCGTTGCTCGCTGTGGCGCTGACCATGAAATGACGCTTCCAATATGCATGCATGCATTCGCCGTGGACCGCAGCCCCAGCGTCGCGTGTTTCACCCTAGAGCTGTTGCGCAGTTTACCTCCCAGTGGTGTGTGTATACGATACGTCGTGTGCAGCGCGAGACCGGGGTTGTTTGGGTCATTACAGAGTTCAATGATCAACATTTTCACGAAGTTCTTCGGGAAGTCCGAGAATATTTACGTGTTAGTCGGATGAGAAGTCTTTGTTTTGCTTGTGGGTGGGTTTTATCGATTATGATAAATCCGACGACCGTGAGATTGAAATAATTGTATCGATCGTTGATGAATAAAATCACGGAATTCACGGTTGGATTAAACGAAGAATTTGACGAATTTGATGTTCGAATCAACGAAACGAAATTTTCCATTGTTCGTGAAACAAACGATGCCTCCTCGGGCCGGTACGGATGGATGGGTAAATTTGAAAAAACTCGACAAATCGAAAAATGACCGCACGAGTCCCGAACGCTCCACGGTCCGTTGTATATAAATTCCGTATCGTATACGCGGGCGCATAAATACTCGTTCGCAGAGATAGATGAACGTTGGAAAGAGGCGCTGGGTGGCGGGTGGTGGATGACCATCGAACATAGGGTGCAACGCGTAAGGGCGAATACGGGGACGCGATAGGACGACACGAAAATGCGATACAGGGACGAGGGAAGTGCAACGCGTAGCGTGGTGAACAAAGGGGGTTGGAGGTGAACGAGAGAGGCTTTCCCGACGAACGACGGCACATAAATCGATCTCGATCGCTCTCTCGTCTCGTTCCATCGCGTTTCGTTCGCGCGACGGCTCGCTCGACGGCTATGGCGATCAACAAGACGCGAATTGCGTTCGAGCAATTGTGATTTTCCGTCCTGCTTTCGACGGCTTGTGTAAACCCAGAGCAAAAGCAACGCACGGAGTTTCCCGATGGTCATAGCCGTGGTCGCATCGACGCCGAGCGGGTTTGGCGCGGCATGAGAGAACGTCCAGATGTGACTACATTCCGTTTTGTGTCCCGCGGCTCCTCGAAAATTCCGTGACTGTACGGTTGTCCGCAACCCGTTGTGCCCTCTCGTGTTTCGTTACCGTGTGTGTATGGTCGACGATGGAATTGTCCACCTGTACCGGGGAAGTACACGGTTGCCAGTTGACTTTGTCCACAATGATTCGGCTACACCGCCGGATGAATACACTCGACGAAACCAATCACCGGCGGAACTGTTCATTTATCGTATGTAAGATAAAATTTCTCTTCGTCGTTCAATCGATCGCGAGACGATTGATTAGCGTTAATTTGAATTGTTTGTATCAATATTTTGGGGAATAAATTTCACATGCCGGTAACTGTCGCTGGGATCGATAGCTTCGTTTAATCGTCCGAATGGCGAGTCCGACGGTCATTAACGTAATGGAAATTGGGGATTATTTCGACGTTTTTCAGCAGGTCTGACCATGAATTCGAGATTTGTAATTTTTTTCCTATTTATCTCGCAGTAACAGACGGCTGATTGCATTATTGTTCGGCTCAATGTTAAATCGTTCGTTTTGTAATCGATTTCGAAATTAATGAATACCGATTCACGTGTAAGTGCGAATGCAGTTGTGCGGACTGTTTCGATTCTTCAGAACGTTCCGATGGTCATATAGTTGGTTTTTTGTTCTTTTAATTTTTGCAAAGAATCCTCCCGAGGATTTGCATTCTTGCTCGATCGGTAATTGCCGAGGCTGTGGGAATTTGGCCGGTGATGCTTGAATTATATTATAACTGGTCCTCGCCAGGTGCGAGGGTAGGCTACGTAGATTTTGGTGATTTGGAAGCTGGATAGAGTGCAGCTTCTCTCATAAATATATATGTATAGATATATTTTTAAAATTTATATATGAATATCTATGTATATACTGTATAATGCAGTATTGCCGGGCCGTCGGATGTTCGCGGGTTGATGGGGGATCGAAAGGATTAGAACGGTGCCCCTCTTTCGCTACAACCCGGGGCTATCCTCGGGCCGGCTGCGCCATCTGTTTTCGGGTAAACATACGCGATCATCCCGGTCGAGTTCCATTCTCGTTTTTCGCCCCGGGACAAAATTCAATGTAGCTGGATGAAGCGCAAACATAGAGAGACCAGCAGGAAAAAAAATTTACGGAAAAACATCATCCGCAAAAGGACGTTGCTGGCGCTATAACCGCCCTGCCACAGGATTTCGCTCATCTATGGCTCGTCGTTACACAGCAAAAACGGCATTTTTCGAACTCAACGAGCTTTTCCAATCGCAATATCAATGGAAATTTGATTCATATCACGTACTTCACGTTACATGTACGTTATATGTATTGCAGACTGTCGGGCAATCGTGAAACAATTATTTTACGTTACTGAAAAACCATCGCGATTTAAAATGTTCAAGTGCAGTCTCGTTGTCGATACTTTCCAGCAATCCATATACTCTTGACCATTATTATTGCAGTCTATATAAAACTACAGAGATTTAAAAGCGTTAGAAGTATGATATCACAGTTTTGCTCAACCGTCGCGGCAGTGACTTAATTTGTTCTTTAGCTATTTATTTATTTATATTTCTGGGATCCATATTGCGAGATTTCGCTGCTATCAGCTGCCCAACTAGACGATTTAACGACTGGAAGAAACTAGACAAACCTCACACCTCGAGCGTCTTGCTCTCATCGCGCTTGGGGCAATCAAACGCGTGTATTAATCAAGCGTTCGCTGAGCGTGACTAATTCGGGCAAGGCTGAAGAACGAAACCGAGGAGAAGTAGCGATTCTCGAGCGATTACCGAGGTAGCGATGAATTGGACGATTCGTCGAGTAGAAATGCGGATTTTATGTTACACATTTTTTTTCTTTCGTGGATTTTTTTCTCGTCCCGGTGAAAGCTACTTCCGTCGCTGCAGGACTCTATCGAAGTCGAAGAGCTTGCGAGGTCCACGGTGGAGGAGCGCAAGCCCGTAGATGCCGGTGTTGGCCACCGTGACACACCTGGAAGATTGATGCGACTCGTGTGTCAGCGTCATAATTGAATGAGTAGCGTCCCGCCCTGTGTCGGCGTTCTGGACGCGTTTGCGACGCTTCGATGACCATCACACGACCCTCCTCCTCTCTACTCGCACTCTCCTCGCCACGTACCATCTCTACTATACTAATCGTGCGCGAGTACTTTTGTACTCTTGCCGCCTTCGGCCGATGTAGAAGAACGACCGCGTAGACGTTCGTCGATTAATTGGCAAAAATGCGGACATCAGGAACGAGATTCGCAGCATTCAAACGTTTGAAGTATCGCAATTAAACGACGTCAATTACCAAATTGAAACATCTCGCGCACAAAATATTACAAGATAATGAAATACATTGCCACATTTTTGTCCATCGAATTTTTGATTAGCAGATAACTCGATTTTCCGACGGTTTGTTGTTGCCTGATTCGTGCTTCTCCTTTTTTTGTGTGTTCACTGAGATTTCATCATACATCGAGAACGTAGGCTCGTAGTCGCGATACCGTTGAGACGGGGTTACGGAAAAAAATGTCTTTGAATTTCCTCGGCGAGTTCGTCTGGCGCACAGGAGCTTGCGAAGCTCGATGGGTTTTTCTTTGACGGTCGATCCGACCCGACTCGCCCTCGCGCTTTATCCCCCGTGACCTACAATTCTTCGCCTTGCTCACACTCGCGAGCGCAAACCTATTTTTAGCGGAGAGCTTCAAGAAGTTTGAGGCGGTCGCGGTGATGTATCTTGGAAAGAAAAAAAAATCCGAGGAGAAGAGAGAAGGTTGAAGTTTGCCAACGTCGTTCGTGACCGCGTTTTGTCTATAAATTATTCTTTCCTTTCATCGGTGGATCGAGCGTTGCAATGAATGCCGTTGGACGACAGAAGGAAGGAAAACGAAGCGACGATGTACTCTTTCCAGCGGGGCCGACGATGGACCGTAAAGTGAAATAGAAAGAGAAAAAAAAACGAAGCTATTCGTACGTACTTTGTAGGTGAGGGACGGATACATATATTCCATCGTCTTTTATCCATTCAAACTTTTTTCCCTTTTAATCTTGGTTCAGAACCAAAAGGGCTGCGCGATCACAAGGAGAATATCATAAAAAGGTCGCCGTTACGACGATGCGGAGAAAAGAAGAAAATTACGAGGGCACCCGAAAGAGAGAGAAAGAAGGAGAGAGTTTTAAAGAGACACGAGAATAGAGTGTGGGAATCTCACGTACGCTCTGGATGGTATGCCCGGAATGGACGGCACGCGAGGAACTAACCACCCATTAGGGGGAGCCCTAATCTCTAATTATTTAATAAAAATACGTTTACGACGTGGCGCACCGTACGCCCATTTCGTCGAGGGCGAGAGAGAGAAAGAGAAAGGGAGAAAGTGAGATGGAACGTAAGGGCCTCGCGGTGCGTTTTGGTTTTCGCGAACGGCGCGGGGGTGGGCAAGGGGGCGTCGGAGCCCGAAGGAGAAGAACGAGCGAGCGAAAGGGCCTGAAGGGTCGGAGGTCGATCCGTCGGCCCGGACGTGTATACGCAAAGCCGCAAGCCGCCCGGCCAAACCAAAGGCACCGATGGCCAAAGGATTAATGTATATATATGCTCGCTCGATAGCTCGTGCCATCATCGACACTCTCGTAACATATTTTTTCTTATCGCAATCTTCTTGACCTCCACTCTCACCTGCGACATCCTAACGAATTGCCTGTTGATACGATTAGGAAGAAGAATTTGTGGAGGGCCCAGAGAAGTTGAGAGATGCAAATACCTTGTTGAAAAAAGATTATCGAAGCCGTGATGCAGATCGAGGTTGAATGTTGTTATGAAAAGCTCGTTCGGTTATCAGAATAATCGCTGGAAGTCTTGTAGTTTCTTTTGAAATTATTCCTCTGATGAACTTCAATTGTAGTATAATTATTAAAAACGTTGAATACTTTCGTGAATGAAATAAATAATAGTCTTTTTCACAGCGAATGGATCAAATATTCTTATAAATAATAATATTCACAACTCGTTGCATTAAAAACTCCACAGCATCCACGTATCTTCAAGAGTTAGAAGCATTCCTGGCACGAGGGTTCGATCGAGCGCATAAGAAAATTGTACGATACCTCACAACCATTTTGCCCCACGAACCATTCATTCCCCACAAACGTATCGCCTGGGAATGAAGATGACTGCGAATGGAATCCAAAATCGCGAAAAATCTCGTATTAGCCAAAGACGAACCCAAAAAAAAAAAAAAATAAGCAAAAAAGAAAAAGAAAACGAAATATCGGTTTGCGAGATGTTTTGCGCGAGGGAAGAATCGGTTGCCTAGCGATTACGCGAAATCCCTAATGGAAATTACAGTGGTCCCTAAGTGGCGTGAGGATACACTTATATACCGACTATCGTTCTTTCTTCTTTCTTCGAGAACCCGCGGAGATTCCGTTAGCGCTTTTTAGCCCGAGTTTGACTCCCTCGTCGTCGTTGAGCGCGCGGGGTCCGCAGTTGGGAACAGTAACATCACGGCGAGAGAGGGCGGGAGGGAGGAGAAGAGAGACCGCGAGAAGCACGAAACGTAACCCCGCGCGCGTCTCGACGTTTTCTGTGTATTGTGTGTGGGAAGAAGCGCGTTTCGTTAATCAATGGTTCTGGCAGGTAGGCGCCCCCTTCGGTGTGTGCGCGCTCGTTGCCTCCATACCGATCGTCCTTCTTTCTCTTTCACGTGAACGAGCCACGCATAAACGCGAAATTTTGCGATACTCCCGCCGGACCTAGGCTTCTTCGTCTCGAACGCGTTTAAAAGAAAGAACAATTTTTTTTATTCTTATTATCATTCCTTCCGACGGAAATATTTGGCCTTTCGTGGGAGGAACTCCCGGATTGCTGCACCGCGTTTCTTCCGTTGTTTGAAATTCGCGTTAACTCGTTTTCGGACTTGCGTGTGGTGTCAGCGGTCCACGAAGCGCGGTTGAGTTGAGTTTAATTGGATCTAAGGACTTCTGGCTCGTGAACTATATTGTAGAAGATATTCATTTTGATTTTGAGTATCGCAGAGAAACAAACAATCGGGCGATGGAATTGTTGCCACCCGATCGCCGGGAATATGTTCACATATTTATTGTTTATAAATATTTTAGAATTTTTTTTTCGAGAATCCTTATTTCTCGTTTCTCATTAATATATACTTTTTATATTATTTTTTTTTCAAAGCCTGCGTGTATTTATTCATTCGTTTGATATCAGACCAGCCCGGTATTATTTCCAACGATGAAACCACAATTTTGATTTTGATTTTTTCCACTCCGTAAAATTTTCTCGTTTCTTTTTTCTTCTCTTCCTTTCATTTTTCCGCCACGAACCTCTTTTCAACTAAGACCGCGTCGTAATCCGAAGCGCGACGGGCTCGGATCGATCGTTCGGGTACAGCGCGCGGAGAAACGAGAGCGCGGAGAAGAACGGACGAGTGCAAACAAACGCGACAAAGCCAGCACGTCCGATATTGGAACCAGTCGTCGAATGATCGATATAGATATATGTATATATAGAACGCCGGGCTGAAACTGTGCGAGAGTCGAATGCATGTACGTTCGACTACGTACGGGCAACCCGACTACTATGCTATAGTCCACAGACCATGAACAGTGTACACACCGGCACCTTCGCCTGTTTGGACAGAGGAACCACCCCCCGGACCTCGCAATCGTGCTCGTCCCGTAGTCCCGGTCGCCCTCCAATTCGGCTGCGCGACCAACCGTATTCGACGAAATTTTCTTCTCATCCTTCGTACTTGGGTCGTACAAACGTTACGATCATTGTCACTGACGTGTGGCCAACGACGCGTTTCATGTATCAAACGACAAATGATTTTTTTTCAAAGTTCGATTCACGGTAGGATCTACCGCCTGATATTGTCAATTCTGAACGACTTGGATATTTTCATTGTTCCTCAAATTAAAGTTAAATCCATCGGTCCAAAGTAAAAAATCCTTTGAGACTTTGCATGACTTTTTTTTTCATTCTCGTGGAATTCTGAAGATTTTTTTCAAATTCAATATCCCCTTATTTTTACTGTCTATTTTTTGAACTTCTGCAGTGCTGCAAACCAATGGAAAAAAATAACGAAGAAGGAAATTCTCGTGGTTGCTCGTTTGATGTTTGAGTTACCGCGAAATTCATGAGACGTTGCCGATGAGGGCGGGGGAGGGGGGTAGAGATTCTTAAGGGGAAAAAGAAATAAGGACGAAAACGTTGGAGGTTCATTCGTCTACCCTGTTTGTGTGCCGGGGCGCGCGAGGGAGGCGCCAGGGCGTTCTGGCGGGGTCAACTATAACCTTTTCATTAGGTAACCCCGTTGTCGGCCGCGTTGAGACGAAGAATCGAGCCGCCACGATCCTGCCAAGAGTTCCTCCTAAGCATTGACGCGGGCATACATAGCGGTGCAATGATTTTCTCCCCGCGCCATATATATCCGAAAACGAGAGGGACAACCGCGAAACCGAGAGGGATCATTCGCTAAACTACAAAGTATATAATTATCAGTGTGCCCGCGGGGCGAACCTTATAATTTTCGTGGCGCCACGGAGAAACTTGCGTAGGATAACGGAGCATCACCCGAAACCACGAGAAACTTGGAGACACCTAAATGATAATTATCGCATAACCTCCACCGACCCATATCCCAATTTTTGCGAACCTTTTTCGCTCGATATGTCCAGTTTTTTCCGTCACTCACTCACCGAAAGCACAACCCCTCTAAAAAAATCCCTTAGACATTTTTTATTCAAACAAATCCATTAGCTCCAAAAAGAACGTTTTGCATGCTCGAAATATTAATTCCACCTCGGACCTTCATTTAATTTTTCAATGAAAAAATGATTATTTTAACTCCTATAGTACATTTTTTTCGGTCTGACGTATCTCAAAAGTGATATATTTCTTTCAATTTTTTTTTTCGCGATAAATGATTAGTTTTGGAAATTGGCTCGTTCTGTTATCCTTGACGTCTCGACCTTCGCTACCTTTGACCCTCCAACGTGTGTAACGTTGCGGTTGTTACCGGTCTAGGTTCGAGTTTGCGAAAAAAAACCCCCCCAGACAGCGTCTGGACACGCAAGTCCCCGTAGTTTCACGGTTCTATGTATGCCGCCTCGGGAACTCGGCCGTGTGAACTAGCGCTCAGCACCGGAACAAAATCCTTCGTAGTTATATATTACACGGTTATGTGTGTTAGTCATACGTCGGCCTATCTGAATTCGGGATTCTGCGAAAATTATCAAATACGATAATTGTGGGAAACAATCGAAACTGGGAACGGAACAACGCTAACAATTTTGACGGCGTGGCAGAACCTTCGAAAAATCAGGAACATTTTGTTTCTAGGGGAATGTGCGAGTCTTCGATCGCCGCATGTGTGAAAATAGACGGGATCAAGGATCATGACCCAGCTGACGGTGAAAATACGAAACGGTGAGGAACAGAATTAAAAGAAATTCGAAAAATGTAGTATTTGAAGCGAATCAAAGCTTAGCTACGCATTTGAGCGACGCAGAGGTTTTGCGTTCTGCGAGATTTGACGTCGCTAGTCAAATAGAGTTTGGCTCGCTGCAATCGCGAATTCTCATTCAAATTCGATTTGCTGTGTCGCGAGAAACATCAGAATGACGCAGAAGATACAAAATTATTGGTACAATGTGTTTTGCGTCTGGAACGTGGATTAAGTTGACTTCGGAGGTTGGTAGAGCTTTTCTATATACCTTCGTGCCACGGGGACCAACCCTCGCTGCGTTACGCAGCAACGAAGAAAGACGAGTTTGCAATCGCACATGCGAACTCTTCGGTTTTGGGCCTCCGGCGATTTCGCATTCCTCGCAAACGACGTTGGCACGAAAATGATGGGACTCTTGCCAGACGATATGGGAAATGGAAGAAATATGAATATTATATGATGATTCGCGTTCCGGGGGCAAACATGTGGGTGTGAGTGGGGGGAGCAGTATTTGTTGATCAACCGAATTATTACTTTTGATTATTGATCGAGCTGTCATCATGCGTTCAAAAAAAAATGAAGGATAGAAGGGGATATTTTCACCAATAGATATTTCGCTAATTCTAAATTGAAAGAATTTGTGATTGACGGTTATAAAACAACCTGAATGATCGAATTATGTTGTCATATTATTTCTTAAGAAATTATTTTCACCTGATTCGACAAGTAAAAAAAATTAAAACATTTACGTCCGTAAAATCGTTCCGCATATCTCGAATTTTTAAATCAATTCAAATACCGATCGGTTGAGATGGTTAAGAATCCAAAAATTCGCACAATCAGAATATTTCCGTTGGTCCAGCGAGTCCGCATCGATGAAGAATGGGTTTGATTCAATGAACAAACGAACCTCAGAACCAGACGGCGCAGAACCGTAGAGTCTAGGCGAATGAACGAATTAATTTCTACTCCATTATATATCGAAGTAGACAAACCACCCACGCGTCGGAACAAAAGTTGAGTTACGATCGAATGTGCGCGCACCTGATTCGCAACGATAATCGTCCCTAATCTTCCACTTTGGATCGTTCGTTGCGAAGGGCATTACACGGTTCTTTGGTTCGTACTTTGTTTTTCCACGGCCGCGGTTCGGGTCTGCCGCGATAAATCATCTTTCGTCGGTAAATCACGAGCGCAAAAGCGCGGAAAGTTTAGGGTTAGAGCTATATGCGCGGAGTTCGCATTAGAAGATCGGTAAAGAAGGTGAGGGGAGAATGACGGCTCGCTCGTGGTCCATCATGCATCCATCGTTTTTTTCTCTTTTCGAAACTAATAAACCTCGTGCCGTCGAAGAACCCTCGTATTACGTGAGAATTCTCGCTGCAATTAAGTAATCCGCAAAAGTCTTCGAAATATATAACCCGGCTTGTGAATTCGCCTGATAGTTATGGAACCATTATAGTAGTATCTCCGTATAGACTCATAGTCCACACCGGGGCAGCATGGATCAACAATAAAAAAAAAAAAACCCCCCCAAAAAACCCTTCTTCCAGAAATAAAAATAATAAACGTTGTTACTCTAATTCCCATTGATTGCGACAGAAGGAAGTGCGGCGAAAATCCAAGATTTTGCAACATTCTCATTGTTAATTGGTTTTAAACAAGCCTTCATGTCTCACTGGCAATTGGATAATTACTTTTTTTGTATCCCGGAGTTTCGAAACTCCAAACGTTTTGCGGGGGGATCGATAATACCTTCGCCCCGAGTGGCAGCGGAGGTGCGTAAAAACGTGTAGTACCCCCACGATAAACGAACGGTATATCGCGGAGGCGCGCGAACGCGGCAATTATTAATTATGCGCAAGGTGCGCATGCCACGCGAGCCGCACGAAAGATTCTTTTCGTCGGGGCCCGAAGGCCCGACCCCCGTCTCACCGTCGTACACCGCCTCGTCCGTCGTTGGAACGTACAAATATATGATATACATATATATATTTATACGCTTATAGTATCTTACACTATATAAACGAGAGAGTAGGATGATAAAAGTGCATGAGGACTCGACGACGAGTGCGAGCGAGCGTACCGCCCGTCGGAGCTCCTATAACAGTGGTCGCTCGTTGCAAAACCACTTCTCGTCTTCCAGCCCCGGGCTGATCTTACCCGGTTCTACCCGTACATATTCTTCTGCACCCTCCTGTCTTCTTCTTATTCTTCTTCGTTTTCTTCTATCCGCTGTATTTCTTCGGCTTCCACCGCCGTCTTCTCATTCGTCCTCTTCTCGCACTCTTCCCCGACTCCGAGTCGGTGCACTCGCTGCCCACGCACGCGAATTCTCCCGGCCGACGGACGGACGCGTAACAGACGTCCGCACGACGGACAGACTTTTGCGATGAAATCCGCTGGACCAACATGCACCGAATATAAGTGCGTTTCCTCGGGGCTCGCGGCAATAATCATTCGTCCCAGAAAGTTTGCGCGAATTCCCTTGAAATTGGCCTTGGTTCCATGGACCGGCAGCGCACATGTACGTATGGAACTTCATTAAATGTTTAAAAAAATCACGGTTTGGGATCCGGCAATGATTGAAGGATCCTTGATTTTTTTTCGGCAATATTTTTATTCGCAGTAACGAAATGATTACTTTTATCTGAACCTATGCGTGGACTTCAATTTCATTTCTACAAATCTACATTGATTAATTATTTTTTTCACAATTTAATAATTTGACGGGCACAATTAAAATAGCCCAGTATTTATGAAAGATCTGCAATTGATTTTAATTGTGATTTGATCCTTTTTCGAGCATTATTCACTGTAATAAATTTTCACGCGGCTCATCCGTCGGCACGTCAACTGCTTAGTCCAGCTGAGCTGCGATTTCGATTTCTCTTCTCAAGGAACAAATTCCTCAAGACGAATATTTCGGTGGGACTATCATCGTTCGCGAATTAGCATAATGACCGGGGATGGCTCGTGGATTTTACGTTTCCACCGGGCGAATCATCAGCGACGGTATAAAGATCCGGCATCGAGTGCATATAGCGAGGCTCAACGACTTCGACTCGGTAGCAAACGCACAATAAGAAAATAATGAATAGGATAGTTTCTGGTATTCGAAGATTATACGCATTCGCGAGACCGAAGAGTAAATTATAGATTTGTGAGTTTTGGTTTGCGAGGGTGAAGCGAATAAGGGACCAGAAAGGGAGAAAGGGCAATGAGGGTTCCAGTAAGTTTCGTTGCTTCTTCGAGTCCTTCCCCCCTCCTTCCCCTCCGGTGCTTTTAAGGATGCCGAAAAGTTGCGGGCGGAGTCGTTCCCGCGCGAGAAAAATAATTCGTCGGCGTCTACGTAAGATCGACGAGGCTCCTTTTTGCCACCGCAAAGTTCGATGAAGAAAAAAAAAAGTAAAATAATACGGTTGCAAAATTTGAACAATTACCGTTCACGTAGCTCAAGACTGGGTTGTATAGTTATCCGTTAGGTTGGTCGGTAGTCGTAACAGAGTACACAAGTGCGGTTCGCCGGAAGGTTTAACATTTTGCTCGTTGAATTTATGTCACGTGTTAATTATATTTTCCATAAACATCGTACACACGCTTCATTCAACGTGGTTTACGTTGGGTTTACGGAGCGCAAACGCTCGACTATTCCACGCTGAATTTATAGGGCTCTAGCGCACCGGTACGCCGGAGAGATTATTATTATACACGTTCGGTACCCACGCACTTTGACGTATGTCGTACCTGTTTTCTCTTGGCTATTATTATTCTTGGTTTTTACCATCGAATCGTGTCAAATTCGTTTGGGACAATTTTTCTTTTCGTTCTCGTAACTGGAGAATTACGTTTTATTCAGTCACGATGTGTTTATTAATTTGAATTGAACGTAAAAATCATGAAAGTGTTTTCTTTTGTGGGCAATGAATTTTGCTTCTTCTAATTTTATTTGGTTAACTCGGAATGTTCTTTTAGCTTATTATTTGTTGAATTGCGAATGAAAAAAAAATCGTGAGGATCGAATCTAATGTCGTAACCTCGCGATTGTCAAGCGATCGGCAATTTTCACGATCGCCAACGCGATATCGTTAGCGATGAAAAGAAAAAAATACGGAAATTAAATATTTTTCCACGAGAGAATTGGGTCAACGATATCCCGTGCGTGGGATTGACGGAGCATTAACGAAGCGACGTAAAGGAGTCGAGGACGACAGGACCGACGAGTACGATGCACGTTGACGAGACAAGAGACGGAGACGCAAAGACGCGATGGAAAAACGTGACGGTGAGAATAAAATTAGCGAGAAGCTCGGTGATTTTACCGACGAATTGCGGTTGAAACGCCGCGGCTGCTGTGGGCGTTGACAAAAGGGTGATCTGCGATCTCGACCACCGTCTTCGCGATCTCGTTCCAAAAGCATTCGTATTATCCGACCCGCAGTCCTGGTCAGCAAAACCACAGAATCTCGCTCGAAATGACAAGACACGAATCAGAAGCGAAGAACTTCGGGGATGCAGAAATACCATGGAATTAGCGAAGGCAACCCAACGAAATTCGAGAAAATTAGTGTTTATAGCTCGTTTTTACGCGGTTATAACGTTTCTTCGTCGTCGCAATTATTATCGAATAAAGAGTCGTTTATACACACTGCTATCTGCCAAATGACACACGATTTTTATAACCCTCTAATTCGAGTTCACGATGCGGCTTGTGTCTCGCGTCTCTCGAAGCAAAATCGTTCGTTCTTGCTAAACCAACCACAACCACGCGCTTCGTCCTTCTCGCACCGTCGTCGCACGAACGAATAAAAAGCAAAAAATCCAATAAAAATAAAACATTATTTTTTTGCAACGCTTTCAGTCCTCGGGCTATAAAATCACGAAGCAAACGACGAGGACGATTCTCGCGATCTCGTCGGTGGTTGTTACGAAGAATGCTCGAAGTCGTCAATGAAGGAGATACCTTCTTTTCTCTTGTAATATTATACATTTGACTAAATTCGTAATTAATAGCTGGGAGGATCGACTATCGAGGGCGTAACTGACCTCGCTGCGTTTCGAAATAATCACTCCCGTGGCATTATAGAAATTTGGCAAAAGGTTTGAGAAGGTGTACTGCAAAGTATAAGGCGTATATATCGGGAGTTTGGTATACAAACGATCGGTCGAGATGGCTTCGCACGTATTAGGCGGCTCGGGATCGAGCCTTGACAGCGCAAAGACGAGGGTGGCGGATCGGACGACCCATTAGGACTGGTGTTATCGAACCCACGAGACATTCGAAATTGGAAGATTACCATCACGCATCGCATCCGCTTCGATCGATTTCGTAATCCACCTTTTTATTTTCAGGAAAAAAAAAATACATGCAAAGAAGGGATTTTTTTTTCAACGGTCGAAGACGCGAATTATTTCTGACAGGATCGATCAACGCGAATAACGTTTGGAGTTGATGGACGTCTGGTGTTTGACGGCGACATTGTCCATGCAAATATTTGTAACGATTGCCGACGGTGACTTTGACGATAGTTGAATAAATCTAGCGTGGGTGGTAATATTCACTTTTCGCGCCGTAACGGTCTGACGCTCGTCGCGGTCTACGGTCTCCACGGCCAAAGGAGAAATGGGATTTACGGTATGAGAATAGTTACACGCGAGAGAGACGTGAGGCAATTGCCGTCAGTCATCACTGCTGGCGTTGAAGAATGGAAACTGAGAATTCTCAAGTACGAAGCACGAATGGAGGCGAAGATTGCTATGATAAATAGAATTTTTTTTAAGAATTATTTTCTCAGGAAAAAAATCTAATTGTTTTTGTTGATTTATTTTTAGAAATTGGGAAAAACGTCAGGGAGTCTTATCGCAACTGTTTTTGTTTGTGGTTGACGGAAATTTTTTTTTAATGAGATTAAGATGGCGCTGATGAAGCGATCTGAATTTAAAAAAAAAACAAAAAGGTTATTTTTTAAGTGGATGGAGTAAGATTGAAGGCCGGAATATTGACAATTGGTCTAAATGACATTGATTTTTCTCTCTTTTTTTATCTGGCAATACATTGGCGTTGCTGGGCTGAGCTCATCAAGACGAGGTTGAGACGAGAAAATCATCACCCACTTTTTGCGCGGGCGTGCAGCGTTCGGCCTCATCGAAACGAGCACCGGAGGATCCATTTAACTACCATTCGACCCTGTTTTCCCGAGCCTCGAGTATAATATCTTCCTCTTTCCGGATGTACATTTACTCCGCAAAGTGAGCCGGGCATTATCGTAATCACAACGAAAAAATAACGAAAAACAAAAAACAAAAACCCCAGTCCATCACAATTCTCGCGGTTTCGCCCAATTAGACAATTACGCTTTCACGCATGAATTCGACTTCTGCGAATCGATAAATCGATTTAATAAAAAAAATTGTTAGAAGAAAAATGTCCGAACCTCGACCGAATGTAACATTATTCCTGGCAGTCTCGGATTGGCGAGTCGAATTGTAAGCGCAAATGCGTCGAAATGAAAGGTGGAGGAGCGGCTCGAAAAAAATCCTGCGAGGGACCGACAGTGCTTATAGGTGGTTGTCGGCGGCTCACGCGTTACACAGTGAACTATCCGGCGTACAGAGGCTTTTTTTTAACCATCTCTCTGTTGGTGCTGGTGATGTCCCGAGCGAGGGGCAGGTAGATACGCCGGCGGGTTCCGTGCGTCGTAGGACCCTGGTTCCGTTCCTCGCCGCTCGTCGGGAGAGCGGGAAAAGAGCGAACTGCAGCGGGTCGCAACAAGGCCCCGAGGAAGAAACAGCGGACGAAGCAAAGGACGAAGAAGAAGACGAAGGAGAAGAAGCCGAAGGGTAAGAAGAAGAAGAAGAAGAAGAAGCGGGTGGCAGAGTGCAGTGCGGTATAGTTGCAGAGGCGAGGCCCGAACATCGGCGAAGGTGGGGGCGGAGGGTAAAGAACGCGAGGGGAAAGGGAAGAGGAGGAGGCAGGCGGGCAGCACGAGAGGGTGGTGTAAGAGGGGCCTGACACGCGATGCTCGCCTCGGGGAAGCAATCACGCGGCGGGCGGCGGGGGCGGCTGGACGCGCGCGAGGCAGCGCCGAAGAAAAGAGAAAGATAAGGACGGGAGGAAGAAGACGAAGAAGAACAAGATGAAGTAGAAGAAAAGTAGAGAAGGCCCACGAGAGAGTGAGGAGACCCTCAACGGCTCAACCTGCCACAGAGCAAAACCCAGCCGTGCCGTGACTTTGCTCTCCCTCGCTCTACCTTCCTTCGATCACTCTACAGTTTCTTTTTTTTTTCTTTACTGTTCTTCTTTCTGTTTGTTTTTTTTTTTTCGCTCTCTTTATTCTCGACTTGCTTCTTGCTCCGTCCACGGGCTATCCTCTTCGTCGTCTTCCCGATGGCTCGGCTCATCCCTCCGTTCGTCGTCGAGGTTCGTCGTCGTCCTCGTCGCTCCGGCTATACGCGCGCACTGCTACGGGGCACTGTGATTACGCGGCGCGGTGTACACCGCCGACAAAACGAGATGGTCGGTGCACGCGGGTAGGAGACGAACGATTCGCGATGCTGTACTTAGGTTATGCGTGTGTGCACGTGTGTGTGCAGAGGGAGGCTGAGAGGGAGCTTTAACTTACGTGTATCGGGTATGGATGTAGGATAGAGGCGCGTTCCGCTCGTGTCCGCCTTCTAATGAGCGAATTGTTCGTACGAATTTTCAGGCCAAAGTGCGCGAGTATCTGCATACGTACCAGCGAAACCATAGGCTCGAATAAATGGCACACGGGTGATCCGAGGTAATTTTGATTACGGGGTTACGTCTACGACGATATTATTACGGCGAAAGCTTATTTAATATTCGGTTAAATTTCTCTGCTCGTGAGTTGATTATGGATAAAAATTTATCGGGCACTGAGAGTCGGTTACTATTGATTTTTTGGATTTTCGATCGATCGGCTTCGATGGCTCTTATTTGAAAAATTCCGACGTTTCGTACGAAGCGCGGGTATCCACTGCATGACTTATGTCATTTTCTGTAATTTGCAATTGGAAACTGAATATTTTTGTGAAATTCGAATATCGACGCGAATTTTTTTTTTTTAAGGGAAATAACGAAACACGCCGACCCTCGGATCGTATCGCACACATGAACGCATTTGCGTATGGACGTCGCGGGGTATGCAACGAATCCCGCCAGGAGCAGCTCCGGGGCTAACTATGTAAATGAGAACGGAGAACGGATCGCCTCGCGGTTCAATAGACCTTCGACCCTTGGGTCCGGATAATTTGTTTACGAGCAACGCACACGCGGACCAGAAAGTGAGACGGAAGACGGCTCATGCACTCGGGCGAGTCGCGTTCTGGGTTCTTCGCCGTTTCTGGCCCGCGGGGCCCATGAGCGAGGATAGAAACGCGCAGAAAACAGAAGAGCCGAGCTGAACGGGCGGCGTTGGTGGACCAGCGAGAGAGGGCCATCTCTCAGATTCATCGGGGCCTCGAGCAGCATCTTCGCCCTCCCTCTACTTCTTCTTCTTCTTCTTCTTCTTCGAGTTCTTCTTCTTCTTCTTCTTCACTTGGCAGCTCTTGGCAATCCTCCCCCGCCCCTCACCACACCGTCTGTACTTATTTCATTCCATCCATCCCTCTCCGTCTTCAACCCGACGAAGGAAGAGAGATCGAACGTTCGTTCGCTCTATACGATTTACATACGATTACCAGGCAAAGCGAAGGCACGCACACCCACGCCACGACAGTGGGGCGAGGTGAAGGAAGGAGGCAACCGAGAAAGAATCTAAGAAACTGTATGCATATGGACAGAACGAGGCTCCGAGTCGTTGACCATCCGACAGTCATTGGCATATGAAACTTATCGAATGAAAGAAGATGGAGCTATGTCGGCAACTGGTTATTGGACTTCACGTTGGTCGGGGGAGGGTTGAGGGGGAGGGGGGGGGGGGGCAATGTCTGTACGTGTGGGTTCCAGAAGCAGCGGGCTGAATCCTTTTCGGTCTTCTCGCGAGAGGATCGCAATTCCCCGGGGGCGGTTTCCAGTGTCGAGACGTCGATGAACGGAGCGGCAGTCGTCGGCGTGGGCCGCTCAGTAGGACTCCGGCACCCTGAAGAAGCCCACACCCTTCGGGCGCAACACACTCGCTACTCCATGTGAAAACAATGCCTGCACACGCGCCATTATCATACGCTGCTGTTTGTCCTTCTTCGATGCTTCTTCGGGATACTCCAACACCCCGCGCCATCACAATGACGAGCTTGGGGGGCTCGTTTCCGTGCAAACGTTTTTTTTTTGTTTTCGCTAGTGCTTCCGATGCAATTGCTTTCGATCTACGGAGGAACGGGTGATGTTCTTGGTTTCGAGATTAATTTTTTTTTTCTAGACAATGCATTGTTTTCTGCCGGTTTGGGAATTTTTTGACACGAATTCGAGTTATAAAATTATTTTCATTCGTCGAGATTTGATTTTTAGGGATGTTGGAATTGTTGTTACAATAATCTGTTTAGGGATATGAATTGCAGAGGACACGAAGGAGAGGGATCTGAGCTATTCGAGTTTGACGATAGTTCAACGGTCTTCCCATAGATGGCGAGCACGAGGGATCGTGCCCAACCGAATAAGACGTTCCACGAGTATGAGAGTATTCCGATAGTTACCGATTGCCGAGTAGTACACATACACTTTAGATCATAATTTCTGTCCCTGAACATCGGTCGAATGGACATGAAAAGTGACGACAGCAGTTGTCGACATCAGTGATGTATATTTCCGCAAAATCTCGCGTAGTAATTACTGTCCATGGAAGAAATAACAAGGACGTATCTCTGAATTTTCCATGCAAATTTTGTATACATTTGATAAGTCGTGAAGCGTTTGAACTCGTGAAAGTCGCGAAAGTTAACCCGAGGCTTCTACTTCTGTGGATTCAGCGGTAACACGACCGCGACGCTTCCCTCCGACGTGTCTGCACGGGCTCTCTCGGTGTTCTTAACGGCCATGTAGCCGCACCCGCCATCTTGTAATTAGGGGATCAAGGAGGCATCGCTTTAATGAGCCGAGGAAGTCGCGGGAAGGGGGTGGGGGCTGTGCACTCGCAGGCTTGACGGCCGCGAGGAGCGAGCGGGGCCAGCACGCGGCAGAGCGACCGCCGGAAACTGGGGGAGTGGAGGAAGAATACAACGACGGTCGGGGGGAGGCAGCAACGAGTGCTCGACGAGGACAGAGCTGGAAGGAGAAGAGAGAAAAAGACGAATGACGACGAAGAAGAAAGGCGGATAAACATAAAGAAAGAAAGCAAAACTCTTGTAATATAAAAGCAAAGAAAGCAATGAAAAAACGAATGAATTTGAAGAAAAAGTTGGGAATAAAGAGACGTGAGGAAGGTGGAGGAACGTTTGCGAGTCGTACAGCAGAGGAAGGGCATCAGCGAAATATTTCAAGCCGAATCTGCTGCGGCAAATGGCAGTTGCAACGCGAAGCTCGATGGATTCAATTGCAATAAAAACACCGAGCCCGCAATCTTACGGAGTGGAAGACAGAAAAGGATGAAAGAGATGAGCGAAAAAAATGGGGGGAAAAAAAATACGAGTGTTGCAGTGGAAGGAGAAGAAGGTCTCTGTGCTTCTGATGGTCTTGTGGTGTGCTGCGTCGAGCGCAGTGGCTGGTATAGGTCGAGCCACCGCACGAGTTACGTATCAAGAATCCGCCACGGGCGTGGCCACGGATCAACGAGTGCGCGCACCACCGGCTTCTCTTGCTTGCTCGATCCGATCGTTTCGTTTTTTTTTTTTTTTTCGTTGTTGACTTATTGCTTTTGTTTCTTCGTTTCGTACGGAGTTTTCTCGTTCATTCCTTCTGTTCGAGGTTAGCTGGACCAACTAATGCGGATCAAGCTGCGTCTTTACTGCAGTCAGGTCGAACGAACGGAAATGAAAATAAATCGACCAATGAAATATGGAAAAAATTACATTTTCTCGGTGCATATGAGAATGAGATCTCAGTTCTATACAAAATACCACGTAATTGATGGTACTCACATTTTTCCCATGCAACTCAACTCGAATTACACCAAAGAACACAAGAATTGGTAAGAAAAAGAAGTAAAAAAATGTACTAAATCTACTCATCGAGATTTCATCTATCTCAATCATCAAGCTAATAAATAAAAAATCCGGGAAAAATAAAATAAAAATGTGAACGGGTATCCTCAGACATCGCGTGGCATAATGACCACCCTTGCAGCCGCAAAATGTCAATTGATAACCGTTTTTGCGGTCGATTAATTGGCGAACATCGAAATCAACGTCGATCAATTTAATCGCAAGAGCGAAACGAAATCCTATAATTTTCGAATTTGTTTCAACGACTCCGTGACCTGGAACGTGACTATCCCATTCCCATACCCCCTCGAGATTCGCCTTTCTATCGTAAGAAAAAACTACTTCATCACACTAGTTCGACACATAAAAAAATCGAAATATCAAAACACAACAACGATGATTCCTCCACTGGCAACAGTTATCCCGTTTACGCCGTTTCACCTCGTGAATCAGATACGCAGGTATATCTCCACAACAATATATCACACGAGCGAGAAACTTTGAGTGAAAGAGTGAAACATAACTTTTCATACCAACACACACACACACATATAATATATATATATATAAATATATTATATGTACGTATATAACGTATAGAGAGACGAAGAGTCGAGCGGGCGCGCGAGCGCGTTTGCTGGCCCCGCGAGTTGCCCTCGGGACATGCGGGTGTATAATCTTTGGCCGGCCGCTCGAGCAGAGAGCGGAACTAAGAGTTTGGGCCCAATTACAGGGCCAGTACCACCGAACGAACGCCTCCACCTTCTACAGCGTCCTCTTCGTCTTCCTCGTCCTCCTCCTTCGCCCGCGTCTTATCCTCATTCCTCGGCGTTGTCTCGAACAACGACTCGCGAGACGAAGAAGACAATAGAGTCCGGTCCATCGAGATCTTTTAACGCGGCTCGCCAACTTGATCCCTCTTCGTCCCGTATATTCGCGTATTTTTGCGCTCGTCCAAGGTCGCCGAGGAATTCGCAAAGGATACAAGAGTCTGCGGTGCTTGTGGGTGGACGATCAACGCCCGGGGGGGCCCTCCGACGAAAAATCCTCGAGCCTCCGATAAACACAGAGTCAGAAGGTAAAATAAAGAACGCGAAAGATAAAACGAAAATAATAATAATAAAATAATACGAAGAATGTGCAAAGTTTCGACTTTCACCGTCGAATCGCAATTAAAAGTCGCTTAGACGGGGTATGGATAAGTTCGGACTTTCGAGTACGATGAACAAGTTAGAGGTTACTCCAGTGGTTCGATGATAGGCTGAAAGTTATAATAATGTAATTGTCGATGGTGCAAATTGACGAAACAATCGATTTTTGTTGATGCCGATAATATGGAATTTTTTTACAATTTTGTCTTGAATATTGAAAGAAATTGATTTCAAGTTCTATTGATTTTATGAAGAAGAATATGATGCGACAAATTTAAAAATAAAGTAAAAATAAAATAATAATGAAAAATAAATTAAATTCATTGATTCGAAATTGTGATTCTTATACGATATCAAATCGAGCGAGTTTCGTCCATCATCTTCCACGAGGTTCGCGCGTCTCTCTTTATTTCTATCTATCTGTCACTCGTTATTCGTTCGGGGCTTTGTCTTTATTTTCTTTTCTCGTACGCGGGTTTCGTTGCAATTAATACCGTCGGTGCGATATTCGAAATACAAACCGTGAACGAACGCGCGTACGTAACCACCGCGAGGGCGGTGAACGAACGCGGGGAAGAGAGTTATGGAAAGCTGCAACTGCGATCGTATGTATATATATATATATATATATATATATGTATGTACATGTGCGTGGCAGAGAGCGAAGAGACCAGGCTGTGCCGCCGCGTTTGGTGCCCCGGGTCAAATCGATCAGCCATAGATATCCGATGTCGAACGCACAACCTGGACGCAACGCAATTTCAAAAGGTTTTCATTTATCGAGGAGAAAGAGGCGGCACTCGCGCGCGCGCGAGGGACCCAACAGAGATATCGAGACTTATAACTGGAGCTTGCAATGCAAAGCCGGTTAAGCACCCTTTGTTGCCGTTCCAATGTTATACACGTGTATGTATATAACATCGATGTATAAAATTATTGTGGAAAATTGTCGTTTGAACGTTTCGACGTGGCATGCAGACATTTATATTTAAAAAAAAAGTATTATTGTAGAAAAGTCGTTTGGCAAATTAATAATTCTAATATTTATGTCTCGGGTGTTTTCCTTATCTTGGAAGAAGTATGACTCAATTTTTTCTCTCTACAGATGAAATTCGTGATGGAGTTACGAATGTGACAATTAAAATTAATTTCCAATGTGCAGGATTACGATAGGAAGCATCATCAACGATTCTTGCATCACCATTAAATTTGTTAGATATTTAAGCGAATGAAGGAGCTTCCACCAAGACGTTGGATATTTTCACAGGTGCTTCACACGAAATGCGTGCAAGAACAGAATAGTGTTCGGGTATTTCGAAGCTCGTTAAAGGAAGCGTTGTATCCGTTGAGTCGATTTATATACAACGTGTGTCGAAGAATGAAAGATGCCCGAAGAAAAAAAAACAAAAATTCAAAATAAAAAAATGGTAAAAGCAAATTTAGTTGCACCGAGAAAAAGTTCATTCTCTCTTGCGTTGAAGGTTTTACGATGTTTCGCAGCAATCATTGCATTGCGTGAACTTCGTCTATCGTTAATTATTCCCTCTCGCAGCTTCTTCGACTTCTTCGAGGTTTCTCGTTTGTTCTTCGCTTATCGAAGAATTTCGAAGTAAATGGCTACTCGTTGCCGACTCGATAATATATCTCGTTCGATGACACACAGGAACAGGAATAAACAACTGCCAACAACTGCTTCATTCGTGCTGTCAAATCAGCGCCGTCAGCTCGATCGCACGGTTTAGTTCCAAAGTCGCAGCACGGTGAGATGTCAATTCTCACAAAGTTACATCCTGTTCAACCGCAGTCCTTCTTCAACCGGAACGAGTCCGCAATCGGGTCCGAGCTATCGATAATTGCTCGATCGGGGGCGATGCCGAGTCGTCCAAACGCGTGTAGTGTATATGCATACAAATAAATTTATTCATACATACACACCCTACGTACATGGTCCATATATTTGCCATCGACCACATTGCACCTGCCTGCATCTTCATACAAACGTGGGATAATAATCAAAGCGGGAGAAAGGATCGGTAAGCGAGAGAGAGAGAGAGAGAGAGGAAGAGAGAAAAAGATCGATAACGAGTCAGAAAAAGGGACTAAATCGATCCACGGAATCCAAAGACGGATGAAAGTGAAATATCGAGTAGCATCAGTTTCTTCGGACGACGCGTACGGTTTATTTTTACCGCAGTAGCAACCGCTGTGCAAAACGATGATGTAAGTAAAAGAAAGAAGAAAATTAAAAATGATAAAAAAAGATTGGAAAAAAAGAAAGAAAATAAGCGAGGATGGACAAAAGGGCGAATATTATTATCAATGGGTGGTCGTGTACGGTATGGCTGGCGGGGCGAAAACGACGTAGAGGAATGGGGGATGAGAGTGAAAAAAATGGAAGAATCGTATGGCATAGGGACACGAGAGCTACGCGTGTAGAGACGATATTGCTCCGTCTCTGTCCGCAATGCCGAGCGTGTTTCGCCGAGGCCAAGATTTCTCGACCGGCTCATAATTAGCCAACATCTATCAGCCCGAAGCTATCAGCTCTTCGTATCCAGCTTCTCGAGACCCACCCCGCGCGTTCAGCGGCGAGCTGACCGAGCGACGTTATCCTCGTCGCGTCCTCGTGAGTTTTTTTTTTATTCTTTTGCATCGTCTTCCGCGCAACTCGGAACGAGTGGGTGCTACCAATATTATGAAGGGTTGTCACGAGTTTATTTTACCGATCTCCGTTATATCGCTCGAGCATGCCACTTATCGATCGCCTTGAACACCATTATTCGCAACAGTTTGCCGAATCGACGTCATCGCGATGTTTTTTATTCAAATGTAATTCACGATTCGATTCGTCGAACTGCGGGATAATCGATTTTACATGGAAAACTAACGATGTCTATTCAACGAAACAAATGGGAACAACCAAACCAAATCCCTTCAAAAATTGATAAAACTCTCGATCGAATGAGAGAATCATATCAAAGCCAATTTCCGTTACCAAGAATCGATGAAAAACATTTCAACGATATTTGATAAATTGTGATACGAAAATAAAAAGTAATTACTACCTAACTGCTCCATTTCCGAAGAAGCGAAAATTAATTCATCGAAGCCGCGTGTAATATCGAATGACCGGACGATCGGAAAAGTGTCAAGAATAATTCGCAGGACCTCGCTCCATAGAAACGGATTCAGTCATTGCCACATTGACGTCGTTTCCACGAAGACCGCTCGCTGTGGAATGAGGCCTCGACGATGCGGAGGAGGACAAGGAAACTCGTGACCGTGTAATACCGTGCTGTGCGAACACACACGCACGTACACACGGAACAAACCATATATCCGCGAGTGGAATTATAACTTGGTAATTGCTCCGATAGATCCGATGATTACCGGAGGGCTTGCTACATACACCCGTGACGAATGGCTTCCGAGCGTCTGTCATTTAATCTCTGGCTCTCCACCGAGATTTCGCGTAGCTCAAAGCGCCCAATCATAAACCCTTCCTCTCCCACCATCTCCCTCTTCAACCCTCTTCCCTCTCGCGATACATAAGCCGTAATACCGCGGGAGTTGTTTGCGATGAGGTCGCGAGTATGACGATGATTTGCGATTAGCTGGAAGCGGCTGCGTCCACAGTCAGCCGCTCGAGAGCTCCTCGCGATTATGATCAAAACACGCTTTTACGCCTTTTCACGCATACTACGCGCAGCAACGCATATTTCTGCTCCTTCGTCCAAGGATTAATCAAAACCCCCTCACAATTAGATTTAACGAGTGAACGATTTTTATTTTTTTCTATTATAATATTTTTTTCTTAGGTTTTTTTCGTTTCTTTTATTTATTATTATCTTATTTTTTCCAACGTCTTCTCATTCTCGATTGGTAAGAAGCGGCCCCTCGAGCTCCGAGTTGTCACGTCACTTTCCTACCGCTATCAGACTCGAGTCAGACTTTCTTCGGCTACTACATATCCACGGGGCATATGCGTTATACGCGCGCTCGTACGCGCTTGTGTGTTACACGGTTGCACACCGACGGGCTATGGCTTGTACCGTAACACGCCACTTTGTTATTAGCATAATTCTGACACTTTACGAGTGACGATAAAACGACTAAACGCGCGAGCGCATACCCCGCGGACTCCACGGTGCACAGCGCGGTGTACGCCGTGCCGTGGTAGCTTGGAAAGTGGAAATGCATGTATGTATATTTATCGTACGCATGTACGTGTGGATGTATTTATATATGTATGCGGATTTATATGTATTACCATGCGTATGGGGTGCCGGTTAGCTCTCATATGATTAACGCACACCGCCGACGCGGCGATGGAAAAAAAATGCCGGACTGGAAAAGCTGTGATAATTCCTCGGTTATATATAAATCACGTTTCGGAACAGGTGAAGTGTGAATTGAGCTAGTCGTTTTAACATGGTGAAATTTATTCCACGAATTGCAGTGTAAATCTTGGTTCGAAATGTAATTTATTAATAATTAGAAGTCTCAAGCTACCTCGACATTTTTTTTTCTACTAAAAAATTTGAATATTTGCATATTCAAGTCTGCCCAAAAAAATTGCGCTGTGAAAATAGAATTTATTTCGACGAAAAATGATGTACGAGGTCTCGAAGAATTAATATTTTTCTCAACAAAAATTCGAAATTCCTATGTTATGTTTCAAAAAATGCGTTTTATCGTTGGGGAAGATGATAGAATTGATATATTTGAAATTTCGTTGCAAAATTGTGAATGCAAAAGTGAGGACGATCTTGCTTGTGAATTTCATCGGCACGATTTGTACGTTCTCGAGAACGTTTTTCGAAGGGGGTTGGTTTTAAAACGTGTCTGAGGGATCGATCGGCAAGATTTTTATCGTGACTTATCGCGCGGAGATGAAATAGTCGAGCACATCGTCTGGGAGTAGCAGTAGTGGATAGTACCAGTACCGATGCTGCCGCTACGACGATGAGGGCGACCGAGCGAAGCACACTACCACCATCGCCACAACCACCATCATCCCCGAGCCCTCGGGGCGAGTGAGGAGAGTGTACGCCGGAGATTACGTGCAACGCCAGCCGGTTCGCGGAATTCAAGATGGAGCTGAATATCTCATGCAACGTATGTACATACACGGAGTACAGCGGAATACGAGATGGAATTTCTATACGCGTGTATATTCCATTGTACGACGTTAAGTTAGCCGTTCTTGCAAACGATTGTCAGTCCGATATACCGGTGTTCACTCAACCTACATAAACGTCTGTGTCACTCTGCTATTTAAACCGACGGCGAGTTACATCCGAGTCCGGTGCCGAGGAGGAATATTAATGATTGTACTAATAAAAATGCTTTTGATGGATATATTCAGTGATTTTTTTCTTCGCGGGTTTGCAAGATGACATGGAGATTGTTTTTTTCAGTAATTCAATTAAGAGATTTAATGAGGTTGATGTACTTACAAAATCGAAATATCTAAATATTAATACAATCTTTTATTCTCATTATTCCCATTTCTTTATTTCAATATTCCAATATTTTAAATACCTAATAAAATTTTATCTCCATATTTTTGAATATAATTGAAAAAAATTAATAGATATTTTCCTCACCGAATGTACTACAGCTGTGTATTATAATTCCAATTCGGTTCGGTTTATCACTCACTATAATTATAAATCACGCGATCGTAAATATTGAAATTTATCTGTATTTTGTTTCCCAAAAATTGTTCAAATCCCTAAACTAATTCCCTCCCCGTTTTTACTCCTACATTGTTTCAACGATAGGCCCACATTTTTGAGATCGTTCATTTTCGCGGGCAAACACCTGCCGCCCAAGGAATTTCGCGAAGAAGACAACGGTTAAGAACGAGAATCGAAGAACCCACGGATGTATCGATGGTCGAAACGCCTCGGGGCGTCCCACGCGATACATAGACGAGGAACGAAGATGCTGCTCCGCATACTTTTCGACGAGCATCGGAATTTAACTACGCGATCGGACAATCACTTCTCGAACCGGCCATTGCCACACGCGTTTAGCATGATTTCACGTTTGTAATCGTTCTCTCGTGCGCGCAGCGGCGACTCGAACAGCACGCGCTGCTCCAGAACTCAATCTCCTTAAAAAAAAACTCACAAGAGCTCAAACGTCACGATATTTTTGTCCTGATAAATTTCACATCGACTATCGATCCAATAATTCCACATATCGACACGAAACAATGCCAGCCAGGGGTTAGTTCAAATTAAAATTATATTTAAAAAAACGCACGCGCATTAACTCATATTTATTACGTCACTAAAGTGAAAAGGATCGATTTCACCTGTTCGTATTTGCGAACGTAAAATTCAACTTAAAGTCTTGTTAAAAATTTTATTACCATTATCATCATGATTATTATTATTATTAGTAATCAGAATAAAAAATGCTGCGAGGGGAGGTTGCACCCCGCGTAAAAGTATAACGACGTGTACTTTAAGTTCTTCCCTGCGCACACAGGGCTGCTCTTTTTTGTGGACTCTTCGCTGGCTCGAAGCTCGAGGCTGTTGCACTTCATGAAAATTGGTGCTCCTCACAATCGCACAAATTTCAGTACTGGAAAAAAAATGTAAAAATGAAAATAACTTGAGCCTGCGGGATGACAGCCGATGTAACGATTTTGTGGATTTTTTCATCTTCACTTTGGCGGACATGAACGTGGGCTGAGGCTGAAATGGTTGGGCCACGAAATTTATCACGTGTTGGAATACGTCTCAGCAGTGAGAGGAACAGTCCTGAGGGTGCGAGCAAAAGCCAACGTACCCAAAAAAGCTTTTCTCGAACGAGATACTCGAAAGAAACGAAATGTTCGGAGTAAATTGGTTTAAGGCCTGAAAGGGCGATGCTTATAGCTCAGCTACCTTCGTCCCGTGTAACGCGGCATGGCACGACGAAAATTGGCGAGAGACGATTTAATTATTTCATCTTGGCTAACGCGAGCAAACGAGCTTCAGCCTTGCCGTAATAACGAGAGAAAGATGATGCACGGTGCACGGGTAACATGCAAGTACGGAGAAAGATCGAAAATCACCTTTCTACGATCCCTACTGCGCAGTCGGGCAGCAACTCTTCCTACTCAGAATAGTACTCAGCCAACGTTCGACAAATATATATTGTTATTAATAAAAAATTTTATTTCTATTTTTTTATTTATTTCTCTGGCTATGGACTTGTCAAAAAATATTAAATTAATAATTATGATTGTAATTATTATTGAACTAATGACACTTACTTATCATTATTATCATTATTTTATTATTATTATTATTAGCATTATTTTATTATTATTATTATTATTAAAATTATTATTATTATTAAAATTATTATTATTGAACCGATAATTCTATGAAAAAAGACACGACGACGACGACGATTATTCGTCCACCCGTATCGTACCGGTCTTCATTGCGTTGAAGTGCAGAAAATAAATAAAATAAAATAAAATTCGAATCGCAACACGAGTAGCGTCGATATAACGAGCGAATGAAAAGTGCATCGATGCACGAGGCTCCGGGTCGAGAGGCTAACAAGTATAACAATAAGCTAGGCTGCGCAACCTCGAAAATTGGCGGGAACGTGAGCGTTTAATTATTTAATCTTCGGGCCGATAATCCGAAGTTTTGCCGCTCTCTCCCTCACTCTCACTATCTCTCTTTTTCTCTCTTTCGCTCTGTCTGCGATTGTCTCGGCTTACGAGCGCTGGCCCGTTGTTGTTGTCGAGGAGAACGAAGATGAAGAATAAGAGGAGCCCATAGGAGCTCTCGTCGGGCTTTTGTGCGTGGGCTTTCTCGGGCTATCGGTAACACTCGACCGCGTGTATGCTCCTCACCGTGGGCCCGCGAGACCGTGTTCGACGCCGTTCGTTTCCTTTTTACCGCTCGGCTCGCAGGGTCACGTGGCGGCGCGTGGCGCAAACTAAAAAAAAAAAAAAAAAGGGAAAAAGAAAAAAAACGACCCTTCGTGCAGTCGGCACGTCCGCGAACGCAAGTTTCGTTTGAGAGAACGGGGAGAACGTCGAAATTGTGAGAGACGCGAACGTAGCCGAAATATAATTAACCATCAGTTTTGGGTTTCTCTCGCGCAGGAAATTTGACAGCCGCGGCTCCGTGCTTCGTGCGGATGATCGAATCTCGACGAATAACCGAAAAATACGTTTTTGTTTCGTTGGTCATCGAACGCGACATCTTTTTTTTTTAGCTGGTAAACGCAGGGTTCGTTGTGATGTAATATCCTACGAGAGATCGAAAGAGGAAAGCCATTTTATCTTTTATAACATTTTTTTGACTGCGAATTCAACGTAGTTATCTGTGAAAATTTCGTTGAAATAGAATTTATAGTTTTTTTCACAATTTCTGATGATTATCATTTTTTTTCGCCGATCGGTGAAAAATCTATTTTATTTCATGTAAATTTACCGCATGCCAATTCGATACTGCATAATTTCAGTTCTGAGGGAATTTGCATCCCCTTAGACATTATTGCCACGACTTCAACGATAATAATTTGGAAATAAATAATATGCAATAATAAATTATTTTTTTAATTGACCGAATGGGAATTCAATCGATTCCGCAATAAATAATATCCAATGATAAATGATTTTCCACGGCAGCAGTATTCCGGACGGTTCGCAAAACTGCTTTACGAATTGAAAATTGTATCCCCGATTTTGTTATCATATCGCAGCATTTGACGGGACATTTTCGACACATCCGAAAATTGATACGTTTTCGCGTAACCCACTCGATGGTCCAGCGATGCTCGAACGAACGAGTACGGCGATGGGGTTTTCGCGTGCGGCAACAAAAGTACAAAGCCGTAGCGGATACAGTATCATGATTTTAGCTTCGCACGTGTCCACACGGTCGTCACACTCGTAACCGAGCGGTGTTTGGCTAAGCGTACGGTACTCGACGCGGCCCTCGCGCAAACCGTTGTTTATTAGTCAGACCCCCATTAATTGTTTAACGAGCAAGCGCAAACCCCTCGAACGTTACACACAAACATCACCGGTCGGGGCATTTCGATTATCAACGAGGCGATATTCGATTCGTCCGAACAACAGTCTTCGACGAGCCTGAAAAATAACCAAAAAGCCTTCGTATCGCGCCGCACGATCGGGTTCGACGGACTAGCGAGTCGTACAGTTGAGCGATAGTTCAATAATCAAACTCTCCAATTAATGGAACGTGAAAGAGCTTTAACGAGCAAACACCGCAATGGCTATACGATTGTTCTACGATAAATCATAAACTGTGTTTATGATATATCGCGCGACGTATTTTCTACCTCATGTTTAACGTACATTTTTTATTTATGAGAAATATGCATAATAATATAGTTTAATCGCATCCAATGATTTTATGTACGTTGCGTTGCTGTCGTGACAATTTATAAAACACACTGAGTATACAGTTTTGTTGCGGAATTTGCATTGAGGTACGAATGTTGTTAAATATTTTTACCTTGCGCCGTATTTTGTCGAGGACCAAGGTTTAATTTCATTACAATTTTTTAGATATGTCTTTTTTGCTATTTAGGGGAAAGTTGCAACCGTTTGTTTGTCTATTTATATTTATCACTGCGCTCGTTCGAGCAACCTTTTTACGTAGTTTTTAGCTGTGCGAGCTTTTTACAATATGCCATAGAGAATATAATTTGAACTCGAAGCGCGACGGACGGATTTCTAGTTTTTGTGGTTTTAATATGAGGGATTTTAATCATTTTGCTTACTTTTCTCCGCAACGGAGGAAAATAACAGACCTGAAATTACGTACTCGGACGTTGGAATGTTACAAATAACTGAACGCAGAGACACGTTGGTTGGTGCTGCGGTTTTCACGAAACTTTTGTTTATTCTCGGACGTTAAAGTTACTTCCGAAAGCTCACGATTGTTTCACGAAAATGTATTTTCACATGACGAGTTATAAAAGTTTGTGAGGTTAATTAAATGTAACTGAAAAACTTCATCATTTCATCAGGTTGGAGCAACAACATTTTTGACGAACAAAAATTTCTCGCCGAACGATCGTGAAAAAGATTGAATAAATTATGTTGGTTGAATTAATTAATTCCGCAGCTTGAGACGTGAACTAATTAGAAAAAAGTTAAATAAAAAAATTGAAAATTCGCTATCTATGCTTCTCACAAATAATTTATTATTATAATTAGAGTGACAAATGTTTTAATGAATGAACACTCATTCAATCGAAATGCATTTGAAATATTTCAATTACTGCGTTATCAAAGATTATAATTCTCATTGAATATTAGAATCAATTGTAAAACAATAATTCATCCAAATCATTCATAATTATTGCAAAGATGTGAACATTTTAATTCTCCTGCGATAATAAATCATAGGTATTTGTTCAAAAACGTAACTTGTATATATTTCTCTTTAATCAATGCACATCCCTTTCCTCGATTTCAGGGCACGCGTCCAGTGGTCGTCGTCGATGAGCGAACCAAGCCATGGGGTCCAAAAAAAAAACAACAACAACAACAAAAACACCAAAGATGTAACTGCATCGATATAACGAGTTGCACGTCTTCTTCGAGAAATTATCCGTAATTAAACGATATAACTACCTCCCCGACCAAATTGGGTTATTTTTACAGGCCGTTTCGTTCGCGCCCGTGCCGTAGCTCCGTTCTACGTTTCAATCAACCCGTCAACGAAGTCCCCCTGAGCTATACCGAAAGTTTCTACCGAGCCTGCAATTACCGGGTTAATTAAATCAATATACAGCTCTTCGCCACTGGCCCCGCCGAACACCGGCTACGTTGCTACGGTTCTGTTTAATCGCGATCGAACCGATCAACAGAACGCAAACTCCTCGTGTCGCGAATGAAGATCCTGCGGTGAGTTCAACGCCTGTGAATAATAATAGACCATTCTCCGGGGGCCATTGACGTACCGGTCGTCAGTGCGTTTTACGACTCAAAAATTTGCTTAAACACAAAAGTAAAATCAACCTTTTCTTGTTTATCTTCTTTTTTGGTTCGACATAATCGTGATAAATCGATGAATGATCAACGAGTAAATTCGGCATGCAAATTTTTCAACCACCGATCTGACAAGCGGCACGTGTCATTGCGAGAACACGAGATGCGATTGGGTGGGGGGGATGAGGGGGGTGCGGAATTGCGGTTCGCACTCGGCACGCGAACACGCGGTTTCGTCTCGCGGTTAAAAACCTCGTGGCCGCGAAAGAGCGAGCGAGTCTGACGGCGAAGAACATCGACTCCGATCTGTTCGGTCGGTACTTCCGTTTTCCGGTTGGCCCGCGGGGATCTCGCGCGCGGTTATGCCCAAGGCGTTCTCGTCCAAAAATAACCAATAAGCGGCCAATAAACGGCCGCTCGAGCCCACGTTCTTCGCCTCGCTGCTCGCTCGCTCGCAACTCCGGCTCTCCTCGCTACTCGCGTCTCGCTCGTTCGCGCGTTTTTTCGACTCGTTCGAATTTTCGGTCTCGCTCGACCGCGAGTAAAAGAGCTACCGGTTAATTACAGGGCTGACCCTACGCCCCGTTAGCGGAGAACCCCAGAAGCGTCCCGGAATCTCGAATGTAGTACCTTTAATAGAACCGTCTTTCGCTTGGCTTTCGGGGACGAGACGAAAGCTGTGAAATTCATTCGTGTCGGGGAGAAAAATATTTATGAAACGTTGAATTGCGGGCGTAATTCAGTTAGATATCAGTCGATCTCGGGGTTGGCAAATTGGGTTTGATGAGGTTGGAATTATTTAACGTATTTGAGGGATGAAATCTAGTATGTACTTGTTGAAATGTATTTTTAATACGCATTTTTTTTTATAGGAATTATTGGCGATATTGTGCAATTCGAGCGTTATGTCAGTAGTTAGATACCCTAATTCCAAATCTAACCACCATAACCTAAATATTTATTCAAACCGGCCGACAAGTGATCTCCCGGACGCCCTGGGTCCTTTATTTTTTAAACCCTAATTCAGCTGGCCCCACATTGGCGACCTGCGCCACTCTCTTCCATGCCCTGGATCCTAAACGACGTCAACAAATTCCGCCATCCACATGAATTCTAAAAATCGCGTATAAAGCTGGTGGTGAAAATATGTCCAGCCTCGATGATTGGATTTTCAAGGAGCATTCGTTAATAACTCCGGTAGTGTTAAATGGTTGATTACGTAATTGGTTACCGCTGTGAGTCGAAGAGTCAGCGAGGAGGATCGAGTGGTCAGCAGGTCGAGATGCGCGGCCAAGAGGTCGAACCCTGACCGTTCGGTGTGTTCTCGCCAACGGAAGGGAAGCCCGCGATTTTCGAACGGAGGCTCTTACGGGAGTCGTGCGCTCGCCACGGGGGTCGCGGTACCCCGCAGGGCTTCAACTCCGACACCTTCTTTCTTCATCTCTACCTCTCTCGCGTTTTCTCGTTCTTCCACTCTTTCTTCCGCTTGCTTTCACTCGAGCCGGGCTTAACCGCTCCATGACGGATGTTCATGCTGAATGACCCGGCGCCTTTGCCTCTTTTGTATTACTTCTGTTTCTTCGCGTATCCTATGTTTGGACTGGCTGTTATGTCACGCTCTCGAAACACCGGAATACGCGTTTGTAACGAAGGAACCATTTTTTTTTCCTCAATTAGACCGATCTTATTTTTCGGTGTGTTTTCGAAGGCGGGAAAAAATTGGCATCGATTTCTTGAGGTTAGGCGACAGTCTTGAGTTGGGATTTTGACGTTTAAATTTAAACAGCTAGATTTTGGGAAATCGTTATCGATTCGACTTATTTACGAATTTGTTGGATTTATTGTGAAATTTGGCTGATTTGGATTTGAATGAATTTTAAACAAAATTTTATTTTAAATTATGTTGTTTGATTTTATGTTTGTGAAATCTAGAGATACGATCGATCAGTTGCCATATTTTCCGGGATAGTGGTCGATTCGAGTTATTTAGAGATTCGTCAAATTTATAATATAATTTGGCGAGTTTAGCTAAGTGCATTTGAATAAATTATAATTTCTCTTTTGTAAATTATGTCGTTACCAGATTTGTAAAATCCAGAGATATGATCGATCAGTCGCGAGATTGTCCATGATTCGTCGGCACGTTCGTCCGAAATTTATATTCGCTGCCATCGAAGGGACTCGAACCGTTATAAGAGTTCAGGTAGTTATCCGCGTTATACGACAATCCACGATAAATCATCGACCCCTTCCCAAAATCCTTAGCCTAATGAGTTTTTAGTGTGCTCTCGTGGTTCCTCAGTCGTTTATTCTGTTTCACTGCACGCTATTAAATAGCTTCCGAGGCCTTTGGAGACGAAAATCGGCTGCATTCATTTATATCTTCGATCGATATCGTACAACTTTTATATTCTTTTCGTAAATAAACAAAAAATGATTCATTCGAAAGATATGTTTTTTCACAATGCAATGTAACATTATTCTAATAAATGATATTGAATAAATTAAAAAAACTTCCTCATATCGAACGACCGATCAACCGAAAACATCGTCGAAATTAGTAAATTTATTTTTTTCAATTAATAGCGGATAAAAATCGAGAAGCATCGAAAAACAAAAATAAATGAGACCCAAGCCTGGCTATCCGACGCAGTAGATCAAAACTTCAGCAGACCCGAAGCGGCTTGATGCAAAGGACGGACAAAATGGCGATGTAACAATAAAAATGAAATAAATAAGATAAAAATAAAAAGAACAACGGAGAAAGATGTGCGGCAGCGAGGGGTGCGTCAGCCCCGCATGGAACTCGTATTCATGCAGTCGTGGCAGAAGCGACAAGAGCTGAAGCAACGTTTTGCTATAGTCCGAAAATAATAAATCTCAGAGGTAGCTGCGGAGTCGTATGCTACGCGGGATTATTAAAAGAGCGAGAAAACGATCGAGTCTTTCTCTTTTAAGGGCACGATGAGGGTTGGCGGTGGGGCGAGGGGGGAGGGGGGGGGGGGGCTTCTCGGCGCTGTAAAGTATAGCGGAGTAGTATACTAGCTCGTTCACCATTCTCCATACGACGTGGCCGAGTGAGGAAGAATCAAGAGAGAAACAAAACGCATTACCGTTTCTTAATGAAGCTGAGGCGGCCTCGTACGAAAACCGAACGAACGAAAGAACGACCAACGCGAACAACGCGAGTCTCCGGACGAACGGACACGGACGGACCGTCCGACGGTCAGAACTAATTGGAGCCACGAGATATTAGGCGAGGGCGAGGGAGATAGACGAAGGAAGAGAAACGAACGAAGTTTAAAAAAAAAAACGAAGAAATAACAAAAGATCCAAGGGCTACAAAAGTGTATCCGAGAAAGAGCGCGAAGGGTTGGGATCTGATTCAGGAATTTTCGGAGCACGAGTGAGTACAAACCGAGTAGTTACGAGACCTTACGTGCGGGAGTTTGTTGGGTATATTGCAAATTTCCGAGTCAACATGTAACCCGCAAACTTTCAAGCATCTGTCGAGGTTAGATGTATGGACCGCGAATTAATCACTTCCGATGGAATCCTCAAACGCAATGAGTTTCGTGTATTTACCGACTGGTCTCTTGGTCCGGATGTCTCGGCGGTGGTCTTGGCGAACATGCCTCAGAGGCAAATCCAAAAACTTTCAATCGACTTTGCGTTGAACGGCGCAAGACGCGGGGAATGATAATTCATGGGATAAAAAGTGGATTACCGCGAGTATGCTTCGAGAAGAAATGTAATCGGTGAGTTGTAAGGTACGCGTTTATTCTTCAATTTACTTCGGGAGTTCATGCGGGAGACACACAGAACGCAGTACAGAAATGTCCGGATTATGCATATTTTTCATTCTCGGTCGTGTATTAAATAGTCATTAAGCGTCGTCCAGCTCGAAGCATCAAACCGATTGTCGTTGCACTCCGCTATCAACTCGATTTATGCATGCCTATCGCTTCCGGGCTTTTATGCTAATTTAATCGTGGAACGATTAATTTTTATTCAATTTAATTTTTTTATGTAACAATAAATGTAGCTCTCGCAAGATTCAGGGAAAGTTGGCTGAGGTAAGTTTTGACGAAAAGCACGAAATTATCGGGATTTAGAAAATTTGATGCACGCGAAGTGTGGAGAGGGGAACGCAACCTGATTGTTCATGGCGATAGTGCCAAAACCCATTTTGCTCTTTCTCGCTGTGATGATGTTTTAATGCCCGTATATTTTATTTTTATCTTTTTGGTATCCAAAATCGCGGACACGATTATAGTGATCTCGGGTTGCGACTAACGCTGCGATTAGCATCTTTTTTATTATAATATACGAAATTCGGGTCTCTTAGCAACTCTCGATGGGACCGACTCGCGTCGTATCATTATCGAATTATAATATACAAAAGATCGTAATCATCGTGGAAAGTTTCGTCTACGAAATACACGCCTACGCGTTGCATTTTTTATTTATCTATTTATTTATTTAGTTTTTTAGCTTTTAATTCTTTTTTCAACATTTTTTTTTTTTTGTCTCATTTTGTTTTTTCGACGCATCTGCGGGTCCTGAGCGTTTAAGGTTTCGTCTCGTGCGTCTTTTTTTCGGACAAATCTGTTATCGCCCTTGTGAGAATAAAAAGGTTCACAGATGTTAAACTTCGGAAGACGCGGTCCATCTTGGCCGGTCACGCGTTCGGAATTTCAGTGTACGAGGACGAAAAACCCAGTGATGCTTTCACTTCGCCACTTTAAAACGTATATTCCTTCAATTTTCTAGTCGAGTAAGCGTTGGTTGAAGGGTCCTTGTGGACCTGGCAAAGCGTGGACTATCCTGTTACGCGATCTCAATTCTCCGCCTCTGCCACTACACGCTCTCTCACTCTCTCTCTCTCTTTCTCTCTCTCTCTCTCTCTCCCTCTCTCTCTCTCTTTCTCCCTCGATCCCGCGATTGCAGACGCCAGTCGAGTCCGCAATCAAAATTCAAATCACACTTTTGCAACGCTCAACATAAAATCAATAAACGATTCTACGGCTCGCGAATAGGTTTTATGGAACACCGGAGATTCCATACGCTAGCTTGTCCCTGATTTTACCAACTCTTGAATCGTCTCTGACAGATCAATCTTAACGTCGATTAAAAACATGAATTAGTAATAAATTGAGGTATCATCGCAAGACGATAACAGACTATTATATTATTTTTCAGCCAATTATTTAAAAACTTAAAAATTATATTTTGTAATAAATGAGGAAATGAAAGACCAAAAAGCAAATTAAACAATCGCGAAAAGTTAGAAACTAGGTCGTTCGAATCAGCATTAATCATCGTACATTCAATATCCCCAACTTTGTCAGCCTTTTCAAGCCATGCATTAAAAACTGTAATTTGTTTTTTTGTTCCAATAGAGATGGATGGATGGTTGAAAAAAATGGCATAATTGTGAGGACCTCATAGGAGATTAAACATTCCGTTGGAAAGACAAATCTGTGCTCCAGATGATCGGGAGTCATCGCCCGGCAATGTTAACACAACACTCGAGATAAACGAAGACGGAGATTTGAAATTAAAAAAAATAGAACCCACAAAAAAAACGAGATCAGAGATAGGAGCGAGCGAGACAGTGGCTCAATATAAATGGTTTTTCTATATTGCATCTCGCGTCTGCTACGCGTGTTTGAGACGCTGTTGCCGAGGCTCTGGACATGGACATGGGTTACCGGTTCATTTAAATAAGTTAAGGGTCTCTCTCGCTTAGTGGCATAGCGCGCCGGGTCCATTACAACTGGGCAAAAGCGGCTAATTACCTGCCTGACGTGAGTTATAAACTCCCCTCTCCGTCCTCACCCCTTTTTTCTCAATGCTCTTGGCTCTGGGCTCCTTCCACCCACGATTCGAGAGCCAACCGAGGCGTGCGGGCGCGCGCGCGCTCGTTCCACGAGCCTCTGAATATCTTTAACCCGATCTGAATTTTTACAACGAAAACGAGTCCGCTCGTTCACTCCCGGACTCGGGCCTGGCATCGGGATCGAATATATGCAGAGTCGTATTCTCGAGAATAATTTTGAACGATCCCGGGACCACCGGCCCGCGACCACAGCCTTCATTCCGAACTTTTTTGGACCTTCCAATACCATCGTCTCGCACTCCCCTCCCTCTTCCGCTTGATTATGATCCAATTATCGTCGACGAAGGGACCGAGTGGCTCGCAGACCTCATGGACGGTAATCGATTTTTAATAGTATCCTCCCCACTCACCGATGTACGTCAAATGTTTTTCAAGCTCAAACACAATTTTATAATTTAAAGAAATAAAGAATTTCAAATCCTCGTCAAACACTTTTGTAAAATGTTATCGCCTATGTGTATGCGTATATATATTTTTTTTAACATGTGAAAAGTTTACTTTGATCAAGATCGGGATTCGCGTCTGTGCTTACATGTAGCGGAGAGGACAATGAGGCAACGAGGGGGCCCCGTTTGGCAACGCGGACCCTTCGCCCCAACCGCGTTTGAAGGGCCGGAGGAGTGGCGAAGTGCTTACACACGGAGAGGTGAAGAGCCACGCGTGACGTCTGTCGTCGGGAATGGAGAATGCGATTGAGAGCTGTAAATCGCGGCAGAGCGAGCCCTTCGGCCCTCCGACAAAACAGGTGCGAAGGAATTCGTCCGACAGTTGTAATTTCGTAATAAACGATCGTACCGCGTGGGGGCAGGGGGGGGGGGGGGGGAGAACCGGTCAAAGGGTGTCTACGAGGCTTCGTTTTATTTCCATTCATTTTTTGTTTCACTCTCCGAGACCCAGGGAATTAATCTAGTTTGTCATAACTGTGGGCGGGTCGGTTCAAAGTGCCGCTAATGAGAAAAAGGTTCAAGCTTCGAGTCTCTCTCTCTCTCTCTTCCTCGAATCTTCATTCAGCTTTCATTCCACATCGCGTCCTCTTTGCCTTCTCATTTGGCCAAACGATCCGCGGTGCCACAGACAATTTCGACTTCCCACCATTCAAACAATGAAGTGACAAAACCCGAAGTTTTTCAACTTCATCGCCGACAATTCGTCATCCCGATGTCATGTACCGAACAATTCGGATGGATGACGTCATATTGGGTGAAATATAATTTCGCCGGTTTTATGGTTTTCACGTTGTCCCGGAAAAAGACGTCCGGTCAGCGCGCGTGGTGTCTGTCGCGTTGGGGGAAGTTGCGACAACGAGATGCGAGAACCGGGCTCGAGGCGAGATGACCCGAGGGACCGGTAAGTGGTTCCCCGGATTATTCCCTACCCAGTCCCGTGATCCACGCGCGCGCGCCGACGACGACGACGACCGACGCAGCCACCGGCGAAGGGCGATGGGAACAAGAATCGTTGAGGACAGAACTTCGTGTCCTTCGCATACGCCAACGTCAGCGTATGCGCCGTATATATACCTTTTGCAGAGAACGAAACCACGTATACGTACACACAGAGGAGAAGAGCAAGCGTGCGCAAGCGGAGGGAGTCTATTTCATGGTTAATTTGACTAACTCGATTTCACCGCGCACCACCATCGTCACCGTTACAACTACAAGGTCCCGCAGACCGAGCGAGCCACCAACGACGAGTCCTTCCAACGTTCGGAAAACCACCGATGCCAAAGAGCCGCACATTCACCCTCTCGCGCCCCTTCCTCCTCTTCCCGGGACAACGAACCGACGGCTGGGTTTAGGGTGGACCCTCGATCCCTCGAACCCTTCGCGCGACTCCAACGCACTTCGATGAACTTCGGTAGGGTTTTTAAATCACCGGTTTTGACTTTGGAACTGTTTTTCTTTTTGGCGTTTTCCTTTTTCGTTGCGATCCACGCGGGAAGGTTGATGGTTGGATTTATCTACGGGGTGAGAGTTATTTTGATGTGCAGGAATTCATATTTTCCGTTTCTGGATTGATCGGAAATTTAGATTGAATTTAATACGACGATACATCAGAATTCGCGTGATTTTTTATTTCGTTTTTTAGGAGCGGAGTATTTTTTTCTGCAGTTTGACCGATTTTTCATGCGAAATTCGGGCAGTAGAGCGGTTTGGTTTGCGTAATTTTCCATGCCTAGGAGATAGTTTACCGAGGCGTCCGTCGGCCTGCGTGCCCAACCGTTTCCAGAGCCTCGAGTTCCTTTGAACGTCGCTTGGGCCTTTGTGCGACGAGTCTACGATGCTAACGAGAGAAAAGCACTTCCCGTGCGTGGATGATAAATATACACCTTAAGAAGCGCACCGGCTAAGGGTGTCTCTCGTGCGGAAAGAGCTACCGTGTTCTATGTACGTCTTTGCGTCGCGTTCCAGAGGCACCGTCAGCAACGTCAACGCGAAGCTGCTCGTCGTCGTCGCCGTCGTCGTTGTCAAGTTACGTAGTTAGGTCTGTGTGTCTACGTTCGCCACTCTACCCTAGTGCAGGATCTTCTGTGTCAACGTCTCGTCGTCTCGTCTACTTTTCGTGACAAAGGCGTACCTGCGTCTTCAGTTTATGAAAAAAAAAAAACGAAAAAATAAAGACACTGGAATATCTCCGTACGAGAAGGAAAAAAGAAAAGAATATTGTACAGAAAAATCTTGGAAAAGTTGGAAGCAAATATTAGTTGAACACTGGACTAGTCATTATTTCCCCTTTGTGACGGAAAATACAGCTTCTGCTGCTGCTGGTACGAGACTTGTGCAACGACGTGTCTTCCGCAAAAGGGCAGAACAAAGGAGGGTGTCATAGCGCACAGCTTCAAGCCTCTCCAAACGTCCATCCCTTCTTCTCTCCCGTCCCCGTTGGTACACCCAACCGCCCATATATATTTTTTTTACTTCCCCCTTCTTCGTACTTCTTTTCTCTTTGGTTCACCTTCGTCTCTCGACGTTATGGAATATGGCTGAAGCCCAAGTCGGATCCTGACCGATCAAGCTTCCCGAAACTACTGACGGCGCTGCCGAATTAAACAATCCCCTCTTCCACTCTTTTTCATCTTTATATGTACCTTCAAAATATTTTTGACGATAAAACATTTGAAACTGAATGCAGGTTGAGATCGGTTTTTTTTATGTCTGTTTTTTTCAGCTCGCCAAGATGGAGTCGAATTAATCTCGGATTCGTCGCCAATTATTTTTGGATCCAACGATGCAATAATTAAGTTTTTTCATCGACAGCATGATTATTTTATTCGTTGAGAATGATAACCGTGAAAAAGAAAGAATAGATAAAAAAGACTTCAGGTAGAGCAATTTTCACGTTTATCGGAATGTGAGGCTAATTACGACGACGAGTTCATTTCTGCGGTGTGTTGGCGGTAAACGAAGGGAGAAACCGAGCCGAATTTGTCTTGTGCATTATAGAAGAATGTGCCTGTCGACACTCGTCGACAAAGTGGCTGTGCTCGGTGTCCGAGCGAAGGGCCCCCATTGTATCGAAGGGACCTCCGGTATATTCCGTTTCAATGAACTCGTCAGTGTGTGTACAGTGGAAGCTGCTGCCACTGGTGCCGGTGGAGCCGCTGCTTTGTCATTCGGCTTAAACAACGGGATATCGTCTACCCTAAATCACCGTTTTGGCGCATAGAACCGGTTCACGGCATTCGTGATTTATTCAGAAGCTCAGACTTTCGAAGGACGAAACCACAATTGATTCTCTTCGTAGATTTTTTTTTCTCATTATTTATTTATTTATTTATTCGATCGTTTTTTGTTGCAATCACGAATGTTGAAAATGATGGATCAAGATTCGCCCTCCGCGAGATGTGCAACTCTCGCCATGCACCCTTCATTGCGGCATGACGGTTATTTCAAACCAAAATGAAATTGAAACGCAATTTGTCGTCCCCTACAATTTTCCGTGCGTTATAACCTCGGTATCCACCCATCCGTCTGACTATTTCCCTTGCAACCCATCACGCGATTACACTAATTCAGGTATCATTTATATTTCGTTCACCCTTGCCGCATAGCCGCGTCTACGGCTCGCCGGGCTACCCCATTACGCGGGTGAGATGCACAAGATCACGGAGCAACTTTGAAGTACGTCGGGGGTGGGTTTTTTGATGTAGCCCACCAACTGTTCTCCCTCTCGGTAGGCCTCGCGTATGTACAGCGTCATGCAAAACAGTGAATCACGTATCAAGAGCCACGAGAATATATGTATTGTTTTCGGCGACAATTTGGAGACTTTAAAACGTTCTGCAGGGCAACATTATTCATCGAGATTCAGAGATGCGAATCGAGTGATCGAGCTATGGATAGCGGCAATTGGACTGGATGAATATTTTGTTAGACGCGTGTATGGTTCTGTTTCATTTGCAGCTCTTGAAAAAAGAATATGAAGTAAAACGGAATTTTTCTTTCAAGAAATTAATTGGTCTAATAGTACATTATGACACTGGTACGAAAAAATATTTTCTGACGCGTGTGAGTTTGCAGAACGAGCCGAAGGCTAGTGTTGCAATCACACGAGTCCACAGAACGTTTTTCGTACGAGTATCGTACGAATTTTTATGTCGCAAGGTGCGTAAAACCGCACTTTTACGCGCGGCGTGTCATAGTATATTTTGTCATCCTCACCTGAGAATGACGCATTCTCGCACCAATTTGAGTGCGCAATGTGCCTGATTCTCGCATTTCCGAAGCCGTTGCGGGAATGTTCAATTCCCGCACTGATCATCTGTCAATTGTTCAGGCACATTGCTTACTAAAATTGGTAGGAGAATGTGTCATTCTCACGTGAGGATGACAAAAAATAGTATGTGTAGCGCGGGCGCGATTGGCGATTCCCTTATGAATGTGAGGCCTGCACTCGGCTTAGCACAGACGATGTCTCGGCGATGGTTGCCGATGTCTCGTCTCCGACTCGACATCGGCAACCACCGCCTCGACATCTTCTGTGCCTACGCCTCGTATTAGCCTCGCATTCATGCGGGAATCGCCAACTTCGCGTCCTTGCAACACAATATACTATTGTGTTGGAAGGGCGCGAAGTTGGTGATTCCCACATGAATGGTGCTCACATTCATAAGGGAATCGCCAATCGCGCCCGCGCAACACATACTATTTTTTGTCATCCTCACGTGAGAATGACACATTCTCCTACCAATTTTAGTAAGCAATGTGCCTGAACAATTGACAGATCGTACGATCCCTTCTTTACTTCGGGTCATTGAACAGTGCGGGAATTAAACATTCCTGCACGGCTTCGGAAATGCGAGAATCAGGCACATTGCGCACTCAAATTGGTGCGAGAATGCGTCATCCTTGGAATCTGTGGGGAAGTAGCATTCTTGCTTATCCTTTTGCTTGAACGAACTTCAACATTTTTGTCGTTAGATTGAACGAGTAAAAATAATTTTGAGAAATTAATTGGCCTAAAAATAATTCGCGACTTGTCTCTTATTTTTACATGACTCAGAATTCATCTTGTCATTTTATTCCGTACAAACAGTCGGTAAATAGCACTCTCGTATACAGAGGTTGATCCATCATTGACCCGATTGCTCCCACGCCGCATAGTATTATGCACGCACGAGTCGTTGACAAGTACATGCTTCGAGTGAGCTGCGGTGGCGTAGTATTAATCCCCGGGATCGATAGGCGCCTCGGCAGCGTATCATTGTGCATTTTCATGCCACGAACCCTTGTTATTTCAAGCTGCGACAAGAACCGCCACTCGGCAATGGCCACGCGACCATGGATCATGGTTTATTGGAAAATGTGCAAATATACCCGCGTTTTGTCTCCGAGAGCCCTCTCATAAATATAACAACGTCCATGGTTTCCGAATGATCCGCAAACCACTCGATTTGTCGACGTTACGCGCCCTCGTTGACTCCGTCGCCACGTGAAATCATGACAAAACAAACTTTTCGAACCGCTGCGGCGTCACGAAGAAACTAGCGAAACCTCATGGAAACCCCGTATAAACCGAATGAAACGCGTGTGAGAGATTCAATTCGGTTTGAGTCGGAGAGGCTAACTTCATTTCCTGGGAACGAACGAACGTGGCCGACTGTGGATCGCAAGTTTACGTACATTTCCGGTGGTGAATTTCTCATTTTCGGAAGGCAACGGAAGAACCGGAAATACCATCACCGGACCCATGTACCGGTCTCGACTATCTACCAATTGATGTAAATACCGCAGACGGTTTGGTGTGTTTCGTTTTTCTATTCTTTTTCTTGCTGTGTATTGTGGAGCAGGACTGATCGCTGCGCTGTCAATATCTTGCCAATCATACAATTTCAACGATTACTGGAATTTTAGTGGACAGTAGAAAGTAGTGAAAATAATTATTGGCCTACTGAAATTTTATTATTTACAGGGAATTAGTTGAAAAAATAAAAATTATTTTGAATGTATCAATATATTGATAGAATTATACAGTGTATAATTCATGGATTAAAATATTCATATATTCATTACATTTCGTTTTTGATAGATTAATACACAACAAAATTATCGAAGTTTTCCAACGACTGATAAACCGTAATCTCGTCAATCTCTTTTTCTCAAACATTGATTAACCTTTTGCGTATTATTGTTTTTTAAATAGCAAATTAATTCATAAAAATATAAATTATTTCAATGCTATTAATATATGTCAAGTAAAAAAAAATAAAAGTCAAGAACTATCGTAATAATTGTCTAAATTTTCCAATAAACAACAAATTATAATCTCTTTGACCCCCGTTTTCAGTTGCTTCGCCGTTTTGGTTAGCTACGGTTTGCACCATCGTCAACGGGGCAACCCTTTGCGAAAGTTTCGAGTAACCGATCTCTCTAACCGAATAACGTTTGCGAAGATAGTTCACGAATATTTTTCTTCGTTCCGGTAACGAAGTTTAACCACCAGACTCAGGGATAACTGCTGCGCTGGTGTTCCTTCATCCTCCCCACCCCCCTGCCCCTCCAGCTTCGATCGAAATGTGTATAATCCCGGATAACGGAGGCAGTTCAACCGAACGGTTTATCGCCAGTTTCAACGCGAATTTACAAACAAAATCAGTGCGCGATAAAATTTCGTTTCATTAACGCTGCTTTTATCGTCGATCTACGAACAAAAACCTTTATCGAAAATCCCATCGACCATTGTATGGAAAGATTGAACATGTTTATCGACGTGCATTGCACGAATTACACGACCTACCTGCCAGGCGTTCGAATCCAGTGCTAGATATGACATGTTGTCGTTGGATTCGCCGATGAAGTTGATATTCGGGCCGTTGCTCGTTGGCGCCGCCGTGATGTCCGTCGTTCGTCGGAACTTTCTCAACGCGCAATGTTCAACGGTTGTTACAATTTCAATTTTTAGCAAAATGATTTTTCTTCAGAATCACGATAAGATGATACACACTCACGTACCGACTACCGATAACATTTTCGACGTCATGTTTCACGCGTTATCGATGAAGGACCTGTAACGAGAAATTATGAATGACGTCAAATAAGACCGATATTCACATGATATCCATTGTTAATCAACAAAACCGCATAAATCGCGAACGACGTTAGATAACAGCTTCATTTACATAATATTTACTATCAACCAAGAGAACCTAAATAGTTACATGATGCAGTTGAAAAACGAGAAAAATAAGTTTTGTTGGTAGAAAAATTGCTACTGTTTCGCGTTACGCGATAAGAAGAAGGTTGTGTTTGGAAAACAAATGAAGAATTGTGGCGTTGGTCGCGCAGGTGGCAGTGCGAGCCCGCGGATCCCCCTGGGTTCCGCGTCAACGCGAAAGTCCGAAAAACTTCGTTAAGTAAAGTTAAATATGACTCCCACGGGGTCGGAGGGGTGCGAGACACAGCCGCACGTCTTCTAATTGCAAAAACTTTGGCCACCGGCTCACACTGCTCGCGAGAACGGCGAAAGGAAAAGAATATAACTGAAGTAGCAAATCTTGTTCTATTTGTGGTTTTTTTCTCTCTTTCATATATATTCTATAAGAAGAAAATCGCGGATACCAAAAGTCCAAAAGATTCTGCGTCTAGGGAGACAGATTTTATTGAATGTTCAATTAAATCTCGTGGCACAAGGAATTGTTTTTAATGATTTCCAAACGAATCGATAAGTGGTGGTGTGACAGTCACAATTATTTATAAAATAGAATAGAATTTTCAGGAAAATTAAACTAACTAAATCTATTTATAGAATTTTTTATATCACAGATTGCAGTAATAACAGCTTAAAAAGCTATTATATTGATATTTAAAAATTTAATTGATGATTCAGCATCCGTTACACGCATAAATGTCGATCATTTTGATTTTTATGACTACCTCAGCAATTGTCGGTACATTTCAGCATTTTAATATTGCGAAAAGAAATCTGATTGTCTCGTAAAAAATCCAGGAATGAATAGTTGCGTTATCACTGATGCCCAAATTTCGAGTCGCCTTCGAAATTATGTTACCGAAAAACCGCACATTCTACACCATAGTTAAAATACAATCAATATATCCATAAGTTTCGTGAGAAAAAATCAACATTCGACACTGCAATGAATTATAGAATTCAGCACCACAAAACTCACCCTTTTTTCGCACAAACGGTAGACCCGAAGCCGACGATCAATGGCACCGCTCAACCACGCAGACGGCACCTCGGAGGAATCCGAGAAACCACCCCCCACTATCTCGGACAAGTCCCTTCGCCTCAGTCCGAAGGGATCGCACCTCAAAAAAACCCCAACGATATCCCAAAACCGTCAAAACAATGATCACAAAAAAAAATTATAATCTTAAAACAACACCCGGTTCCGTCAAATATGAAAATTCACTCTAAGCTCGAACGTCGGTAGCGGAGGATTTCGGGTAGGGGTTGAAGAAACGATAAACAGCCGTGAGCGACAGGTCAGGCGACATCGGTACCAAAATTGAGTTATCTCTCTCGTCAGTCTGCGTGAACGCGTCTCCCATCCCCCTTGATCCTTCGTTCTCCCACTCTTCGCGACTTCTTTCTCACTCTTTCCTTCACCCGCGTGCGTCTTCCTCCCCGGTCACGTTCTACAATCTACTCCGAAAAAATCCTTCATCAACCCCCGCACCCCCTCATACGATCTTCACAATCTCGAAACTCAACGAAAAAACAAAAAAACAAAAACAAACATTCGCGTTGATAAGGTCTCGCGGTTTTCCGGTGCGCGTACGAGTCTCGCGCTAAAACGATACTGAACCTCGGCTTTCTCTTGCCTCTCGCGGTAAAGCGCTCGCGTGCAGTCGCGAATATACGCAAACGTCAAGTATCGTGGCCTCTCTCCTCGTTTCGTCGATTATTGTTGCGCCCTTCTCGGTCCGGGTTGCGCGCGAATGTTATGACGAATGAGGAAGCAAAGAGGAAGTAACGAATGAAGAAAGACCGGAAGTGCGGCGAAGATTCGTCGATGAGTAACGTCGGGTTGAGTTCAAATCTATATTAATTTATTGGTACGTATGATACGGGATATGATAGAATGTTGATACGATAAGATGATAATATTCGTTGGTAAGTGTGTATTGCCGAGGACCGCACGTGGCGCGTCGCGACGTCGCACTGCGCTCGAGGCGAGAGGCGCCGTGGCGCCCCCGCCGCCGGGGGTTGGTGCTGGGGTACCGCCTCCAGTCGCAGCATCGCGATTCACGTATCTCTCTCAGTCGCTATCCCCTCGTATTCGACCCCTCTCGCCCCCCTGCATCCCTCTTCGAGGGGGGCGACCTCGCTTTCCCTCAAACACAACCATCCGTCCCTATCGCGCCCCCTGTGGGTGGCTATCGCTGGCTCACCGTAACGTTCGTACACGCTTACAGGGGATAGATACAACCCTATACGTGCACAGCATCCACTCGGAGAGTCGGCGCACTCGTTCCATCGCTCTCTCTCTCTTCCTCTCTCTTCCCCTCGCCATCCATCTTTCTCTCCCGCTCTATCTTCACTACCGATAGCTCCCTCTCTCCGGATAAAGTCCCATCCCCCGCCCCCGCCGCCCGGCAAACCCCCATCGGTCCACGGTACATACGCCGATTACGAACGTCGTACACTGCCACCACGTTCATACCACACCCCCGCCGTCTGCGTTCCCTACTCCGTTCGACTCGGGAGCGAAAGCGCGCGCGAGTCGACACAACACACGGACAAACGTGAAACGATATAACACACAGCGTGGTCCGCCACGACGTCCCCACCCACGCGACGAGAGATCCACGACCAACAGCACCTTCCATCCTCGTCCTCCCTCGGCCGCCCTTCGCCCGTCGTAATGCCGACGGAATTTTGTATGTGTATGTACGTACGGTGCATGTAGAGATCAGAGTCTGCGCACTAACGATCGATTCCCCCACCATTCCACCATGGAGAATGAAGCGAGATGGAGAGACTCGACTCATGCCTAACGGGAGGACGACGAAGACGCCGGCCGATCAAAGATGGAAGGGCACGGAGGGACGAAGACACGCTGCTGCTGATGCTGCTGATTTTTATAATCGTCTTGCTCTTCGCTCTCTTCCTTGGACTTCTTTCGAGGTTTGCTCTTGCGTTCCACTTCGTCTGGGTACTTCGCAAAATTTTGTCTTCAGTTTCCGTACTTTGTTTGGGTCAATTAATCGATTGCCACTTCTTTCGAAGCAGCGTCACTTCCCGGAGGTATAGGTTGTTCTTTTTTTCGTTTTGGTTTTTGCTTTAGAGGAGGATCTGAAAATTCAATTAGCAGCAACGATTTGCGGCTGCGGTTTTAATGGGCTTTGGTCTTCAATTTTGAAGCGGCGTGATGTTTAATTTGATTGTCGGCTATTGATTATCGATAGCAGAATTTTGTCATTACGAATCTTTGTTCGCAGGGAGTGGTTCAAAACCCCGAGGGTCGAGGGTCGTCGTATCCATGCCCGGAGCAAGAGAAATTTTCTAGTCCTTCATCGTTCGCAAATTTTTCGTTCTGTATACATGTAGAGCATCAGTTGACAGTTTTTATTTTATTTATTCATATTGTATGTATTTATATATATTTTTTTTTAATTCCCCACAAAACTTATCCCGGAAGCCGCGTATCATTGAGTACATCCGCTCGAGGATACATCCACGAAGCGTGGTGCACAGCGCCGAGATTCCAACCCATGGAAATCAATAGCAACGATCGTTCCCTACAGCAGATGGCTCCAAATCCATAAACCATCGCCAAGTCCAGGCCAAAGGAGCACGAAGCCGATCGCGACGAGCGTTAAAGCTCTCTTGGCTCTTATCTATTTTTAGTTTTTTTTATATTGTTTTTATTATTGTTTTTTCATATTTTTCGCAATGCCGGGGAGCGCGTACTGCGCGGGCAAGCGAGGTCAAGCCGTCCATCTTCTTGGTACGTTCGGATAGCCGACAACGAGGAGAGCCGACAAAACCGCGGCACCACGCCTATGTGGAATCGTGACTCGATCAACGTTGAACGGAGAAAGAACGTTTCAGTACTGCGCCTCTTGTTCGCTTCGTGCGCTGAGTGCACGGTTTCCCTCTTCGATAACAAAGATCAAATACTTCGAGTTTAAAACGTAGTAAAAATATTCGAACTCCCACAAAAAAGAAAAAAATATGTTTTTACAATTTCGAACTATAATTATGTATTTGATTTCCGATGAAAAAAATATTTTTTAAAAAAATTTCCACCAATTATTAAGTTATCCTCTGGATAATGTGTCATGATTACGGAGACCAATGATCGAGTATCTACAGGTTCTATAAATAAACAACAGAAACTGACGAAAACAAACGAATATATCGGATATGATTTGATATGGTAATAATTAATCGACTTATTTGATACAAATGCGGTTATCGATAATACCACCGAAGTCGCGTGCGACGTAGAAAATAATAATCGGCTGGAGAGTTCAATTTGAATGTTAATCAACGAAACAAATGTACATAGAAAAGCTATATACCATGAAAACTGATAACCGATGACGTATTTACCGATACGACTGTACTCGGCAAAATGATAAATCGCCATTTTACACAAGCAATTAGAGCAAAATTTGCCCCGAGGAGAGATATCTGTTTGATTAGATTGAGCGTAAAGTGCTTGAACCCGATCCTACCGCACGTGAGTAATATTACAGGGAAACAATAAATAAAGCAAAACGAAAACGAAACAAAAACAAAAACAATCAAAAGTAGCAGATACAGACCCGTGTAACAACCCACGACTATTCACGCGTCATTATAATAATTTCAAAATGTGTGTTACGCACTGGCGCGCACCGGTCTATGCTTATGCACCTACATACGCGCATAAGTGCACAACCTATATTATCACCAAGATAACCGCGACAGACGCTGTAAACTATTAACCGACCGAAGAAATAATATTTCCAAGAAGATTCCGCTTTTTGCTATCCGATCGCGATAAATCCCACACGATAAACCTTCAATATCGACGTAACAAACTCGGCCGGTACGGCGAAAATATTTCTAATGACGATGTTTGAAATTTACTGACAAATTGCAAGCTGCAACATCAGCTGGGGGCAGTTCGTCGAAGCAATTTCCGTGGAGAATTCTGATCGAACGTCGGATACGCGTTTGACGCGATGTGTATGTATACGTACGTACGAAGATACAGACGCACGTGTGGGATTAGATATGCGGTTAGAGCCACACACGTAACTGTGGAGGGGGGTGTGCGTGCGTGTGTCGGGATGACGTTGAGGGCTGCTGGAGGTGGGAAAGCTCTGAGGTGAGTTCTCAGCGATCGGTATCGTTAGCCCCGTCCTCATCCAACGTCCTCGACGTTCGGCCGTAACACGACGTCCAATAACTACGTAACTCGGTCGTGTGATGCAATTTACCTACCACATCATTACCCCCAAAGTTGAGCCGATGTAAGTTTGAAATTACTTGTTAAATTGCCATACACCCGTGCACCCTGTGCACCCCCCCCCCTTGACCCCTGGCCCATGGACCGCTCGGGCTCGCTCTCGTGAGATGGTCCGCAACAACCACCGGGCAACCCTCGCCGATCTCTCCGATGCTTCGCCACTGAGAAACCTCAACCTCATCGTCCGTGTAATCCGCGCAGGTGTTTATCCATCGGTGCATGATCGTATAACTAGACGAGACGGTTTATAACGTCGGGATACACGCAACCGCCCACCCACTGGTTAAACAACCAACCGTAACTACGTCGACAGATTTCTCTCGTACTACACACTTTGAAACTATCCATTAGCTAACATCATAATCCCGACCGTTGTTACGAAGAAATTTATTTTGCTTTGATTCCGTCGGCTTACGCGATTATTGGCGTGGTTTTGAGGGATAAGAGATGGAATGATGATGCATTTTTCGTTGGGCGTTGGGAGAAAAATAAAGAATGGGATGTTGGTGATGAGTTATTTGGAAATTGAATTAGGGATTACAATAATCATTTAATGTTATTATGGTTATTATTATTATCACTATTATTACTGTTTTTTTCTACTGAAAAATTGTTGTTTATTCAGTTGATATTTTCAATCCGTAAATAAAATGATCGAATTGTTGATTTATTTTATTTTTCACAGAATTGGTCGTATATCGATATTGTTACATTTCTCGTTTGTCTTTAAAATACAAAATTTGTCTAAATATTTCGAATTCACGACCAGGACCGTTCAAAACAAAATATTTTCATGGAAATAAATCAAAGCTACGGATATAAATTATAGGGTAAAAAAATCATTTAAAAAACTGAATCCATTACGTCGACCGATTTTGATGATTAGAATTATATCTCAAACGTGCAATCGCCAAGTTTCAGATCGAATCGTCGATGTGCTCGATCGATCGCTTGCTTCGGGTTTTCCAGCCGCGAAAAAAGCGAACAAAACATGTATCATGGTCGATTAAAAACACCCATTTTAAACGCGCAAGAAAAGATCTTTCAATGTAAAAAAAAAATCATTGAACTCATGGATCAAACGTACACATGTGAACTCAACGATTTTATCGGACCGTGTTGTAGGCGTAATGTTATCGTCGCAATAAGCTCTCATTCTTCTCACGAGCACATACGCTTGGGCTAAATGTTTTGAGAGGCGAATTCGCCACGCGCTTAAGTCAACAACTCCTTTCTGGGCTAACTGGGAGAGTGATGATGAAAAAAAACCTTGAAAAATAACGAAATCCTGAAATTGTATACATTTTTTTTCTTCTACGTCATCTCGACATTGCGTGTACAGAAGATTTTCTGAAGAAATCGTGAAACACGACGTATAATACCAATTTCACGGGATGGGAATTCGAAGCGACGACTGCCATCACCATGACCGTAGCACCTGACCGCCCCGAGGCTCACGAGCGTTTTTTTTTCTCCGTTTTTGAAAGGATTTTTTCTTTATTATTGTGGAAAGTAAGCACGCGGTTCACGTGGTCCTTGAAATCAATAGGGATCGGTATCGATCCCTCTCGAGCCTTCATCGTCGTACACAGGTCGGTTTACTGTTCACCGTACGTAAACAGAAAAACCATAGATCTACCGGGACACAACGTACGGCACCGCAAAGTTTACAGTAAAAGTTTTCGCTTCACTCGCTGAACCATTGACGTCGACAAACAAATCGGAATGACGTTGCATGGATTCTTCTGCTACGATAAATTAGCGAGCACTCGGGTTTGGGCTTATAACTCTCGAATATAATGCGGCGAAGGGCTTAATGAAGACAATTGGATGTTTATCAAACTCCACCATGGGAAGAAAAAAATTAAAAATTGTGCATTGCCGATTATTTCGGGTCAAAAAATAATTTTACAATGTCCAACAGCATTTCGAATCACATTACCAATTGATTATTTAATTTGGAACACAGATTCTCTTGGAAAGAAATCAAAAATCAAATATTTGCCGATTATTTCAAGTCCAAAATAATAATGCTAGTCCGAACAGCATTTGAAATTAAATTTACGATTTTTTTGCAGTTGCAGTACTTCAAGAATCAACTTTGCGACGTCAAGGACAGTAGGAAACCTACTAACTTTCCGTATTAGCGACAAACAATTTTTTATTCATGTAGGAAGAAAAAATAATGATGATATTGCTTCAGATCTTAGTAAGTGACTTAAAAGTGTGGGAACTCTGACACCCAGTTGCGATAATGGAATGCAAATTGACGGTGGTGCGCGGGCTCGATCCACCGGTACGGCAAGAACGTCTGGACTCACCGGGTTCTTTCACAATGTAATTACATTCGCTACTTCAAATCCGATCGGGTGCCAGCGAGAAAGGGAAAAGTTACTTTGAAGTCTGGCGAGAAAAGAATGACAAAGGGTGAACCATGGTGCGGCGGGGAAGATACACTCGAGTCAAAATTTAACCCCGGTATCCTCCCGCCCCCTCCTGAAATCCGGAACTATCCGAATTTCGTTCCAACAGTTAGATGAAAGTGAAATCTTGGAGTCGTAAAAAAATACTAAGATACGAAACAGAAACAAGATATAAAATTTCAACTCCATGCACCACAAAATCTTACCGAAATAACAAACAAAGAATCGCACAAAATTGTGATCAATATTTTTTTATCTTCGTAATTTTACATTTACATGACAATATTTTGTTATTGAAAGCCGATTTACCAGAAGAAAGCAGATAGTAAAACTGCTGAGACATGGATAATGTTTATCAGTTAGCAAGTAATTATTATATCTACCCAGTGACATAAAAAAAGATGCCTGCAAGACCCAAGTGTTCAAAAGTTCTCAAAAGAAAGATGAAGAGTGCGATGGCCGTAATCGGCATTGCCATACAGCTCCTAATTCGCTAAAAGACATTAGTTCGAAACTTATTAGTCAGGTATACGAACACCCACGGTGCGAACATGGGCCGCGAAATCAGCACCGGCGCGAGCTGTCAAAGCGGAAGAAAGAAACGAAAGAAAAAATACGAAAAATAAATAAAAATAGACCACCGGACAGAGAAAAATAACATGACTCGGATGTTTGCGCGGTGCAACATTGCATACGTGGCCAAATGACCAGCAGAGCGCGCGAGGGTCCGAGCATTGGGCCCTCCTCCCTTTTATTCCTTTTTTTTCTGCTGGACGACGAGTCGACGCTGCCCCAGCTCCGGACCCCGACTGATTTATCTCCGGGTAGGATTTACTCCGATGAAGCCATTTCCGAGAGCCACTCTCGGTCCCATATACGCGGTGAGGGAGCCCCGCACGATCGAACGAACTTGCTGCCGTTGCTCTGCACGAGTGCGTATAATAATACCCAGGACCCGAAAACATCCCGCGTGTACACACGAGACACTCACAAATTTTATAGTTGAATATATAGCGTTTGCGATAACTGCACGACCGACGGGGGAGAGATCGTGTACCGAAAGAACCATCCATTACCACCCGCAGTCGATGCGCGAAAAAATAAAAAAATTAAGGAAAAAAAATTTAAAAAGAAACAAGAACAAATTATCACACAAACAAAATATTTTACCCAAGCTCCGACGTTTTCGAGACTCGAAACGCGAATGCGGGAGATATGTGATGCAGAAAATTTTTCTAATTACCTATATCGAGTCGTTGTTTATTTATTTATTTATTTATTTATTTATTTATTTATTTATTTATTTATTTATTTATTTATTCATTTATTTATTTATTTATTTATTCATTTATTTATTTATTTATTTATTTATTCATTTATTTATGTATTTTTTTTAATTTTTTTATTTGTTTATTTATTTTTTTGTATTCCTGCTTTTCCTCTTATTCTTACTAGTTCTTAAATTGAACATCTGCACAGATATAGTTGTCATCTCACATACTGACGTCGATTTGGTGCCTTCGTATAAATTTCAATCCCGCGGGATTTTCGATCGCGGACTTTACCTCGCGTCTTCCGCTAGCAGATGAATTCCAAGACCTCAACATCTCGTACCACCTCGCTCGCCTCGCTCATTAGTTGCAGCGACTGCAGAGGCCGATGACATGCAGAGGACATGACGCCTCGAGGCCGATACGTGCGTGAGTTTAATTCGTTTCGAGAGTATATGCGCCAACGCGGCCTCTGCCGACGAATACATACATTCCGTACATTTATACACATAAATATATATGTATGGGGTTGTATCTGGAAAATGCGCCGGTGCATCAATACACGCGTACCGAGAGGGCGTAATAGTAGATTACACGTTCGGCCGTAAGTAACCCGCGATGTTATTCGAAATTCGTTCGACTCCGCCGAAGCCATCGACGCGATCGTGCTGATCGCGGCAACGACTTTGATGAGGTTATCGGCGTGGGCGGCAGGCCACGCAAGCCATGCATCGTGATTGCATTTCGTTTGCACGGTGCAGACGCACGCGAAAGTTCTTACATACGGCAGCCCGTAATATGGGAATTGGCGGGTGTAGGCGCTTCGATCCTAAGTGGATCCGCGCTCGGATAACAAATAGAAGCCAACCGAAGTGGCGGGACGATGCTTCATCTCCGTCTTTCTTTCTCGGTCGATTTGCTCGGATGGACCTCAATTATCGAAGAATTCAAAGAGCGCGCGTGTACGATCCCGACTCGCACGAGCTCGAGCGCATGCGCCGTCGGTGATCTCGTGCGGTTTCGGGACAGAGGCTAGGATTCTAAAGCGAAGAGAAGAAGAAGAAAACGATGAAGAAGAAGATCGAGACTACTCTCTCGCCTATACATACACTGCCAGTCTAACATTATTGCCGCTTTTGAGATATCACGTGAGGATCCTCGTCGGCGTCGATCCTACCGCATTTTCGATCGCGTTCGTGTTAAGTAGATGTTAAGATCACCGAGAAAAAAAGAAGAACGAGAAATGAGGAGAGACAGAGCGAAAGAGAGAGAGAGAGAGAGAGGACAGAGGGAACGGGATTATATGGAAGAAATTTCTAATGTCTTTCGCACGGGGGTCGATGACACCTTGGAATCATTTTTTTTTATCCCGCTCGATCGAAGGCGTCTCCTCGGGTGTGGGATCGAAATCCACGTTCCCTATATCCTGGAGCAACTGCCTTCTCGCATACGTCGTGAAATAAAACTTTGACTCGACCAAATCTAACCCTTAAATCGTAACGTCATTTTTGGCACCTTCAAAGCGTTTCCGGCGCTTTGAAAGGTGGTGTATAGTGCTCTAAGAAATTCCGCGAAATTCATGATATCTCTTCAAATATCCTAGTATAAGGACCGATCGGTGGATTGCTGATTTGATCATTTGAGTGTTCACAACTTTGAGTGTTAAATATCCGCGCAATGTAAAATAATTATATAATGAGAAGAAACAATGCCTGCCTCACTGAACTGTTACCAGTCGTCACAAAAATGTTCCCCGCCGATTACCTGAAGATCTCAAACGCGACAATCATCAGCAATTCGCCGAGCCCTTGCGAACACAAATTTGGCCCAAAATCTCGGCGAATCGTTCTCGTCGTTCCCTTTGATGGACCAAAACGTTTTCCCCATAAGTTCGCCGATGTATATCCCCCATATAGATATATATGAATATCTACGGCAGACAGTGTTCGAGACAATTAACGAAGAGGCGTGCGCTGCGGTTGTATAATCAAAGGGGGACAATTGTGCCGAATCGATCGTTCGCTCGTTCGTTCGCTCACGTCTGTTCGTCGTCACCAGAACAAAGTTCCCCTCCGCCCTCTCCCGAGCCTCACCCACGCATCGGTTCTCTGTGCAAAACAGAGCACGTCTCGCCGACGACGCATGAACCACATAGCCACGACCAATTCTCGTTCTTCAAACAATGCCAATATGTTGGTTCGTGGGTCACTGCGTTGGCGCGTAGCCTTTCTCTCCCTCTCTTTCACCCTCTCGTTCCCTTTTTCTTTCTCTCTCTATTTTTCTCCCTCTCACCCTTCTCCGATATGACGTACACACGTGTGCGCGAGAGTGAGATGAAGAATGGATGAAATAAGGGCAAACGACGGGCCGAAAGAGACGAAGACCAGTGCACGAATATTCTACATATATATGTATTCGTTTGAGTATAGGGTGAAATTTAGTGGGAATATATGTGTACAATATACAGGGGTTGGGTCTTTCGGAACTTCGCCCAAGGCGGGGTTTACAGCCCTCCTTGTGAATCTGGCCGTGTGCGCATACATTTTCGAGACTCTCACTAGGATGTACTCCGGGACTCGACTCGGCCGCGCTTTCTATATTCCATTCTCACTCGCTGTCTCTACCGCCGCGATTTTGCTCTTCGGGAAAACTTCAATCCACCCGGTCGAAAGGGATATATCGCATTGTACGCAATATGGGAAACACGTATGTACGACGTCGGGCCGAAGTACCGGTTTGCGATGCTCACAGGTGTTGGTTATTTCCCAACCACTCGTCTTTGAGACTCACCGATGCCACGACGTTGACTACGATGGCTTTTGTGAGAGCACTCGAGGTACCTCGTTGGATTTATATCAAGCCCTTTGCTTCAGTCAATTTCGACTCTCGTCCGAGGGGATGAGATTGGATGGTGGTAATAAGTATGTTTTGCGTCGTGTTTTGATACACGCGAGCTACCAAGTGGGAAATAAAGTATAAATATTGTAGGGCATGAAGAATCTATATAGTTTTGCGTATAGAATTGGACATTTATTCGCTATGTAGACCACATATAATTTTTTATTCGATTAATCGAGCGGCATTTAATATTAATCATTGATATACAATGCATATAATTTATACATGATATGAATTTATAGATGGATTATTATGTTTAATTATTTTTTTTTATTATTGTTGTTATCATTTATATGTGAATACATATGAATTGTATGTAGATAGGTTATTAAATATCTATCAATTGTATATCAACGATGAATATTAAATACAGTTCGATTAATTGAGTACGAATTGTCTATCGATTGTAGAAAATATGTTTGTCCCATTCCTTATATAAAACTATAGATGTTATTAATATACTCTAGGAACTTCTTTTTCACTCGCATTCCTCTAACTTATCATACCAAAACCATGCAGTCCAATTTGTTGATTATCAAATGCTCGATAGATTGAATAATCGTTTCGTCAAGCAGCGAACCATCGAAACCCCACGAAATATAGATATAAATTAACAATCAATGAACTACCAATTTCTAGGTTGAATTTCGCATGGAAAATTTGATATCCAAATTGTGAAGAAGGGAAAATAAAATGACGAATGCGATGTCCTACAGGGTTCGACGCGAAGACAAATTGCGAACGAATGGCCGAGCCATTTATCTCTCGGTCACGCGGTTATCGGTGGACATAACGGCCGTGGTAGTCGCATGGGCAGCGTTTTCGTTGGTCGAATATATTTATATATGGTGGTCAACGCGGGGAGTCGCGGAACGCAAGTTTTTGCCGCAACATTTCACGAATCGTCGCACGAGATCGTCGTATAAACAGCGTATGCACCGTCGAGACGTAGAACATAAATTGAAAGTAATGGCCCTTCTGTGCTTGTAGGATATTTACTGTATATTATGCTATAACACCCTATATATATATTTATATACGTATAAAATTTTATAATGGATTTGAAGAAAAATGAATTAACGATTGAGTTCGTGCGTGAAGTATTTGAAAAGTAAAAATTAGAGTTACCGAACGTCGTGTGTCGATTTCGAGACGACGCGGTGTGCTCTTCATCTCGTAATATATCTACCGGGATGCTGTGGCGCCTTTGCGTGGTTCGGAACGGCAGCCGGAACAAAAACAAGGTGGAGGCAGACTCCCCAGGAAGCGAGGAAGAACGCGGGGAGTCGTGGCGATCGAGGTATCATCGAGGATTGCTGCGAGCATGCACAGCGTGCGAAAAAGGATGGGAACAAGGACGAGCGAAGAGAAACGGAAATAGGAATGATTAAGTGCGAGAGAGAAAGAGCGATATTTTTTTTCGAGGCCCGACTTTGCAGGGCGATAAGGTGTCTCGAAACCCACAGGGGGTGGCGAACCACCTACTGAGAGTTAAGAACTCTAAATTACGCGCGGACACGGGTTTCACGTCTTCGTCGATTTTGGAACGCGGGAGGAGAAACCGGAAATCAGGGTTGAACGTCTTCGCTTTGGACGAAGGAGTTTAATATTGACGGGTATCTATTATGCGTGATTGTACACTTCTGTGATACGTCGGATCGATTTGCAATCGGGGCTCTTGAGATTTCAAGACACACCGCAAGGGATCGTTTGAAATCAGATATTTAATTAAATATCTTATGATAAACTTGATCAATTTACGTAATCAACATTCCGACAATCTGTCAATAATAATAATCGTATACATAATAATAATGATGATAATATAAATAATAATAATATTAATAATAATAATAATAATAATAATAATAATAATACGCGAGGTGAAAATTTCTAAGCTTTCATCCGTCAGCAAAAATTTGTCAAATATCTTCAAAGATTGTTGACCCCCATAATCATTTTTCAGATCCTGATGGGGCCTCATTCCGTCCCTAGCTCGCCATTTTCCCTGAATCGCTGAACTATAGACCAAGATTGTCGAGAAGAAACGGTAAGATGTTACACCGAAGGTATCTTTACTCGCGGGGTTCGGAGAGGTGGAAGGACACTCTCAGGTTGTACGACTGTGCTACGACAACTGACGGCGCGTTCAACCTAACGCAATATCCTAACGCTGTTCGAGTCATTTCCTGGTGGCCGTATAGCCGTTCTATCCGGCAAGAGCCCGGGCGCGGAGGCTCCCTAAAGCGGCTTCCCCGGGGACAATTTTGTCAAAGGATCTTTATTCTACGAGGACGTATAATACACTCTATCGCGCCCGAGGCGAATGGGAAATGTGATACCAAGGACTCGATCTCCCGGCTATGATCCCGACTCTCGGTGCTACCGCGATCTGCTGGCCAACGAGAATTTAGGTTGAGGACTATTGCACCGCTCGTCCGCTCACGAGAAACTCACGTTTCTGACTCTCTCTCTGCATTCCTTTTTCTCGTCTTTGCTCGCGTGCACAATCGTCCGATGAGAATTTTAACGTCACGTGATATATACGGTCATCGTCGTCACGTGCACACGATAAGAAAGCAGAAAAGTAAAAGACGTGTGCTCACGATTTTAAATCAAAAGTCATTTTTACGGTAACGCGGGAATTAAAAAAAATATTTGCTGTTTGGTTTTTTATTTTTTCACTGTTTTCGGATGTAAAATTCGTGGATGCGTAATTAAAAATTATTCACATGGAATGAATTTGGAGAATACCGATACAAAAACGTTGTACCGTCGTTGGGCACATGTGATAACGACTATTCGGATATCTGGGATGCTTCGGTTGTGACGAGCTTTATCAATCTCTCGGAGAATTTGAGATTGATTTTTTTCGATTTCCCATATATTTTTTTCTGCAATTTTTTTTTTAATGTCAAAACCGTCAGTGGGCACAAAGAGAGGTCCTTTGTGGCTAATGGACAGCACCAGACGCGGAGAAATGAACTTTTTTTTTTTTCGTTTGACGTTTCGTGAAATACGTTGCGTGAAAGAAAATTGATGGAAAAAAAATCGCCATCACGAACAGAACCGAACGGTGATTGGAAATTTACTACGATTCTATCACGACGGGCAGACCTCGTGTCGGGTTGATGGAAAATTCGGAACGTTTCAAAAACATTTTTGTAAAACTATTTTCGAAATTTAATTGAATTTATTTCGTCATATTTTTTTCTCGCGGATTTCAATCAAAATTTTTTTGTTGAAACTCCATCGTCGAATCATTGAAGATAAATATTGAAATATAATTGTTTTTAAACGTTTCATGCTCATACTGTCAATTAGTATTCAAAAAATGATTCCCTTGCATTTAATAGTACTCTGATAATTGCGAAAAATCGAAGAATATTCCTTGTTCAATATAATTAAAAAAATGCTCAACGATTCAATAATCATTCATTCGATAAAAATACATACATTCCGCTGAACCAAAGATCAGTAGACGTAAATAGACTTCAATAAATTCATCAATTACTCGTTATCCGCAACATCAAACCGCAATCGCAAATGCTCATCCCATAATTAATCATCAATCGTCCGAATCATCGATAACGTCCAAGCGTCTGCAAATTCATCAACCAATAAATGCACAATAATCGATCTACCAAACAAAAAAAAGTTTTAAATAAACAAAAAGCAACAAATACGAGCAAACCGTTAGATAATTAATCTCCCAACTTCACGTACCTATTACGTACGCCACAGCGATAGTTGTCAGCCCGTAATATCATACCTGGATGTCTCCCGCAGTAGGAGGGTTAATTATACAAAGCTCATCACTTAATCTGCGCGTCGTTCCCCGCGGGAATAACGAGAACGACCGAGCGTGTGCGCGCGCGCTCGAACGAGCCCCGGCGATCGTTCGTCCGCTCGCCCAGAGCGCATATTTCCCGACGAGCGTACACGAACCAAACTCTCCGTGCTGGTAGTTGCTGTTGCCGGAGTTCCACAATTGTTTTATCATTTCCCGGTGAATCCGGAATGCCGCCGGGGTTTCCAAGAGCATACGCGGGAACGATCGACGTCACTTGCGGCACGTACGAGCCTTTCCACCCCCCCCCCCCGGTCCATCGCCACCCTCCCGAATGATTTCGAGACTGCACTCGTGCGTCTCGCGTCCCTCTCTTTCACGATCGAGCTCGTGCATTTCTTCGCCCTTTACCTCATTCGTACCAACGCTGTCCCTTTTCTCGTTCTGATAATAATTACAAGACGAAGAAAAACAATGGATCCAATCACCGGGAACCGAGCGAACGCACGCCGGAGCCCGTCGCGTTCCTGGCGGTCGTGGCGGCGGTGAACAATGAGGGGAAATACAACAATTGCGTGTAGGACCCCCCATGAAGATATGCGCTCCCAGCTGGTAATTGGACGCTATGCTTCACCACCCTGTACTGCTGCTATTGCCGGTGCTGGGAGAATCGGGGGTGGCGGTGGCGGTGGTCGTGGTGGCGGTGATGGTAGTGCTCGCCCAGTACGAGCAGACCTACGTGCCAAGTACTCAAACCCTTTTCGTTGACGCAGATACTTGCATTGTCAATTGCGGCTCTCGGTCTCACTCCATCATACGCTTTTTTTTTCTTTTGCATACGTTATACTCTTATCAATTACGTCGTAACATCTCATCGTACGTTCGTCATCGTCGAGCCACGTATCCTTTCCGAGCTAAGATATTTACAAAGTTTGTCAGCAGTTCGCGGCACGAAAAATCAGTACTTACTTTACTTTGTTTCTAGCTTTTAATTAGAAATCATAGTTAGAAAAATTCAATCCCAAATTGAATTAATAATGAAAATCGGAAAATTGAAAAAACGAAATAGAATAATCTTTTTAATTATTTATCGTTTGTAAATTGAGTGTTCTACTTCAACCTGATGTACTAGCCAGTGAATTGCAGCAGCGGTGATGAGTCATACCGTGAAGTCGAAATACCCAAAATTGTGGTTTTTTTTCCTATTCGCGATACACGAGTGAGTCGTCTGACATGCCGGAATCGTTTTTTCTCTCACCGGTAATTCGAAAACGTGCTCGAGGGACGGTCGAGTCATCCCGGTGGTAGCTGAGAGAAGAAGAGAGAGAGGGAAAGGACGAGTGACGAAGAGCGAGGATGAAAAATCCAGCAGATGGATGAAAAACCAAACCCTCCCTGTGATTTTTTTCTTTTTTTTTTCAACCATCCACCTCCGCCTCAATCTCGTCCTTGTACTTCTGGAGCGAGGATATAACCCCAAGGCGTTAGGGGGTGAAGAGCAGTGCCTACGAGAGCCCGTTTGCTTCCGATAACCATAATAAATCATAACAATGGAGCGTTAAAATAGGCGGTTTGGCTTGCCACATGGCGTTCACCGAACACTCAAGCCTGACAACCGGGGCCTAGTTGCGTATCATATATGTGGGCGAGGGAGGACGAAGGGAGCCTAGCCAAACTACTGATAACCGTATCAACTTTCATGCGCTATGATCCTCATGAATTGAAATTCCTTTATTCTTTCTTTTTTTACGTTCGTCGATCTCACGAACGGGATTTAACCTGCATCCCCGCAGCGACGAATGTTCGCACGCCAAACGTATCATCAATTCATCCGATACGACCTATTACGTTTTAAATATTTTTTCCAAGAGGGTCGTAAAATTTAGCAAGGTTCCGTGAATGATTTTAAAAATTATTCTGAATCAAAATTAGCGATACGGATATAGGTTTAAATCATCCGTTAATTCAAACGCAATTTTGAGAACAGTAAAAATCATAGTTTAAAAATCTTTGATGAACAATTTATTCATTATAGACGAGTGAATTATTGAAGGATGTCGCGTTACAAATTGTAATGCAGACGTGGTGTTGTAAATTACATTTTGTATGCAAAAATCGCTTTACATAAAATCTTTCCCAATCTCGGGCAATGTCTGACTACGGAATGAGCTTCTCGCGCCAATTCTTGCACGTTTTGTGCATCAATTGACTGCAAAATCAATTCCCTTTCTTGTCAAAAAATATATAAAAAAAGAACGAAACAATAACAATTAAGAAAAATAGCAATTGAGTGTTTCAAACGCGAATCCCAGAAACTCGAATTGTAAAATGCATTTATTTCAAACGAGCTCGTCGTCCATCTCGTTGGGAAGCTTTCACAGAGCGAGAAATACGATCGTTTTACTTTGCATTACAAACGATACGACTCGGTTTCGCGTCTACGTCGGAACGAAGAAAAAAAAAAAAAGAAAAAATGAACCAAAAAAAAAAAACAAGCGAGACCAGAGTTTCGTTCTGTGTGTCTACGAGACCGGGACCCGACGCGGTTTTTCTCGGTAACGAAGGGAAAACTTTGTCTCGCGAATTAACTGTAACTCAAGGTCTGCCGGCGAGCATGGTTGAGAAAAGTGTAAGAGAAGAAAAAGTAAAGCGAATTGGATGGAAGGAGGCAAAAATAACGGGAAAAAAACATTTTTCTTTCGCAACGTCTAAATGGTCGGAGAAAAGCGAAACGAACGAACAAGCGGCTTATACTTCAAAGCTTGTTATCCAGCTTCGGTCCCGTGCTTGCTGTCGGATGTGCCGAGAAAAGATTCGCGCTATCTTTTGCCGTTTTTTTTTTTTTTTTTCGATTTTTGTTATTTTTGTATGTATTTTTTTATTTTCGTTCTGCGTTGGATAGAAAAATGGCTAACAGCTAGAGGAAGCAAAAAGAGAAGACAAGAGGGGGGAAGATAGAACGAGCCCTAAACAAAAGCGAAGGTTCGAAAACGTTGAACGAAAAAGAAAAAGTTGAGAAAAATTGAAGAACGAGAAGAAAGAAAAACGATATAAAAGAAAGACGAACAAGATTCGCCGAGGATCAACTAGAACGAGGTTCGTGGTAGATATATGCAACCGCGGTATTAAAAATTTCGCTGTTCTAATTAGCGGAAGATAGAGCAAAATCGTAGCCGAAGCTAGATGTTGTAGAACGCACCGCGAGGAAGGAAAGAAGCGCACACTTATTTTTACTCATCCGTGAAATTAATTCGTCGGTCGGTTGTGGGAGCTTCTATATCTCTGCTTCAGTTAATTACTTCTTCGTCTTCTGTGTTCTCCCCCTCTCTCTCTTTCTCTCACTCGCGTATCGTTTCATTTATTCATCTTTTTTTCTAAATGTTTTATTTTTTCATTCCTTTTTTTTCCCCGTCTCTCTGTCTTCGTCTTGATCGCTCTTGCGATTTCGCAGCCGCTGTCGACGCGCGATAATCAAAACTCGATGAGAAATCGCCGTTTCATCGAGGCCAAAATAATCTACGCCTTCTGGAATTGATGTGCCTATGGATAATGGCGATATGGAGGACTTTGAGGCAATTAAGAGACGAAGAAAAATCGCTGCTGCACGCTCGTTAGACCCTCGCGCAAAATAGTACATTACAAAAATAATTTCGGTAGTATACGTGTATTCGTTTCTTTTTTTTTGTAACGTTTGTTGGAGAACAAAAAAGAAGATTTGAAAAATGGGTAATTTTTTCGTTTCTGGCCTTGAACTTGGCTCGTGCCAAACAGCAAGATCCTTCGAAAAATCATCGATCATACGGTGGGCGGCACGGGGTTTGCCACGAGTATCATGATGAATGCGCACAGCGAAACGAGAGTGCCGTGTGACGCATGTAAGATTATTTACGCAACGAGTTGAAGGAACCGTCGAGAGAAAACAGGAGGCTTTTGGAATTTTTTTCGAAGCAACAGCGTTGTCCGAAGTTTCGAATTGCACGGAGACGAAGATAGATGCCGAGCGAGTTCGAGTCATTAACGTGGGGCGGCGAGAGGGGGGGGGGGGAGCAAGGAAGCTGTGGGTGCCAAATTTGTTAAACTCATCAACGCTGCTCGTGATCGCGAAGGAACGCGTTTGAATATTCATGGGACGATGAAAATTGTCCGCGAATTCGCGTAAGTCCTTCGCTCGGTGCGGGTGAAGCGAGCGATTCTCCAAATCACCCGTTTATTATGAGTCTGGGTCTTCCACTTGGGGTTATCGAGACGGAGACTTGGAGGAAGAATAACCGGAGCCGGAATATCTTATAGGGCACCACCAAGTTAGGGGAGGGGGAAGTTTTGGATTTATAAGAAGATGCTTAGATAATTGAAATTACGATGCTTTTGAAAATATTCGAAATAATTGAGACGATTCAATAATACACAAGACAGCTATTATTTTTATCATGATATTACAATTTTTTGTTTGATTCTAATGCCGGATAATTGATTCAGACCCTGATTCGAAATATGATAATTTTTATTTCATAGTTTTGAAATTCTCCGAACTCAATATTTTTAGCTTCGGTTTTGGATTGTATTTTCCGTGTAAAAAAGAAGTTAATACGCGTATTTTCTATATTATCCTTACGTTTTTAATTACCGTAAAAAATGTTAATTGGCTATCGCGATAAATTTTGGGCAACGGTCTAACCAGCGAAACAAAAAAATACGTCTCGATCTCATTTCAATATCGTCGAAACAATTCTCGAGTCTTGCTTCCTCCGTTCCTTCGCATCGACAATTCGACTTGAAAAATTCAAGTTGCTAGACGGTCGTACCGATGAAAGATTGTCGACGGCGCGTATACACGTGGCTAGATCGTCGCGAGAAAGCGTTATTGAAAACCGAACGAAACAAATATCGGCGATATATCACGATGCGGGGGAGGGGCGCGAGGCGGCCGAGTGACTACATTTTTATTTTTTTATTTATTCCTTTTTTTTTTATTCATTCTTTTTTACAATACCCCGCCACGACTAACGCAACATAACGACCATGTTAATCACTGAAACGTACGTATGTGAATGTCGGTGTGGAGGAGAAGCGGGCACGGCACAGACGGAACCGACCGGCACGGCTAATGAGCTCAGTGCAAAGCAAACAGACGCCGAGGCGTCCTCTTCGCCCGCTCGAGCGCGTCTCTCATAAAGGAAGGAAATAGTAAAAGGTGAGCTAGTGAAACGAAACGAATAAAAGTGCACGTCTGCGTCTCGTATTTTTGCCGAAGACGATACCACGATACGATGAAAACCGAGTCTAACGAACTCCCGGATTTTTGTTAATATCGTATTATCGAACTTCCGAGGGAGGAATAATTATAAATTTTGTGTATGTTAAAATTTGCCGAGATTTTTTGATTCTTTTGTGAGAACACTGTGGTAATAATTATATTATGACGATGTAGTTGGATGTAAATTGGAAATACGATATTCAAGTTATTATTATTTTACAGCGGTCTCGTCTGATTTTTTCTCCCTTTATTATTATTATTATGATTATTATTATTATTATTATTATTCGAAAAAGCAAATTTGTTATTCATTTTCCTTCAATTTCTTTCACACTTTTGAAGTCTATAAAAATTAACTAATTTCATTCCCGTCTATGACAAATAAACGGGCGATTTTCCCGCGATCACATTAAACCGACCAATCACAGCACAACCGTAAAACAACGGGTGTGTAATAATTATTTCCATCCCCTATCGACCTTCCAGCCAAATAAATTTCCACACGATCCCAAAATAAGAGTTTAAAAAAAAAACAATGTGGTTTTGCACGCGAAATCGCTTTAAAGTCTCGCAATTCACGTGAATGTGTGAAAGTACATTTTAAATTTGAACAATTTCAGTACCGAGTTTCCCTCACCGCGAGTTACTCGGCTCAACGAAGAGAGCGTTGGGCGTACGAAACATATTTTTTTCTCGTTTAAACAATTTTTTTTTTTTTTTCGTCCGAACTGTTACGGGTACGGTGAAAACGCATTTTCGTTTTTTGTCTTATTCGTGAGGGGACGTGGAAAACCAAAAAACAGAGCTGAGCACTCAGGATGCAACTTTTCCATCGGCTTGTTCTCTCGTTCCGCCAGGGGCTAAAAATCGCGCTCGGAGTTAGGTTCTCCTCTCTATATTTCTCCCTCCCGTACTCACCCGGTCCACCCTCCGCGTATATCCGCGTGCACGGCCCGAGGTCTGAGACTCGAACCATCTGTTCCGGGGTGGCTCGGTACCGCGTCGCTACTGTATACACATAAATATATGTATATGCACATCTTTATATATATATATACGAACACACATCCATATCGTTGGCTCTCATTCGTGATTTTACATTCTGTTCACTGTCGGAAGTACATGATTCGAAATTTCGTTTAGTGGGGGAGACTCCGGTACTCGAGTCGATTGACCAGTTTGCCATGACGAAAACGATAAAGTCGCGGAAATGTCGAATGAAACGTTTATACGTGTGACGAATTATTTATTTCGAATCTCTCAATCAGCCGGGAGTTAAATATACCAATAATCCGTTAACGAAAATACAAGTATACGAATAAAGTAATAAATATATTACAAATCTTTCTGCAAAAATGTTCAAGCGAGACGGCCAATAGCCCTCGGTACGTCGAAAACCACATACCGAACGATCGTCTAATTAATTATCAAACATTCAGAGCGGTTTCCCGTATTTCCGAGCCAAAGGTAACTCGACTGTGCGAACGAAGGTCTGAGGCGTTGTGCGGCTAAGCCGCTGTTGCGCTCGGAGCCCGCGAAACGTCCGAGGCACCAGTTTCCGAAGTTGGGCAATCATTCGGGCCAGTGCACCACAAAGGGACGAATCTCTATAACGCTCAACGGTGGAAACTCGGAGCGAAGGCGAGCGAAGCATCAACCGCCAACCGAGACGATGAGCACCGCGCCCTCGTGATCTTCCCGATGTTATCCAACCAAGACGTTGCCATTACCTCAAATATCTTGATTAAAAAGCTCAAACGACGTTTCACGGAAATTAACGAGGTTTGCGAAACTCCCATAACGCTCGGTTGACTCCGTGTAAAACGTTCGGGCGATGTGGACCAAACGTTTCACGACTTTTGCCAATGCATCGGTGCGAGTTAACCGCATCTCGGACAATTTCGTAACACGATGGGATAAATTCACGCGTGGGAAATCGGCCTTTGGTTTGTGGCTCAACAGCTGTGAGGATTGTGAGATAACGAAATTGAGCAATTTCATAAGGACGCAATTAATTATGGACGATTGTAATCGACGAGATTTAATTCGTATCGATGGCTTATTGTTGGTTGAGATAACGAATCAATTTCGCAATGTTTCTGAGATCGTTGGCGGTGCGGAGAAATATGGTTTGCGGGAAAGATATTATCGATTAAGGCACTGCTACGGTGGACAGGTTTAATATCTATATATGTATGCATATATTAATAAAAGCAGATTCAGAAGCAGCAGTCACTGGGACTCTAAGCCACCCATGAAGAAAAGAGAAAGGGGTTAGGCTAGTCTCTCGTGGTCGCGACGTATGAGCGCGGTAAGTGAAAAGGACGTTTCGTGAGTGATTGTGGTTACGGCGATTCTGACGTACCGTACGGTTCTCCAGAAATCCTCGCTGCTTCGCCCAGCCTCGGTTCTTTCTACGTACGTTTATCGCACGTGAAACACGTACGTGTGGGACAGTTGTGAGGTTGATATCGCACAATGAGACGGAAGCTTCTGGATAATACCGCGCGTCTCAAATTTATGTTAAGTCTCCGGAAAGTCGTTAATCTCCGAGTCCCTGCGAGGTCCGTGAAAATGAGTTTCAACTGTTTCAAAGCTTCGCGTATTATACGGTTTTGAAAGATGAATTCTTTTTTTTTTGTGTTTTTGGAATTTTTCGGATATGGACTCACGAGTATTTTTCGTCAATTAATGTTATTTGATGATTGTGTAATTTTGTGTAATTTTAGGGTGCTAAGATCCATTGGGTCAAACGTCATTCGTGTAGAATTTTAATGATACAAAATTAGGTATTGATAAAAAAAAATTATAAAGAAAAGTTAAATTTTGTATTGAGAGGGGATGCAGCAAAAAAAATTGTCGATTCTGCACAGGTACGATTACGAAGTGTAATGAGATATCTCTTATCGTCTAAGCGAGCCAAACATAATACGCTCAATGGGCCATCAATAAAACCATTAAAACGTCGGATCATAAAATGCCGAGTGGGGATCGCATACGTCACGTTGAAAATTACACCTGTTCCCTGTTATTTTCGTTCGTACGGTGGTGGAAGTTGGAAATAAATAAAAAAAATAATAAAAAAACAGAAAATGGTGGATTAATGTCAGCATAATCCCTCGAGGCGGAAGCCGAGCGAGGCACAGCGCAAAAGACAGCGAGAGAAAGAAAGAAAGAGAGGAAGAGAGAGCACGGTAACGAAATAAGGGCGAGTCGGTGCACCGAAGCTCGGACAAGTACGTACATATACACATATATTTTCCAAGTACACGTACGTCGATACGAATTAACTTCTCGGTGGACTCTCTCGACGCGCCCGCGCTTTCATACCTCTCGGGATGCGTAATATAAATCGTGGAAATTTAATGCGAGACGCACTCGACGCAATTATATGCGCACATACATACATATATATATATATCTAAAAATATATCTATAGCATACGCGCGGTGGTGAATCCCCATACGGCAAAAAAGCAAGAGCGTACGCGACAAGATTTACGGGGGTTGTTCGAGGAATGCGCTCATTGCCACGTGATTAAAATACGTCGGTAAGCGAGACCGAGCTACGGGGCATTGAAAAATATTTATACGTACTGTATATACACGTACAGAGGCAAAACCAAGTGGGGCTTCAAGCGTCTCGACAGAGTTGATTGTACACTCGTATATCTATACAATACACACACGCACATATTTATATATATATATATACAATTTGCTACTTTGCCGTACGTGCCATTGGCGTTAAACGTAAAAGGATATGCATAAACCAAACCGCGTATTCAAAATAGCGCGATATACCGGGTGGACGTGGAACGCTGGGGGTCTTGGGGCCGAGCGAGTTCGGGTAGAGACGCCTTGGGGGCGCGGGTGTTTTGTCCAATGCAACGCCCGCGCGGGAGTTTCCGCGGCAACGGCAACAGCACCATCACCATCACCACCATCACGACCAGCAGCAACAACGGCAACGGCAACAACACGAGCAGAAGCAGCGGCGGCAGCTTTGACCTTTGTGCCAGAACGCCGTTTGCCTCTGAACCGCTCAAAGTCCGATGCAGCGATATTATACTCCACCGACCAACCGGTCCTCCTCCTGTCGCACAACAAAGCCCGTAACAACGCGTACGTTGTTGTTCGCCAAGCAATACGCGTCCGAGAGTCGCCAACACAACGATATTCCCGCTCAACCGTTTTCCGTGATACAGATACGTACGTGCCTACCTGGTTTTACCTCCTGGGTCGGTTCTCTCGCATCCGGTCACTGGCCGCGCTTGACCACGTAAAAACAAAACATGCCTTGCGGCTTTATCTCCGACTCCGACTGTTATAATAGTTTCACTTACGGGCCAACAGCTCGTCTCTCGTCTTTTGCCAAGCTTGGTTCCGTATTGTTGATACGCTTCCGCAACGTATGGGGTTTTGGTGGTGGTAGCGGTGGTATATTCGTCGGGAATACCTGACGGATTTTACGTTTGGGTAGTTTGAAATGACACTTTTGATGTTTGTAGACCGAGGTCCTTCGGATCGGGGTTTTAAATTGAATTTTTTCATTTTTCTTACGTTTGATGATTGGTAAAAGATTTGAAGAATGAATTTTTATTGCTCGGCTGCCTACATTATTTAGTATTTCTAGGTGATGATATTTACATGTGTAGAACGTGCGATGGGATTTCATTGTTATGACGATGCAGTTTACAAGTTTGGGTTTTACATTTTCGTGTGTTTGGCTAGCCAAAAAATACCAGCTCCGAGCTAAGAATCCGGTGGGTCTGAGAATTGCTGAGGATTGCTCAGCGAAGCCATTCAATTGCATGCCAAGGCTTTTAATCATTCCAAAAAGTTAAAACCTTTTTTAAACAAACGCAGAAGAAAAAAAACTGCACTAGGAAATTCTTGAATATTGAGAAAGAGTTGGTTGCGTCGAGAAACAGCAAAATTTTTGTTTGTTTTAGTTATTTCGGTGAAGAATTTCATTGTGGCGTTCGATCGTTGAATATTTTCCCATTGAAACGTTTCAGACCGAAAAATGACTAAATGCCGTGGAATTCTGGAACAACCCCCGCTTTTTTTTCGAGACAGGTCGAAGGATGTCGAGTATGCTCGATGGGCTAGCTGAATCTCAGAGTTGTAACCTACTATTTTATACGCAAGATCTATGGAGTCTAGGCAATAACGTTTAACGATAATTCTAGGGTTCTTGCACAGGTCGAGAAAGAAAGCCTCGGGGCCATTGAGTGAATGCGGGCGCGCGCGGGTAAACGGAACTCTGCTCTTTTCTCCGCACGTTGGATGACTTATGTTTTGGCTCGCGGTGCATTTAAACCGGGCAGAGATCTTTTCTCTTTCCGCCCTTGAGAGTTTGCGTTTATTCGACGTTTCCGATGGTCCTGCGGCTGTGGAAACCATGACCGTCGCTGCAACACTATAACGAACGCTTTCACACTTTTCAACCCTTTTCGGATGACGTGTTTTATCGTAATTCTATTTCTGATTTATCTCAGATTTCAAATTATTGTATTTTTCGATATGATATAGTTATTGTGGAATAATTTTGAGAATAAATGGTGAATGGCTATTTCTGACTTATCCCAGGTTTCGAATTGTTTTATTTATCAATAATACATATTAGTTACCAATAAAAATTGAAAACGCATGGTGGAGGGATATTTTTGACTTGTCCTAGATTTCGAATTTATATATTTGTCGGTATAATATATGAATTATCAATTCATTTTCGAAATACTTGGGAGGAATTATGGTGATTCTATTTTCAATTTGCTCTAGGTATTGAATTGATATATTTTTAAGATAACATATCAATTATCGATTGTTTCCCGAAATGTATCGTAGGGGGGTTTGGTAGTTCTATTTTTGACTTTTCCCATGTCTGGAATAAATATATTATTCAATATAAGGTATTAATTATAAATTCATTTTCAAAATACATCGTGAGGATGAAACTATATAATGTTCTATCTTTCATTCTTGATACTCCACTGATCCATCATTCCATATTCCATCACAATTTTGAAAGTACGATATCAAAAAAACCATCCCATTACGTGCAGATGAATGGATATTACTTCTTTCCACGGTAAAAATAAAACGCATACATTTTGTGGGATATATTAGCATATGAAAGTATGATATGAGGATACCGACCGACAATGAGAGAATCCAAGGCTGCTTCTGCCAATTTCTGGGATGAATGCAAAATCCCTTCTCATTGCAAAAAGTTCAACTACGATGTCGACGAAAACAACAGGCGGAGAGAGAAAGAAAAAGTGAGAGAGTAATTCGAAATAAGCAATAGACCGAGAAAGGATCTTACGGCTTCGTGCTGGCAATAAAGATAATTACTATTTAATCCCAACGTCCTCGGACTAGAAACAGAATCAGAAGCAACAGAGTATCACTCGTATTATACACAAAGTACGGAAAAGGACTGCGGAGTTCCTCCTCTGTTGCACGTGAGCTTCGAGTTTATCAAAATCCATTTGCGATAGTAGTTGTGGTTGTGCCGCACACGTCGGACTGTACGTACAAATATACACTCCGTGGATTTACCACGATGCGTATCGTATGGAGAAATACGTGTGCGAAAAGCACGGTGGCGCGCTTTCGCAGTCTCCTGGCGCAATCCTGCCGGGGATGAAAAGGCGGGGGGGTTAGAGGACAGGTGCTACTGACGCCTTTGATCTCTTTCGGGGTTACAGAGAGAAGCGAAAGCGAGCAACGAGGATTCTCCTTCTCCGCTGGGCTCACTCGTGCCCTCGACAAAAAAGCGAATTATCGAAATGTTCCTCTGGTCTCGGGCGACGACTAACCAACTTCATTCCCAGAATTCACTGCCATTGTCTGTTGTTGTCATATTTGAAAAAAAAACACTCCGTTCTACCCAAAATAATTGTGCTGCGTGAAAAATAATATTGAAAATATTGTTATGATTGTTTCATGATTTATGCTGTTTTTTTATTGATAGTAGTACGATATAACGTAATTGGACGAAGCATTGGGTTGTACATAGAAACCGTACTGTGCAAAAAGAAGATATTAATTATCGATTTTTACATTAATTCCATCGTAATGGCTAATTTTTATTATTATTATTTTTTTTGATCATGCGCAAAATAATTCAATAAAATGTCTGTTTGATTCTTGCATAAGGTAATATTTGATAATCGTTTCGTTATTCATTTTAAACGCGATGAACAAGCAGTATACGAAATGTTAATTTAAAAATTAAATTAAATGAAAAAATGATAAATATAAATTTTTCTCTTTAATCTACACTGAACGAGACTTTTATTTATATAAAACACTTCGGAGCACTTTAATATGTTAATTCGTTGGTTGAAACTGCAACTCTCACAGCTAAGAATTGCGTACGACCATCGCGAGGGATGTCATGGGTTTCTCGTGTGCACGAGGAGTCCGGTACACCACACGAGGATCCCCAATGGGGTTTCGAAAGCTGTTGACGACAAATCGAGGGTTAAAATGCCATGGGGAAATACGCATAGTTACGAGACACGAGCGTAGGGCGATTTCTATCTTTCGCGCACCGCATTCGTTCCGGCTCGTGGGATTATAGCCCTAATTTGAACTGTCTGATGGGTGCCATCCACTACCAGCGGGCCACGTTGGTTCATTCACTCTACACCCGGTTGCGACCGGGACAATTCGATGGCCAAAACTTGTGCGTCGGATGTTTCAGGCGACGCTGAACGCGCTAGTGCGAAACGAAATCGAGTTAATCGAGGGCGCGCGGGTTACGTGATAGAAAAATAATTCGAAATAAAATTTCTGATACGAAATTCCATTTATACTCAATTGTTACCTTAAAAAAAAATATGTATGAAAATGTTTTTTCTCTATTGTTAAAGGATCGAATAATTATAGAATCGTGAGAAATTATTAATTCGTTAATTAATTTGTTCAGAATTATTATGAAAAATTGTTACCACTTTCATATGACTGTTATTATTGTTATTATTCATATCTCTGTTATTTATTTTACTTTTGTTTGTTAATTATTGGAGAAAAAAGTCGTCCATTCTGACGTTTCGCAGGAATCTTCGGATCAATTTACGAAACAGATTTTCCCATAGACGAAAAAGGATCTACCGATGGTGCGGATCGCGAGTCGAGACCGTGAATCTTCGAACTTCCGAAGCAACTAATGCGTTCCGAGTAAACGGCGCCAGACGTATTATAACGACCGTCGAAGAGTAAAAAAGAAAATCGCGGGAAGGTTTCACGGTTCATTAAACGCATGTGTGGGGATGTCGTGACAACACGCGAATCTCTCACGCGTTGACAGCCGACAAAAATGAAACGGTATCGGTGATATAGATCTCTCATCAGCCAAGTTCGATTGCCACTATTTCCCAATAACTGTTTCATCAACCGTCGAAGATTGCAGCAGGACTCTACGTAATTTCAGGGATCACCGACGCAGAGCCCGTCCGAATCATAGTCCAAGGAATTAAAAAAAAAACACACATAACAACACAAAAATAAAAAATTAAAAAGAATACACAAAATCCTTCGAAGTAAAAAATCAAAATTTGACCCAAAAAGGTTAAGGCAGAAACATCGTCGGAAGAGACTAGGCACAGCGTGAAATTTTCTCGCGGCATTGTTCTCACAATTATCGTGATCTACGGTTTTAGGATACAGGGTCCTGGCCCCGGTGGTTCCTGGCAAAACACGAAGCGTCTCGGTCTCCATCGTTTCTTCCTCTTTCTCTCTCCTTCGCGTTCGTCGAAACATCAACGAACTCGTTCGTTTAATCGTTCTTCCTTTTCTCTTCCTCTTCGAGTTTTGGTGCTTCTTCGGCGAACCCTTCACTTTGAGAAACCTCCGGTTTTGCCGATTCTTCCTCGCCTTCGCACACCCGCACACAAACACACACACACACACACGCGCGCGCGTGAGCGTTTGCGCGTGCACGGAAGGAAACATCCATATCGCGGTTTAATACACAAGCCGAAAAGCCAAAGGAATATGGGTATATACAGTCTCCTTTTTCTGAAGAGCGAGATATTTGCTCGGTGATGATGGTCCGAGGGCAGAAGTCGGAAAGGCAGCCCCCGCGCGCTCTATCCTACGCTCGAAAAACTCATGGATCCTTCGGAATCTTAGAAACTTTTAGCCGAAACGTATATCCCCCGCACACGGCCGAACCGACTATAATTATCCGACGGGATACGCGGAATACGGACAGCGCGAGTACGTATTACGAGGCAACAGGGAAGACCGGGGTTTGTTGCACCGCGAGTCGATTTATTAACTGTCTCGGCCTAGCGTTCAGCCCGGATCACGGAGAGCGATGCAATTTTTCGAGATATTTTTTGAACCAATTTTTGAATAATGTATGTGAATTATTTTTTTAATCCGATATCCAGTGATGGATGTGGAACGCAATTTAAATGTGTTTTCGATGGAATGTTATGAGATGAGAAAAATTCTAGGTGACGAAAGGTTTGAGCTGTGTGGATGGGGAGGAGGGGGTTCATCATTCGAGGATATTTTACGATCGCTATGAAAATAATGCACCTTTCATTTCAAAATATATATATATATAATACAAATCGCGATAAAGCGTTTGATCTAAATTGTTTCAACTAGCCCCGGTGTTCTGGTATAAATATATACATATATATATAAAGACTGTAGATTGTGTATTTACCGATCATTTGAGCGAAGGATGCGTGGAACCGAAGGATCCTCGTTGGTTCCCTCGCCGGTGGATACGAAAATTATAAATCCCCTCGCAAAAGGATCGCGTGGAGTGCGGGATTCGAATTCGGTAGCTCAATATTTTTGCGAGAAAAAAATTGAATCCATGGGAAAATGTTTCGGGGCCGCCGTAGAGAAGATGATATTCTAGCTGCATGACGGGAGAACCGAGATGGATGAAGAAACAACAACGAAAATAATAATAAACTGCTCGTTCGCAGTGCGAAACGTGATTTATGGTTTTGGAAGCGAACGCGAGAATCGTCGGTGCGGCGAGAGACGGAGCAACGAAATTTTGCGAAGATTTGGGTTTGTTCTACTCCGTACTTTCCCTTTCGGTCTATGGGATCTCTAATTTTCGTAGACACGGTAGACGTGGTCGGCGATCGCGAATTAAGAAATAATTATCGAGGACAATGGCAGAACGATAAAATAATAATAATATTTTTATTATTATTATATAATAATAATTATTATTATTATATAATAATAATTATTATTATTATTATCATCATTTTGACATAATAATTATTAATAATAATAATAATAATTCCTTCGAAATAATAAAATAATTCGAGTTTGTTATTTCTCTGGTTCGATTTATTGTTGTTACGAATTCTACGATCTCATTTCCATGCTGAGAGTTGCATCCTTCTTACGAATATACATTTCGTTATTCTCATATTACCAATGTCTCTTTATGATCTTTTTTCGTAGAGCTTATGAACAAAAAAGAAACAGAAACATTTTGTAATATGGAATATCGTCGATGAAGGACCGCGAGTATCTCGTTCGTATTTTCGCTCCGTCGATCTCTTTTTTACTCACGTGCCCGAGGACACAGATCCTGGTCGAGACTCGTGGGAGAAATACGCGGGTGAGACTGTTCAGTAGAGACAAAGCATTGCGAATTGTTTTTTTTTTTTTCCTCGCTTCGATTTTTTGTTCATTCTTTTTATTTCATCGTCGACAAAACAGTTATCCGCTACGCGGCCGTAACGCAAAAGTACAGCCACTTCGCGGCGCACAGAGCGAGGAAGAGTCTAAATGCAACCCTAAAATTCTGAAAGTTTTGGGTCCGGTCGAAAGAATGTATAATTACGAGGCATAAAAGTAACCATCATCGCCCACTCGCTTTCTCGCTTTCTCACTTTCCCAACGCGGTCTTGTTTTGCCGGTGCTCGGTGCTTCCGTTGGGTTCGAGATCGACGAGAAGAAAGAATAAAAGCTTTCGAAGCACTTGTCGGTATGGCGCGAGAGCATTCGAGAGGGCGGCGTTGGCGTACCGGTCGTCGCACCCGCATAAAACCCACCGCGTTCCCATCGATCTTCTTCTTCTTCGTCTTCTTCTCCGCCAAAAACTTCACCGACCCTCAAAATGAACGACGAGATGATGAGAACGAGAAAAAAAGAGGAAGAATACATACCACACACATTTTTTTCGAAAGACGATTACGCAGAGTGCAGGTTTCGGTGCTGTGCGTCTGCCCGCGTTATAAAAGTGGGAGTAAAATAGCCCGAGCCCACAAACGCATTATGTAGTTTGGACCAGAATAAAGCTTTGTAATAATTCTGAAAGTATAGTCCATCTCGAGTGATTGTTTTATTCCTCGATAAATTCTGGAAAACATTTTCTACGGCGAGTAAAAGTGTCCATCTTCGTCAAGAATGGAAATAAATTAATTTAGATTAGAGGTGTTGGTATATTTATCGTTTTTATATTGGTTCCATATGGGTGAAAGATAATCACAAACAATTTCCGGGAAAAAGGCGAAAACGAGTTATTTATATTCATTAGAAAAATTAATTCGGTTCAATTAATCCCTCGATTTACAAGACAGATAGATTCAGTATTATTCTTTTTAGAAATAACATTTCCCCCTTAACTTGCTCAGAAAATGTACGATATAAAATGAAATAAAAATCGATTTATTCGTATTACAAACAAAAACAATTCAAACCCAAAATTCTTCGATATATCACTCCATACATCAACCAGAAATCCCGAATTCTCTCGCCGTATTATCGTCAAATCTCATCGATAATACCGAACGCACTCGAATTAACAGAAATCATGTAAACCAATTGACACAATGCGTCCATGAATTATCGAAATTCGCGGTTAACTGAATTTCGCATATGAAATTACATTTTCGACAGATTTTGCAATAGAAAAAAAATCAACCATTTTCGTCGTTTCCGGTAATCAAACGTTGTACACGCGAATTATGCCAGTCTATCCTCATGTCAACGTAATGGCAAATTAACGAGATTCGAATTGATGCATGTATGTGACATCGCGAGCGTATATACACTCGTGCTTTCGAGTAATTACGCGTTGCGTAGTGTACGCGGGAGTTTGTTACATTGCACGTAGGAGAGACGCGGGATGGCGGCAACTGCAATGGAATCGGAAACTAGCATCTCCCGAGCCGCCATCTGTCATTTCGGGAATTGTTAACTCGGTTAACTCATACGCATATCAAATCATGCGAGGAAGCGCAGAGGCAAGCGCCCATGGAATGGCCAGCCCGTAACGCTAATACGATTTGGATATACATATATATATATTTATGCATGGGTGTGCGTGGGTCAGAACGACTGTGTTACGTCGCGGGTGTCCGTGTCGTGAGAGTCCTGTGGGACGCGTTATTCCCAGCGAAATTCATCCCCCGTCTATCTTCATCCCCCGTTATATATACGGCGAATGATATGCATATGTAAATATTGTGACGAACCATCGCGAATTGCCGTGACATCGGAAACCACCAGCGGTATATTGCATTTATCCCGCTATCGTGCACCAAGTCGAGCTCCTTTTTACGCCATAATAATGACTCGAATTATAACCGTGGCCGTGTGTTGGATAACGGAAAATTTCCCACGCTTATTCATAATGTCGGGGGTGTGTTTTGTGAACGAAGTTTCGAAGATTTTTCGAGTGATGCGATTTTTTATTTTTTATTTCGCGGGGTTGGATGAGAGGTTTTTTTCGGAAAAAGGTTGTCTACGTAAATTGTTAGATATGGATTAATGAAGTTTGGTCATTTGAAGTGAGTAGCCAACGACTGAGCGTAAAATATAGATAAGTCCAATTTTTGTGGTATAAAAAAAATAATAAACGTTAATTAATTTATTATAATACGAAATAAGATAAAATAAATAATGAATAATATTAAATAAATTATGTAAATTATGTAAATTGTTTTTTGGATAATTGCAAGTTTAACCCAAAAAATCTCTCAAAATCAAGTACTTGAGAGAAAAAATCAAATAATAGAGCCAAAAAATTATGATTAATAATTATAATTGATTATGATTATGATTATTATGATTGATTATTTTCCCGAAAATAATTGATTCACTCGTGACTAAAAATCAAATCAAATTACGACAGTCGAGAATTATAATAATCCACCAAAAATAAAAACAAATAAAATTAATATTTACTCACGCAGCAAAAACAAAAGTTCGTAGCTCGAAGAACCGAAAATATTATTCAAGAGATGTGAGGTTAGCGTTAATGAAGAACGTTGTGGGGGATGAAGGGATGGGAGGGAGTGCGTGACGATAGAAGGGGATGAAATTCGGATGTGTCGAATTCTGTATCTCCCGAGCGCGCCGTCGCATTAGTACGTACCGCGCTTGATCCCGTTAACGGGATCAGTCCTCGTGCGATATCGCGCACGAATGAAGGGTTCTTCGTTCTTATTATCGTCGTCCGGGCGTTCGCATCGGTTCCTCAGGGACGTGGGATTTACGTGGTCCGCGCGAAGCAAAAATTACCGCCGCATCGTGAATTGACTACCGTACCTAGGTTCCAACCGGAATCGAACTCGCTATGTATACCGTTCTGATGAAATTGTTTGCTCATTCACCAACTGCCGCTCTCAGTTTCTTTTCTCATCAATATTTCACTGAGAAACCGTCCAACAGCGATGTGTCATTGCTATCTAGATCACCGATAATCTTAATTATCATGAAAACAAGGATTTCGCATTCACGCTGGCCTGAAAATTAGTAAAAATAAAATTTGTCCAAAAATTAAATGAATTATAAAGATTGAATTAATTTTTTTTTAAAGTCAAAATCTTGCAAGAAGTCAGCTTCTGCCGGAATTTCATGAAACAAACATTTTAATTCAAGTATTAGGCCTCAGGCACATGAATTATTCTCAAATACAGATGGTTTAGCGAAATGGTTGTTCATATCTCAAAATAAAAAATTGAATATAAATAAATAATTTGAATAGTTCTCGCAATCTTACATGACAATTTTGAGCAACTTTTTTTTGTCTCTGTTGTAGATAACGGAGGTAGAAAATGTTGCATCGCGATAATTATTTTTCGCGTAGAATGTATGAAACAAAAACAAAGCTCGATTATACAAACATTCGAATGTACATCGTTAATTCAAGAATAATAAGTAGCATGTAACGATAATTCTCTCATTCCGAGCGTACACGCGGCAAAATGTGCTTTTTGCCATTGAAAATACGACGTCATAGCGAAAACACGGTTCAACCCCTGAATTCCTCGAGCGCGGTGTTCCTCCCCCATCGCGGACTAATGATTTGCAAACATCGCCCCTCCGGGTCGCTCGCTCTCTCTTTCTCTCTCTCTCTCTCTCTCCCTCTCTTTCTCTCTCTCTCTCTCTCTCTCTCTCTCTCTCTCTCTCTCTGTCTCCCTCCCTTTATCTCATTCTCGTTCTTCCGCTCATTACAAAGTTTCGCAGGGCGGCTGTTTTGCCTCAAGAGGCCAGACATTCTCAAGTCGGGAGAAAAAAAAGAAAAACAGAATCTCTCATGGCCTCGACGAAACTTCTTCCTGCTCCTCTCGAGAATAAGGGCGCAGTTTCCATGAAACAGGAATGCTCATTTTATCTTGACTCACAGCAGCACGCTATGACCATCAAAAGTAATGCCGTAACTGCCACAACGAATTCGTAATTATTTATATTGTCGAACCAATTTATCGAATAATTTAGCCACTTCAGCTATACAATCAAAGTAGTTCAGACGTTGTAAAAATAATTTAAAGAAATACAGGAAATGATTGCAATGTCCAAGTTCTATTTAGGTACGGACATTTTTTCCAAGGTTATTGAAATTGCAATACATAGGAAATTAAGTACAAATGATTTTTTTGTGATATCCAATTCGTTAATTAAAATTGTTTTCCTATAGTGTAGAAATCGGTGCAGGTCGCGTAAAAAATGTATCAACCACGGATATGCAATTATCGACTATCGAACTCGGGTAGAAAAAGCGGCTTTACCGACGGTAAGTATTTAATTTCTGCATCCACTCGCGGTCCGACGCGGAATCCTCGTAGTGGCGCACTCTGCATCATCAAGACCGCGACCATTTCGCCTGATTCGCTCGGAATCTGTAATACCAGCCGATATTCATGATCATGATTTTTGTAGATCCAAGCTCGTTGCCATAAACGAAAACAGAACAACACCAGCGCCGCCCGTGTTCGGGGCTTGAAGTACCGTCTTTGACCCCAACCGTTGTTCCAGCCGCTCCCATAAGACCCGGAGTTTCACATAATTCCATGATTCTATGGTCTCTGTAATTACGTTTCTCACGCTAGAGAAATAAACATGGACGTGGATACGGCGAGTGACAATACTTCAATAGATGACAAAACCGAGGATTTCTGTGAGAATCCCACTCGAGATGCTCTGACGGAGGGTCTCATGAGCCTTCTAAAACCCACCGTCGATCAGCTTGACGAAAGAATTCGTGCAACCAGGTACAAATCTCCAATATCAATATTTCCCCGATAAAACGTATCCCAGATAAAAAATGTACCATCTCTTTTCAAATATAAATCAAAACATCATTGAAATCGTGACAATGAATCGTTTTAAAAAAATTGACAAGATTTTCAGTCGCCATTTCTTTCTGAAGAGACTTGACGAATTTATTCGTCAACATTGCTGCATATTTTAAAGCGAATTACGCAGTTTGATCAAAGCTTAAGCAACAGATTGATTTCTTTTTAGAACTTTGCAAAAAGTTGATTCAAACATTTTCAACGAATTTTCAAATTCGTTCCTTTTTCTTTTTTTTTTCTTTCAATCCACAGAATAAGCCAGATAGAATTGAAGCAACAGATAGAATCATTGTCGGAGGAGCTGGTAAAAATTTCCGAATTCCTGCAATGTCCTTTCGAACTTGACGGTTACGTCAAAAAGTTGGTCAACGCCAAACACAGAGTTACCATCGTGAGCAACATTCTCCAAACCACTCAGGAGAGATTGAACAAAGTGCACGAGGCGGTGGAAAGAGACACGGCCAAGAGAAAAGCCCTTCTCGACAGCAGTTCGATGTACGGCGTTTCCCAAACGACGACGAGCGCGGAGATCGAGGAAAAGCCCGAAAGCCCTGAAACACAATCCTCCGCAGCTCCAACGTCCGTGACGCAGGAATAATCGGTAGAGCAACTGTATCGATAGCGCGGACTGTCTACGTATCCCAAATATTTCGAGCCGTCGAGCCGAAAGCAGAAAAAACTAAAAACAATGGAAACTCCGATGGTCAGACTGACAGCTGTCGAAGCCGAGACGGTTTACGAACCTTCCGAAGATTCGTTTTTGCTGATCGACGCGCTTGAAGCCGATCTGTCGACGTTCGAGACGACAAAGCCTCTAATGTGTTTGGAAATTGGCAGCGGCTCGGGCGTAGTTATAACAGCTTTGGCTCTCGCGGTGAGTAAATTTTGGAATTGTTACAACCTCGCCGTCGATCTAAATCCAAACGCTTGTAGAACGACCAAACGCACGAGCCAAGAAAATTCAACGAACGTCGATGTCGTTAGAATGGATTTGACGACGGCGTTGAATTCACGAAACGTCTTTGACGTCGTGATATTCAATCCGCCTTACGTCGTGACCGAATCCAACGAGGTCGACGATGATAAAATGATATCGAAGACTTGGGCCGGTGGATCACGAGGTCGGGAAGTAATGGACAGATTATTTCCGCGAATTCCCGATCTTTTGTCCGACACGGGATTATTTTACTTGGTAACGATCAGAGAAAACGATCCTCGAGAGATCGTCAATATTTTCGAGAGTTTAAACATGATTGGAGATATCGTGAGCGAGAGAAAAATTCGCGGCGAGCATCTTTACGTACTTCGTTTCGCGAAAAAAAAAAAAAAAAGTTGAGCATTGAGAAATAAAGAATAAAAAAACGCGCGTGACAGATATTTTGCCAATGGGCGAATTGTTTTGTGTCGCAATAATTTTAAATGATCGATCGTGGTTCGATTAACGACCGGACAATAGTTTATTGGCCGTTGCGAGTCTAAGTCATGAACACATATGAATATATATTGTATACGGATAAGTAATACATAAATACAAGCGAATAATAACTGTTTAACGGTCTTGTTTCTTCCATTATTCTCCATTCCCACGTTATTTTCGCACTTACGTGTCAGCGAAATCGCGAATGATCTGTTATATTTATTTTTTAAATGTATTATCAATTTATTTCTCTTTATTTGTTATTTTTTAACTTATTAGTTAATTTTTTAATTTATTATAAATTTACTTCTCTTTATTCGTTATTTTTAAACTTATTACAGTATAGCTGCAGAAATGAATCTATTTCCAGGGGATCCTTTGTTTTCCATGTAAATATGAAATAAAGAATGACGTAAGAGAATAAAAAAAGCTACCCTTACCGCTATCGCTAACATTTACCGATTTTGATGTATCGAAACAACCTTTTTTTCCCCTTTGATTCAAGAAATTTTCCAAGGTCTTAATAGACTAAAATAGCTTGACTTGTACCTCATTAAAATCTGGAAAAATCAGGAAAAAAAACTCATCACCGTATATCTTACAAACGTGATAATTTATTCAAAGGCTTTACAATGCACAATAAAAATGTTGCTTTTCGTAGATATGGCTGCAGATTAATCTGCACTCTTGTAACATTCGTCCATCGAACAGTCGAAAGAAACAATAAATGCGTTTCTCTCCCACAACGTAATCGATACAAAATAAAGAGTTGGACGAATTCTACTAACGCTATATTGTATCATATATTACCAATGCGATTTGAATATAAAAAAAAAATATATATATTTAAAAAAAAGAATTCCTACTCCAGGCACGAGTTCGGCGTTATCACACACCGCACGTGTATTCGATAGCTTCAATAAATTACAAGTATTGGATCAGAGAACACGGTCGTATCTCCGTTGCGTCATACTCGAGGCCCAAAGCGTTTGAAAAAATATGAAAACAAGAAATATACAATTGTTCGCTCGTGTACAACACAAACAGTCGAATCAGTAGGTACTGGACAAATCTTGGCTCTTCGAACTCGTGATTCTCCGAAGCTTCGTGTAAAACACGCCGGAGCTTATGGTCGTCGTAACGAGAATGGCTAATAGCAAAGAAAACGAGGCGTAAAAACCGCTGTGACTCATGCAAACGTTTTTCGACGACGTTATCTCTTCCAAAGCGGTTTCTTCCATTTTTTCGAGCGATTGACTCGTCGCGAGGCTGAGATCGTCGGGCATGACGACGCGAAAACCACGACCCATTCGCACCGGTTCGGACAACGAACCCGCGCTCGAATTCGTCGGTGACCAATAAACCGCGGATCGACGTCTTCGGCCCGGTTCGATCTGTTGATCGGCGTCCGGACAAGCTTCGCAATCGGTTTTGCACAATTCGACGTTGCACTCGATGAAGAGATCCATAACGTCCGGGAATTTGAACGCCTGGAAGAACGCGTAAGCGATTATGGAAGCTCCGGTATTTCCGGTTTCCTTCGTCTTTTGGAACGCTCCGAACAATTTTGGTTTCAATATGCAACCGCGTTCGTCGGTCAATTGTACGACGTTCGTCGAACTTTCGTCGCGAGCCACGCAATCTCGAACCTGTGATAGAACAAAATCGATTAAATTCGTTTCGAAATAAGTGAATAATGAGAATATGTTATTAACAAAATTGATCATAAAGGTATTATCATTTTTAAATAAATAATATTGTTTAATTAAATATGATAATATTCAATTAATATTCCATTGAATATAATAATTAAATATATTATTTTTTAATTTTTTTTAAAAATACTAATTTTCAGCAATGAAGTTTAATTAGAATAAATATATTAATAACTAATTATAATTAATAACGTCAATAATATAAAAATAATATTAAAAAAATATATTATTGACAAAAATAATCATAAAGGTATTATCATTTTTAAATAAATAATATTGTTCAATTAGATGATTAAATATATTAATATTTAATTGATATTCCATAAAATATAATAGATAAATATATTATTTTCAAAATTTTTTTTAAAAATACTAATTTTTAGAAATAAAATTTAATTGAAAAGCAAATCGTACTTGAAGATCAAAGCCAGGATCACCCTCGACGGAAACAACGAGAGTCATGGTTTCTCCGATCTTGACCAAGCCACTGGCCGCAGGAGCGAATGGTCCTTTGCCGATTTGTATGTCGAGCTTGGCGGTTGCGGTATCACCGCTGAAAGTCACGATCTCTTGATTCAACATGTCAACCGAGAGACTGACCGTCAAGGCCTTGTTTATGTTGCCTTCCCAAAGACAACGGACGCGACGAACGGTATCCCAAACTTCTTGAATCCCCGGCTCGTTCTGAACAATCGAACGATCGATCAATTACATCGACCGTCGCAATAAGACCATTGATTGAATCTCGTTAATGAACGAAGATGAATTACCTGAAGCACAAGCACATTTTCCAAATAAGCCTGGCCGGCTTCGCCCTCGAAATCGTTGATGAACTGAGTACCGCACGAGTCCAGACTGACCGTGAATGAATATTCCTTCTGGCCGGAATTTTCGGCGACGTACCGGCAATCGGGAGTCATGAAGAAACCCTAAAAAAGCATATTGAAACATTTAAAAAAAAAAAACGTGTAGACCTCGAAGTGCTCTAAACGATGTGCGATCAACGGTTTTCCGTACCTTCGAGTAAATAACTCCGTCGAAATTCCTGTTGAATTCGATGTCGATGGTCATCATGGTCTTGCTGCACTGTACCTCGATGTTGTGAATATGAGGAGGATGCTTGAGATCGTCGTCATCGGGTGCGACAGCGTTCCCAGATCCGGTGTCGGCCGCGCCGGTGGGTCCATCTGTTCGTTAATTACCCGCAATTTTAATTCGGCACTAGTTACTACGTGATAAATTCTAGACGTATGATAATCTTTTCCAGTTTCTTTCATTCCATTTTGATTTATTCGTTAATTTCGTTGTTCGTTTTTTTCAAAAATAATTAAATTCTTAACCCTCCATATGTTTCACAATATTTCGCCGGACACTCGGCGCTATTATATCGCCCAAAAAATTGGTCTCTACAGAAATTCCACGATTTCGTACCTCCACCTGTCGCTCCAGGCCCTGAGGGTGCCGGTTTTCCCGCTGGAGAAGTTCCTGGAGCGGTTCCAGGAGTCGTACCGCCTCCGGTCGACGGCCCCGGAGCTCCACCGGGTGAAGGTGCAGGTCTGCCTCCGGTGGAAGGTCCTGGACGACCCGGGGTAGAAGGTCCGGGTCTTCCACCGGTGGAAGGACCCTGACCGCCTCCGGGAGTCGGAAACCCGGGTGTTGGACTGGGCGAGGAATATCCGTAAGTTCCGCTACCGCCGTCCGGTCCAACGGGTGAACTTCCGGAAGTCGGAAAACCCGGTGAAGGCGATGGTGAGGGATATCCGTAAGTCGGACTACCACCGGGAGTCGGAAACCCGGGTAAAGGACTCGCCGAAGGATATCCGTAAGACGTGCTCGGTGGTTGTTGAGAGATTCCGGTCGTCGGTGTGTACTGCGACGGTGGCAAGTAGGTCGTGGACGATCCCGGAAATTCGACGGACACGGAACCGGACGAGGAACCGGAGAAAGGCCTCGGAGGACTCGTGGGAATTGGTCGAGGATTGTAAGAGGTCGAAGGATTACCGAAACCCGGGGTCGAGCCTTGTTGGCTGGGTGGTATGTAAGACTGCGGGGTGTAAGAGGAGGGCTGCGGATAACCGGGATAGTTCGTTACTTCGTTTATTCCCGGTGAGGCGGGTTGAAAAGGTCTTGGCTTCTCGGGAGCTCGTTGAGTGCTGTAGGGCGGCAAATAACCGTTGCTTTCCTGTTGTCGAGCTGGAAATAACAAATATGTATCCACTCCACTGCATTTTCAACCCTTAATGGCGACTCGGGGTTCAGGTTCACTTTTTCTAAATTTTTTTTTTAGTACGTTAAGATTGTATTTAAAAAAATAAAACCAGGTGTTTTTAATCCTTGGAGACTTGAAGAATACTTTGACATTCTTTACATTCGGAAATAACGAATAGTATCGCATCAATGTCCATCCCCCGAATTGTGTACGAATATTGGTAAAAATTATGACACCATTGGCCGGTTTAGCTGTATCCGATTATGAGAGACTAATAGCCGTAGCGCCGGGTTACTTTCTATGACGCAACCGCGAACGTTTTCACCTTCCTTTTCAACGTACAACGCTCTGGCTTTCACGTTCGACCGGACAGCTCTTGGTGAATTATTGACATGGTAATTTTTCGATGGATTTTACGATCTGCCTGAACAAATATAATACAGATTCCGAAGTGACGCACGGTCTATGAGTCGATGCTGTTGGGTTTACAGACATTTGCACGTTTTTTCGACGGCATTGTTATCCGCGGAAAACTTTCGCGAATGAATTTGACGAGAATAATTTGACGAGAAAATAATTCGATGTGAATTATTCGACGAAAAAATTATTGTTCGATCAATTTTTCCATTAAAGGATGAAGTCAACCTACTTTTACGAACCCCCTGACGATAAATTCCTTGGATCCAGTCGAGAATGTTTCTGGCCATCACGTCTGCCGGTGAATCCGTCGCCGCTCTGACGTCTCTCGAACTGTGGCCTAAATTTGAATAACAATGTGGGTCGTAGATGATAGGGCATAATCAGTAACGTAGAATGTTGGACACATAAATGATGCAGGATGATTGTGAGATTTCTTACCGGCGCCGGTGGTTGATGAAACGACCAGGGCGACACCGGCTAGTACCACTGCGACGTACTTCATCTTGATGCTGCTGCGGATTCTGTAATAAAACAAGAGATATAAAAAATAAAAAATGCAGCGACTTGCCGCGATACAGCAGGAGAATATAGACATTCGTTTTGCGACCACTCTTCGCGTTTCCACGATTTATTTCGAAATTATTTTATTTTTCAAAATCTTCCGACTGAAACATCGGCAAACACAAAAAATAAACATTTTTCTTCCATTAGAAATTCCGCTTCGATCGAGAATTGTAGGGAGAAAAGTAAAATTATCAACGTATCGTATTCTCTTCAAGATAGTGTATGACCCCAAATGGATTTCCGACAGAACAACGGTTTATCGTCGGTAAAAAAGGTCATTGCGCAACTCAATCTCATAACAATCAATCATTGTGATCCTCTGTGAACTTTGAGCACGGGATTTTCGACGATCCCGCGCAACTCGTGAGGCTTCTGCCCGGCGGACTGTGTGAAAGTACAGACAGAGAAAGCGATCGTTACAAAATTTTAATGGACCACGGTCGCTCACGTTCATTGTCCGTCGCCACGGACGAAAGCGCGATTTTATCGCACATTTGCTTATAATTTCGCCGAGCACTTTAGGAACCACGTAGTGTTATCCTTATATTAAAAATAATAATAATAATAATAATAAGTGAAAACCATCATTCAAAAAAGAAAATATAATAATAAAAAAATTAAACGAAATAACGAAATAATAAATAAATAAAATAAAAATACAGAAAAATATGTTCACTGTAAGACGTAGTCTATAGTTTCTATGTTGCAAACTCATCCGTTTTACGAAACGACAATTTTCAACGCCCACGCCCACATAAACTAGTCGGGCTTGCCATTGCTCAATCAACGCCGAAGGGAAATAATAAACCGCGAAGACATCAGCGGCCGCAACCCCTCGGAGCACCTGATGCACTAATTGGTCTTCCAAAAGGATGCCTTCTGCGGTATCCCAACGCAACCTTCGCGGGCACATGATTGTAATTGCATCCAAACTCGTAAAATATAATTGAAAACGTGTCAGCGACCCCATTAAGAATCTCAAACCGGATTTTATTTTTTACACGGAAGATTCCGTGGCTCGTGAGACCATGAATTTATCGGAGATTTCATCGGCCACATCGATCAAACGATCGAACCACTGAAACCTCTCACCGTTGAATCAATTTATCGGTGATCTCTGGATCGTTATTTGTTTTTTTCTAATTTTTTTTCCTCGATCCATTCGTGACTCGAATTCAGAGGCAACCTCGTCCAACGTATTTCTAGACTTGTACCATGTTGGATGTACCACAAGGCGGCATCCGATATATAAACTTTCACTGCGGGAGCAAAATAAAACTTTCGTTCGTTGTCACTGATGCTGCAGATGCATCGGGACTTGCATCGGGGCTTGCATCGGATTTCGCGGGATGCTGCGGATGCCGTTGCTCCGGGATTCAGCGGCTTCGGCTGGCCTCACATCGACCTTGGCATCCTGAGCTAGACGAGACCGGAGAGACCGTGAAGAAAGCGCTTTCCATTCCGGTTGGATATCTCGGATATTATTCAATTGAACGCGGTGCATCTTGCCGTTGAATCTCCACGGGGGAGCGCATCGCTATGCCACATTTACTGGCTCAACGTGATTTCACGCGTCAAGCGTTGTCACCGTGTTCACGATTTTTCGTAATTATTCACATTAGATTTTTTCGTGTAATTATTTATACGTGGAGATTTATGTGGGGTGAGATTATGCGGGGAGATTGAAATTTATCGGTTCAATGGGATTGAATGTATTCTAGTTAGCTTTTAAAGAGATCCAGTCGACTCGTGGAGACTTGATCTCCGATCGTTGAATGCATTTTCGTCTCATAAAATAATCGATTAGATTTTTCTAGATAGAATGAATAAATTAATTCAATGGAATCTCTAATATATATATATATAAATACTAAATATATATTAAATACGAATGAATGCTATCTATAGACTCATTATCGTCATTGTTATATTAATTTCGGTATCAAAATTTATTTAATCAAATATAATGCAATCATTATTCGTTGACAATCGAGGAACAGCGTGATTCCGAAAATCTCCGTCGCATCGAAATTAAATTCAGTCTTCTTCCATCTCTGACATAACAAATGTAAGGAATCTGACAAAGGTTCGCTCGTAATCCGTGACATTTTACAAGTCAATGAGAGATCGACATTTTTTCTCACTCTCCGGAAGATTGCTGCCCTGCAAAATCCAGCCTGGTGATCTCGAAATGGGACGAAATTTCTCCGCTGCATGTCTTTGCAAGCGAATTTACGATTACTCGCGTTCAATGAGTCTCTCGTGTCCTCGCCGGGGTATCGTTTTTCCACCACCTATATCTGTATATATATATAAGTATGTATTTCTCGCGCTTGTTCACCAAACAAAATTATTCTACGCTGCATCTCGGCCGCCCGCACCGTGACTGTTTCCACTGTCGTTGGAGTTACACGAATCGTGCGCTTCGCCGTGAGGTGAAAGGTGAAAGTCTCTTCTTCGTCTTCTTTACGACCTGGCGAATAATCTATCCGTGCACTCGTGAAAAACTCCGAACCGGCCAGACTCTCATGTCGAGACCCGCGCAGCATCCTTCCTCAACCCCAACGGCAGAATTAATTAAACAAAAACGTGATCGCGGTAAATCACGTTTCATCCACTCGCAATCAGCATCATAAATTCAACTCGACTCAAAGCTCGCATTAGCATCTCATTAAATTCGAAAATTGAAATTGATTAGAACGACCCTTTTAACCACGCAAAACAATTCTGATTAATCGAAATTTCTCAAAAATTGTACACCCCTTCAATTTCTAATCTGAATAACCGCTCGTTGAAAGAAAAGACCCGAAAAAAATTTACTTTAATGGTATAAATGTTACGTTGCGAAATATTTATTTTACAATGAGCCATAATAGAGTGTTTAATGGAAATAAAAAGGATCAAAATCATCGAAGCCCTTGCATGGATTTCTGTATTAAATCGTTCGCTGCCACAAGTACAGTTTGGCACTCGTGCGCATGATGTGTATTACGCGATGAAGGTAATGGCAACAATGTTTCGTTGCCGCGCTTGCCTCGACTACTATGATAATTCCGTTATGAATATACGTATAATAGCGCCAGAGCTCGCGTTACGTCTTATTCGATCTAACGACCGCAACGGCGAGCATCGCAAAGTGAATTAATGCCAGACGGCTAATTATCCGCCAATTAGCACGTATACAGCACATCTGGTCGAGGGGTCTGTGTCCGTGTGGCAAACACTGAAAAAAAAAAAAAAAAAAAAAAAAATACACACTCGAGAGTCTTTTGTCTCACTTCGTCCTGTCGCGGTCTTTTCTCGTCTCTGCGTTGGGTTGTCAGTCCTGACGGGAATAGACGAGTCCAATTGAAAGTCTTTCTCAACGACGGGGAGCTACGTCGCGACTGTGCCAACTACTGTGTATTCTCATCTCAACTTAATAAACGTATATCTCGCGTAATTATCGTGCGAATTCGTGATATTTATTCGCGCTCGAGGGTCGTCGTTTGCGGTTTTTGCCACCACGATGTGGCAAGTGTACGACGTGGACTTGAGACACCCCCCGGGTTTAATGCGGTTTTCCGACAGAACGTGCACCGAAACCGGTCATCGGTCATCGTACCGCCCTCCGCTTCTGTCCTCGTTTTTCGCGCGAATTCGGCGTAATCGTTTGAGAATTACGGTTCGCTCTTTCTACGTTACGTTCGCGTTGCCCAATCGTAAGAAAGACGGGAGTTTTTGCAGCTTGACGCGGATGGACCCGATGAAACGCTAGCGTTAAAAAATAATTATTTTTTTTCAAACTTAATTGGTGTATTTTGGTTTTATTTCACTTCCAGGTAATGACGATTGAATAATTGCTCGTGTGATTAGTCACCGGTGTCTAATTAGGTCAAATCGGAGATTTGAATAATTGAAATTCGGGTAGAAGCTGAGTGAAAATTGTCGCTTTTAAATTTGGTTTTGAAACATTGAAAGGTTGAAAATTCTCTGAGATCTAAAAACGATGTGATTACCAAGAGAAATAATCTGAATATTTCAGAAATTTGAATTTCGTTCGAAGCTAAGAAAAATATAATTACTAATGGTATAAAATAAACAATTTAAGAAACTTAGTTTAATTCCGTTCAACGTTGATAAAATGTAATTAATCTCAGCATGAATTAATCTCGAATATAAATTAATTTCGAATTTATCGCGAATGATTCTTTGTTTGTTTCAATTCAGCGATGAACCAATCTGAGAGATTATTTTATTTCGTCGTTGATTATGTCAAGTCGGCTTGCAAAATACGAACGACTAAGATCTCATTGTCAGCGTCGCGATACGAAATTTCTCATCCACCGTGAATGCGTAATAAATATTCCTTTCAACGTAATGATTCACCGATCTCGTTACCGGTGCATCACGCGGATGCACAAGCAGTGTAACACTCGCTAGACGACGGGAAATATCGGGTAACAGAATTCCCGACCACCGAGGCGAAACATTTCTACGACTTTCGTTACAAATATTTTTTCAGATAATTAATGAAATTGCCAATGTAACGAGAGGTGTGGAGCAACAGCTACGAGCTATCGCAACAAAAAAAGCAAACCTACAGTCGACGACGAAAGCTGAAGACATTTTTCCATTAGAAGAGATTGCATTTATTTTTTATCTTGGATACTCGATTTATACTTGTGACGGAAAAAAAAATGTAGACATTGTTTAAGAAAAAAAAATAATCCCTAAATCGCAATTCGATATAATCCTCCAATTTTTTGAAATAATAATTCAATGCATCAACGGTTGAATCACGCGTTTCTCGTATCTGATGAATATTCAGGTTACGACGTTCTCGCTCTCGGTGAAAACTTTTACATTCGATAGGTCTCGGTCACGGGGACATTGGGTTTCCTTATACGTCTCCATCGCTCGATGCGCGAATAAATTGAGCATACACACACGCTCACAAACACATATGGACCTAGTGGCGAGATTTGAAAGGAGCCGAGAGGCTGTTCGTCCTCATCAGCATCGAAAATTTCACAACTTCAATAATTTATTGATAAATTACCTTTAACAACACCACTAAGCCGTAATAAAAAACCAAAAAAGAATTCAACGTATTCCCCAATGACGAGACGGGATTCTGTCAAAAGTTACAAAACCGCTTGCGGTTTGTGCTAAAACAGTGCCACGGTCGTTGACGCGAATTTATAATACGCCAGAGATGAATTTACCACGACCGAGAATTCTGTGGTTTTTTAATTTTTGTTTTCCCCAAAGCTATCCAATTAACCGGCTATTTATGGTTTGAACTTTACTGCACTTTGGGAAAGGCCACTGAATATTTTTCGTCGATATGCGTTGAAGACGAAGATTGTCGGTGAGAGGAATTCGAAGGACCAATGGGTTAGCGGTTTTTACGAGAATGCAAGTTGACGCCCCATCGTGGATCTCTGAGATCCATGAGAAAGTTTCTACTGTGTTACATTATTTATGCAACCGATAATTGAGCCACATGTGTTTGCATAAAGCGTATGAAGAGGTCCCGTCGTCAGGCAGGTACTTTTTCATCAATAATTCTCGTCTGCTTGAAAATAACGAGAGGTTGTCTAGTGTTGCAATAATACAACCATAAGAAGTATATACATATGTGTGTGTTTGTTTATGCGTGTAATCGATTGCAAAGAGATGTTGACAAATTTTTCGAATGCATCCAGGCAATTTCAAAATTGTAAATAATAAATTTTACGTCACTTTCGTATTGGAAAAATATAATTGAATAATGATGTTTATTAATTTCTTTTGCATCTAAAATTTTATGCATAATATTGACGCATAGTAGTTTGACAAAAAAATGCTGTCGAAGCTATATATGGTAGGTTATTACGAAACAGGTAACTTTCGAAAGTAATTCTTACGGTCAAAGGTCCTGAAGTCGGTGCAGCTATGATTCTTTTTTTTTTATTTTCTTTCAAACCGTCAGAACGGAATTCAAATTAAATCTTTACGGACTATTATGTACAATAGAGATTATTTTTCGAACTTGTCAAATTCATCATTTGCGGATGACATTTAAAATATATTTACTCCACACTTACGACCCTTCAATTGCGCGTAATTTGTGCAATAGGTGATAAAGTCACATACGGTCGATGGAGAAGATTAGTCGTCGCGAAAAAAAAAATATATCGCGTGTCGCAACAAGACGAATAAAACCCTCGCGGCTAATATTCTTCCAAACATATTCGTTGATGGCATTTACCATCGCAATATAAATTAATATCATCTTGATGAATGGTTGCGGATGAATTTTTGTTTTTATTCCAAGCTCCCTCGACGTCATCAAGATATTACGGAATATGTCGTGGATTATATTCTTCATAATAGAGATATTTATATCTCGTCGAGCTGATAAATGGTGCGTGACTGTTGGTAGTTCGTGTTCGATGATGCATAAGGCCAAGTACATGGCTGTACATACAGCTACCGGCTTCCACAACGCGCCGCTCGCGATGCAGAAACCATCGGAGATCCCGGAAACAAACTAACCGAGACTCCGAGCATAATCCAACGCTAACCGCCAGCACCGAGAGCGGAGTAAACGATTAATTTAACGACATGGGCACGTCGCGGTCGATTAGGCTAATGAAACACGCGGTTGAATCACGATTTCACAGACGTCGCTGGTTACACGAGCAGCCGTGATGGATATCGACGATAATCAGTGCGATATGTCTCGTAAAACAGTCACTGAGATCTCTCAGAATTTAGGAGACGCAAAAAACTTTACGATTTTTGTAAATATTTCAAATTTGTAGCAATTGAACACGAGATTGTTTGAATGAATAACTTTAGGAGAAAATATTATTTGAAAAAGAAATCGTGTCTCACCGGCTACTCGATTTCTTGCCTTCGAATTTTTATTGTAGAAATTGATTTCAAACGAGAATAATCGTATGGAAGATAGTAGAAATTAATTTTGTTCGATAAATTATATTTTAGTGTTTAAATTTGTTGTTGGAACGTTTTTTCCAATGTTTTGGAAAAAGATGAAAAAGATCAATTTGCGTTTTCAATTGATTGTCAATATTAGCATTACTGTGTGTCACGTCGCGAGAGACATGCGTGTCCGGTATTTAAATATGTGCAACCCGTATACACCTTCAGGCTACCGTCAATGGCGAACCATGCTGTACTCAGAAGCTTCGTCGCTATGTCAATCATCCTCGAGACGAGTGTACGAGGCTGTCGTCTGTTATAGTTTGAATGAGTGTACATAATCCATTCAGAAAGTATGCACTCGACGACAGAATTTACATAGCATTATTTGCTTGCATAGGTAAGTCCGTGATTTTGAAATCGATCATCAAGCTTGGATGATAAATTAAGAATGTTTTTCAAATACTGTTCCACTTCCATATTTTAGTCCCGAATTAGCATTGAAACAGCAATACAACAATAAATCTATATTCTTTTTTTAATTCATTCATGTGTAAAATTAATGAATTATTCATTCGAATTAATTTTTTCCCCTCAAAATCTACGAGCTTTCGATAAACTCCAAAAAAAAGGCATCAAAACTTTGGCACCCGTTTAATTGTTTATTGTTAAAATTATTTAACCTGAAATATTATATCGATTGCAATTATGTCGTTTCTCAAATAATTTCATTCTTCAGAGCAAGAACCGATAAAATGATAAATTGTTCGATATTAGCTTCGGACTCAATGACTCGAAAGACCCGAGCTCTGAAAATTATCGAAGCAATCACGGGATAATTTGAATTTGCATTGAATTATTGCTTCCACAGAGATTGACTATCCCTGTGAGACGAATAGCTTGCGCGCAGCATCCGCCGCACGTGACATCCGAACGATACTGAATGTGCAACGAGCGAAAGTGCTGCCCGCGGGTCGCGCTTCTTGCCGCGCTTTCCTGCTGTGCATTAGAAATAAAATTATTCCGAGCGACGTCCGCTTTACGTGTGTTCATATGGTTGAAAATGAAATTTAATTTTTCAAATTTTCGCCATTTACGATCTTTGCTCGGCCTCATCGTCGTAATTACGGAATTACATTGATTAGTTTTCGTTTCTTTCTGATTTTGTTTATTTTGTCCACTTTCCGAACAATACTATATCGACGCCCATCGTCTTCATACGGCTAATAAATAAATAAATAAATAAATAAATAAATAATCAAGTGAATAAATGAATAAATAAATAAATAAATAAGTAAATAAATCAATGGTCGGCTCTCTTTTGTTAAAGAAATCAGAAGCTATCGGTGTTGAAACCCCGTTTTCGTTAACCCCCGGCCTGAACCCATCTCCCACACAGCGTTCGGCTCAACGACACCGCGAGATTTATAAAGAATCGTGGGAATCTTTCGATTCACCTGTGAACAGCTCACTACACGAGTGAAAAATTCTCTCACCTGTTACAACACCGGAAAACCAACAATACTTCATTTCTATTGCTATCAGCACTTCCAGTCAAAGAGTTAAGAAAAATTGATGAATAATAAAAATAATAACGACAATAATAACAGCACACGATTCCGAAAGAACAAATGTTTCTTATTACAATAATTCATCAAATCCCCCGGCTTAAAATATTCGGGGAAAAAATAGATAGTGCTTGGATGAAGTCGAAAGTGTCATAAAAATCTTCACATCCTCGGTCGAATTCAAATGATGCCACGTTAATTAAAAAACGCATGTATAAATATATACATATTGAGAAACTCGACTCACCCGCAAGATTATATCCTTAAGCTGTTCCTTGTCACGGAGTCTCACGAAAAAAAAATAATAATCTGAATACCGATAATAATATCAATGATAATCGAGGGTCCTGGTGCGTGTGGGCTTCGTCCTCGGACTCTCGTTTCAGCTATACGGATAGCTTCCGAGATGAGGATGATGGTACAACGCGAACCGCGAGCGCTCTCTGTGAAACGCGCTTGTGGGAAAGGTGAGAGTGAATACCTGGGAGCATCTTCATTCAAGCTTTATATATACGTATTGTACCCCCGAGGACCGTCCCTCCTTACTCTCTGCAGAAAGCGTACGCGCGCAACCACCACCACCATAGCTACCGTAATTTTACCAGCTTCTCGTCGTGTCCTCCACCTCTTTGTCATCTTCGTCGTATCCGTGGTCATCCTTGCGGCCCTCTTTTTTGCATAAACATAACTGCATATTTTCATCTGCCTAACCAGGGGCACGTGAGCGTCATCTACAATCCCCAGTCTTTGATAACAAATAATAAATCAAGGATTTTTATTATTATTATTATTATTATTATTATTATTATTATTATTATTATTATTATTATTATTATTATTATTATTATTATTATTATTATTATTATTATTATTATTATTATTATTATTATTATTATTATTATTATTATTATTATTATTATTATTATTATTATTATTATTATTATTATTATTATTATTATTATTATTATTATTATTATTATTATTATTATTATTATTATTATTATTATTATTATTATTATTATTATTATTATTATTATTATTATTATTATTATTATTATTATTATTATTATTATTATTATTATTATTATTATTATTATTTTTATTATTATCGAAATAATACGGAGAAACGATTTTGCAACTTTTGGTACGATCAATACGAGTCAACAAGAAAGGGAGAGCGAAATAATATATCGAACGTCACGTATTCTCCAATAATGACGATAATTCGAGGATTTATTCGCGCACAACAAGACGTTATATACCTCGATCTTCAAATCTCCATGCAATTTCCATGGATACACACGAGAGTCAACTTTCTTCTTCGTTGAATAGCGTGTAAGTGTCATCGAATTGTTATCGACGGGGCTCTTCGGCTGCGTAGCCACGTGCGAGATTTTCACGGGATTTGTATTTTTTTCATGTTTCATGTTTTTTTACCACCCACGCTTTGCGCGATTAATTGTCCAAGCGAGCGAAAGATCGTTGGCTCGAATCGTTCGTGGCCTCGAAATGACGTCACGGGATGCTGGTTACAAATAATTTATGCGCCCGTAGACGAATCGCTACCGAAACGCGTTAGGTATTGTGGTTCGATGTCGTTGCCGAGAAACGGAAATGCTTATTATCGTGCGAACGAAGAGCGTATGCGTAATACGTGTAATATTTATATCGACGTGATCTACATCGTTCGGATGTCTTGTTTGAAATTTTTCGAAAGCGTTGTAAACCACTTTGCATAGATTTGATGTAACGAGCTCGCCACCGAAATTGAGAAATGGAAATGCAAATCATGGATACAAGTTAAAAATTCGAGGCTCAAGATAAATTGCTGTTCTACTTTATTTTGTAAGCAATGACGGTTCCACGTGGTGTTGGGGGAGGGGAGGGGATGGGGGGTTCGTCGCCCATTGTACGAAGTGCGACGGCGACGGGTCAGTACTTACGCAATTGGTCATTTAACAAACTTCCTGCTCGTGTGTAATCTTAGTTTTTTTAAATCATAAGAGCTTATTCAATAGATTGTTCATAATTATTTGTAATAAATTATTTTAACAATGAATAATAACTAATAAATCAATTCGATGATCAGAATAATTATTGCCGAATAATCGTTCGCTAATAATCGCATCGAGTGTCTGAAATTCACCCTCGAGGTATTTACAGAAGTGTTTGCGCCACCGTTGATGCTTTTGGCCACGATAACAATGAAAAATGGCCACCGCAGCTTCGGGCAACCTCGAGCACATCTCCATCTTCATCGACGTATCATTGCTTCGCGAAAAAAACGGAAAGGTCACAGCTATTATCAAATTTTCGTTATACACGCACTCGTGCGCGGCATGCGTTCATTCGTTCGTCGTCGTATAAAACATCGGCGTGATGTGTTTCGACGTTGTTGAGGGGATCAGCTCGCTTTCACTGCCCGTACAATGAGTCTGTGGCGCGTCTTCTTTGTAGCATCAACGAGTTGTTCTTTTGCGTATCCTTCACGGGATCCTCGTGCGCCTTGAGTCCGATCTCATCTGGACAATATACATGAGTCCCGCGCGTACCACGATATTACCTCACTGTCAACAGCAATCACGCTATTTCTCTCTTCAGAACCGGCACTTATGGCATCTCATCATATTTACGTATTCAAATATAATAATAATAATAATAATAATAATAATAATAATAATAAAAATATATATTATATGCAATAATTATTATCATCAATATTAATAATTAATAATAATAATGATTTCCGTGCAAAATAATAATAATTAAAATAATAATTATTATTATTATATTATATTATTATTTATTATTATTATATTTATTATTACATATAATAATAATAATAACAATAATAATAATAATAATAATAATAATATTATTATTATTATTATAATTATCATTATTATCATTCTTATAATTTTGTTATTTTATACGTTGGTATTGTTGAACGATTAATTATTTATTATTTTATATTTATAAGTTATCGGGCTATATAGTTGATCCCGAACAGTATATGAGCCGTTCCAGATAAAAGTAACTATTTTTTTCATTTTATTTTTATATTTCATTCCGGTTAAAAAATTCAAAATGTTTTTTTAATCTTAGGAATATTTTATTTTACTTGCAAATAAAACACTCAGCGACATTCAGAAACACTTTTTGGTTGTAAAGAATTACTTCAATTTCAACCGACTCCAAGAAAATTATAATTTCCCAGAAACTTAGTGTAAATAAATAATAATAATGATTTCTTGGGAATATCAATACAACCCCATGACGAGGATATTGACCCTTGAAATTCTAAACGAGTAAGAGCACAGTAGCTTTGCTACAAATATCTCGGCAGTGCGGACGGTAAGAAAAAAAATCGAAGGATAAACATAATTTTACACGTATAACAGTTTCGGTAATCAGGAAAGTGAGAGTGAAAAAAAAAGCACGAAGTAAAAGCTCGGTTACCACTAACGATTCGAAAAGCGGAAGGAGAAGAATCACGTCGCGAGGACTCGTGTCGTTGGCCGATCGGTTCGTTTCCACTTGCGTTAGTTCTCTCCCGAGCAAATAGCGGCTACCGAGGATATTGCCATCGTCGATATAATCTAATGTAATATAAGCAGCCGTACCGGACAAACCGAACGGTCCAAACGGCCAAAGCAAATTGTGCTAAACTCATGCGCAAACCAACTCTCGTCGGTCATAAATCATTCGCGCGAATGAACTAGGACTGTAAGACAAATATTGCGCAAACACGTTGGAGCTTCGTTAACGATTCGGCTAACGACGTGGCGGACAATTGCGAGAGTAAGATGTTAGGAAAGTGAGAATTTTTTGAATTATTGTGTATCGGCCGGATTAGCTTTTCGCACGAGCTTCTTGTCGAGAAGCCACGAAATTTCGCAATCGCAATTGTGGATATTTCCGGTACCCATGGATCGTAAATTCTATTGAATATTCTCATTTAGAATTAAGAGATGGAACCAATTTATTTACGAATACATATGTGTGTACATGTTTTTTAAATACGAAAAAATTAGTTTCTTTTTCGTTTGTTTTGAATAATGATTTTATGTTCTTCGCTTTATATCTGAATGGACCATGATGGTACTGAATTACAGATAAGTTGTTTTTTTAAATACAGCGTGAAAAAAAATCGAAACAACGTCTGCAAAATTGACAAAATTATTTTTAATCATGCTCTATGTCTATATTCATTGCAAAGAACCAAATTTACCATAAACATCTAATGTGACATTCTCAAATGAGTATTACTTCTTCTGGACACAATTTATAAAATCAGATTCTTTCGGATCTGATTAGAGAAGAAAAAAAAACCTCATGAGTTGCGAATTCTTCATCGAAATATCATAAAATACCATAACGAACCCTAAACACGTAGTAAGGAAGTGTGGCTGAGCAAATGAAGTTTCTTTTCTCCAATAAATTAAAATTTCACAAAACGCCAGGACACTCGTGGCCACAGAGAAGAACAAAAACATTAAAAATAAAAAATAGAATAAACGTTCAACCATCGCCATTTCCTCTCGCAATGGCGTTTGGTGTTAACCGCAAAACAACGGAAACGCCAGACGTTGCACATATGCGTAATGACATTTCCGACAATCCTCGAGGCTGGTTATAAAGTAACATTAAGGTGATTTTTTCTCCATCCGTCATCCGTCAAGAGCGAGGGAGATAACTGAAGCTTCCGAAGGTGTTATTTTCCATCGCCGTCAACCATTCAGAAAAAATACGAGAACGGTTGACTGCGAAATTTCAAAACGAAGTCAACCGTTCCAATTTTATACCCTCAAAATCCAACGTCACCAAAAACAATGCTTTACAGTTTTCATTACCGACCGAGCAGCATCACCTCGTCTTCAACAAATATGAAATCAAATTTTTAAATCGTTCTGCTTTACCGACCGTCGATGACAACCGATCGTAACATCGACCAAAACCACGGTGGGCAAGCAGGTGAAACAACATGACCTTCGGTTATCCATTGAGGATACAATCCTTCATTCGAATCTTGCAGCTGCCGTCCGATAACTCGACGGAGACTCAAACGCGTGGATGGCAAGATGGCTCGCGCGGTTCTTCGTAGTCGTCGCGATCGTCGTCGTCGTCGTTGTACCGTAATGGCGGATGATGTTTCCCCTACCATGAAAATTTTGGAGCGATATTATCATCGCCGTGGTACCCGCGGCGTCCCTGAGCCGAGACCCGAGTGTGGCAGCAGAAGCGGGGCCCGTCGAGGGGCCCACAGTCATTATCGTACCTGCAACGACGCTCGTGCCACTCTTCGGGTCAGCTCCTCCAATTCTTCATCGTCGAAAAACGTTTTCTCCGCCGATCTTAACTCTTCCTGCGAACGACACGTTGGTCCCCCAACGGAACATCGACCTGTCAATCCCGCCATTGGTCAAAACAAACGACCTCGACGGTTTTTTTTGTCATACGTGACCTTCGTTTTACGCGCCTTCGTTGAAACGACGAAGAATAAAAATCACATCACGGGCCAGAAGAGGGCCACGTGAAGAACAAATTCGACTGCCAAAACCAACGAAGCATACGTATTATTTTAGAGTCCTTGAAACGTCTTTTTCGCTCGTGTTTCGCAAGAGCGTTGTCGCGAAATGAGGAAAATTTTATCGGGAAACGATGGAAACGTGACGTGATTGCGGCAACGAGTGAACAAGGAGAAGGCACACTGCGGCGTGTCGCCAAACTCGTTTGTCAAACGTGACGAAATAGGAATTTGTTTTATTTATTGTTTTCTTTTGATCGATGGAAAAACGCGGCGATTAGGTTGGACTTGATTTATTTTTTTTTTAAACTATTTTTGTTTGTTATCGAAGACTGTCGAGATGTCAGTGAAAAGGACAAATTTTTGTGTCGCGATTATGACGAAGATATGGTGGCTCTTCGTCGTGCTTGGTGTCAGAGAGGTAAGTGCAACGTGCTGTCGTTGAATTGTCGTTTTTTTTGTTTTTCAAACATACGTAAGGGAGGAATTATTTATCGACTGCCATTGAAGGGCCTACTATGTCACTGACATGTGTGGTAACACAATATGGAGTAACTAAGTTGTTTTTTTATGACACAACGAATTAATTTTTTATTTTCACTTTGATTTCTCTTGTTAATAAATGTTAATAAATAAAATAAAACTCGTCCATAATTCGTGTACCTACGATGAATCTCCGCAATTCTTAAACCATAATTTCGTCACATTACTCAAAACGTTGTCGTAATTACAATCTAGAGGAATGGATACAATGCAGAAAACAGTAAATCATCCAGTATCGAGTTGTCTTGCGATATTCGCTTTTTTATATACTTTTTAAAAAATTTTATTAGAATGCATGCAGGAAACTATTCTTCACTATACTCGTTGATACAGCCGTTACCGTAGAATACAGATCGAAAAAAATGTTTCCACTATAGAAAACCGAGATAAAAGTATGGATCGTACATCCGTTATATCGCTCGTAAAACGGATATGGGCAAATATATAACATTACGTAAGATAGTAACGTCTAGTCTAACGCTCGAGCGAGCCTTCTGCGTGTTCCTCCGTACTGCCTACCTGTTTAGAATATCGCATAGAAATACCAGTGACGCAATGGATTCTAAAAAAAACGAGCTATGACTCAAATTCTCGTCGACAATTCTCGGAATTTCGTTTCTTCTCGTGCTTCGCCAACCTTTTGAAATTATTATAATCTTTATTTCTATCATTATTATAATTTTTATTTTTCATTCTTGTCGATTTATCCAATGGAACGCTGCGATGCACCGAAATTTAATTGAAAGCAAAGATGTTTCGTAATCATGCGCCAACCATTAAGAATTACAATTACCATTATTTCTATTGTTATCACAATTTTGATTTTGAACTATCCAGAATTATATCAATAATTTTTATTCTCGATTCCTCGATCAAACGCAACGAGGCTCTAAAATTTAAATTACTATCTTTATTTTAATATATTTAATATATACCAAATTTAATAATTATATTAGAAATATTATTATATAAATAAAAACCAAAAACAATTTCCAATCATGCTCCAACTATTCAAAATTATAATTACGATAATTCACATCACAATTATAATTTTTGTTTCCAACTCCTCGCGAGTCTTTCATCGACCAAACGCAACGAAATTTCATTGAAAGCAGAGCATAACGCGTGTCGTCTCGCTCGTACGCGGAAGAGCTTTTTCACCGGTTGACTCTTCCCAAGTCGAGAAGCAACCGTAAACGGCGTAAAAGCGTAAAAACAAGCGTATTCGAGTTCTCCGAGCGGTCTAGTCGGCATCGCGCTGCAACAACCTTCCGGCTGGTTCTGGCACAACCGTTTAGAAGTGATACGAAAAAGAAATAAAATTGAGAAATGCGCGCTTATATATAGCTTTCGCGCAGTGAAGAATTCATGGGGTGATACGCCAAATACGGTACGTTATAAAATATCGCGAAGATGAACGCGAACGCAGTGTCGTGGTCTCGTTGATGTCGACGACGAAGTCGCTTCACTCTGCATTCTGATGAACATCATTTCCATTTCAGGTTCCCGATTGCTCCGGGATTATAAACGCTCGATCCAACCCCTCCTCCTTTCAACCACCTTCGTCTATGCGTATTTCTCGTTTGTATTTGCGCATACGCCTGAACTACATTTGCATAGTCACATTCATCGTTCTTCCGTCGATACTCGTAATTGTGTCATAAATAATTGACAACTGGTTTGTGGGTTGTTTTTTTTTTTTTCGAAAATATGTTTTTTTAATTTTGTTTTGTTTTATCTCTTGCATGTCGGGAGATGTTCGTTTATTCGCGAAAAATGGGATTTGATGATCGAAGGCTTTGGAGGAATAAAAAATGAAAAAAAAAGAAGATTTTTTAGGTAGAAGGATTTCGATTCGTAAGATAAATAAATATTCTATGGAAGAAAAAATGATTATCGTGAATGATCTATGATAATGAAAGTATCGTAAAAACTAATGCGTTCATGGAACATAAAATTTAATTAAGATTCCAAACAGAGTTAATAATGTGTTTGATGCGTTTATCACACGATGCAATCTTTATATTGAATTAATGATACGTTTTGTGAAATCTCTTTACAATTTAGACGATCCTCTCGGTTAATTTCCAGCCAAGCATAATTGTTTCGAAAATACATGAATCCCATTAATCTTTCGTACGTTAATTTTGCTGGTTGGGTAGGAAATTAATTTCCTTTTATTTTCCGTCAATATCCACTTAATTATTATTCATTAATTTCGAACAAGCTAATGAATTACTTGGGGCAGACTTTCGTCGGAGCATCTTAATACAGTCATCCGTCGTCATTTTAACCTCATTTCATTTTCTTCAATAGACCGCAATATAACTTCTGGTTTTCGCCTGACGGCTGTCTAACCACGTGCCTATTCACCCCTTCGCCCATCCTCAGGTCTATTAGACACCTGTTCGTTGCCCCTCAGTTCCTCGGACTGCAGATGCCCATTCAAATTTACACCCTTCATAAGTCACGAGTGCATTCCTCGGGGAGACCACCAGAAAGAAAATAAGATTTTTCATTTCGAAAATGCACCGAACGTAGGTACTTTAAAGGGTTCGGTGGAAGCATTATGGTTCCGATCTGTCCGTCCGTCCGCCTGTCTGTGTGTTGGTATTTCACAGCCCTACTATCCTGTAATTGATGTACCTATTAAGATGAAGTTTTGTATTCGGACGTAGATTAATCACCCAAACACAGAAATAATGATATTTTTGAGAAAGACAGTTTTTCGGACCACTTTCCCATGGACTGGAAAGGATTCTGAATTTTTTTACACCCAGCCTATTGAGATACAATGTAAAGGAGGTTTTAGGATTTTTTGATTGTAACTCTTTACTTAAGAAATATTCGCTTTCAAAGTCGTTATCAGAGCGACCACACACGCTCTAATTTCTAAACTATCGATGCGAAAAATCTGAAAAAAATGACAGAATATAGCTTCCAATTAGTACTCCGAAATAACCAAACATATACGCAGAACTGCAGCGAAAACAGCTTATGAAAAATTGAGATATAATTCTTTTTCGAAAGCAAGCAAAATTTGTCAAGGTGAAATAGCTACGCTCTATCGTGTACGTGTCCAACACGCTCTTTCTTTTTATTAACACTTGATTATTAACACAGTACTTTTTATCAAGCCATTTCGCACGATATAATGCACAAACTATGAGCGTCAATGCATCGTAACCATTCCCACGAATATCAGTGAAATACTTATAGCCACAATACGAATAATGGAAACGCCATAGACGGCAATCGAGAGAAGTCTATAAATTATACGGTCTCCTTCGTCGCGAGTTCGTCGCTATCCGGTTTTCTCGTACGATGCCACAACCGGATCTGCATCACGTACATAGCGCCACAAACGCCTTTCGTGCTTGTTCCTCCGTGCGTTCTGCGCTACCGCCGCACAATTATGTCACTCTTCGGCTTCTCTGCCGCCGGTTATGGCGTGTTAGCACGACCGTGCCACTCAGCCGGGTACTCATAGCCAAACCACAAGATTTTATACGTGTAATACATGCGCCGGTCGTACAGTGTCATCCGTAAAATCACTCGAATCAATATCAATTATGAAAAAAAGAAAAATTCTACCGACATAATACAGTGCAAGGACATCGACATATGTGAAAATGAATTATTAAATTAGTGTCGCCGATGGAATATTGATATTCCATCAATTTTTAAACGTCGAGAAAAAAAACAAATTTTCACCGGCGCAACTAAAAAAAAATAGTTCATTTAATTTTCAGTTTTATTTTATTTTCGAGTGTTGTTTAATTACTTTCGCCTATTAAATATTATATTTCAATTTTGAAACGTCGAAAAAAAAAATTTTACCGGTTGAGCGGAAAAAAATAAAAATAAATAAATAATCGACCCAATTAGATTTCACTCCCACCCATTCTAGCTCAAGCCAATTTTTTCACTCGTGTCTCCTTCCACAATACGTCATCGAAACATCACAAAAAAATTCACCCAAAATATTCCGCAATTCGACAATTGTATCTCAACAAAAAATCAATCAAGGTTTTGCGATTCCAAAATAACTGATTTTCTTTTTAAACAACCTGTATTCATATAAACCGCGCTGCACAGGCATATAATATATATGTATATACATATATCCATCGAGATGCTCTCGTTACGTGGCGGTGAATTAAATGCAAGACGACGGAAACGTCCGCCCCGTGGATGGAAACAGAAGGCTTTTGTTCCCTCTCGTTTCTCTCGCTGCCGTGAACTCACGAGTCCTATCGTTAGTAACACCGGTGTGCATCGGAGTCATTCTCATAGACGATCGCCATGTCCATTTGAAGCTAAAGACCGCGGCTGGGTTCCGACTACCGACCCCCGCGCAAACCTCTCCAGTTCGATAATCACAAGACGACGACGACAGGGCAAATACGCCGGCGCCTACACGCTGAAACTACCCACGTGTCGTGACTGAAGTGTGGGCAACGATATTTATTAACAACCCATACTTTATCGTGAAATCCTCACGGGCACCTGGATTCGTTGCGAAATATCGTTACTGAAAACCCGTCGACCCGCGCTGAAACTTCGTCGATATAAACTCGGCCCTGAGACTCACCCATGGATTAACGGCCCTCGGCGCGAGTCGTCGATATCAAATACCCATTCGTTTCCCATCTGATATGATAAGAAGGGAGAACGAAAAGTTACAATTTTTTAAGTGTATGATATGATGTGATAATAAAAATAATTATTCAACCATTATTAAATTATTCTTCATTATTCCAGTGAATTATTATTACTATTTCATTGATTATTTATTTATTATAGTTTATTATCTATTTAATGAATTATTATTATTATTTTAAAGATTTCTGATAATACAAATTGCTCTTCAATATTTTCGAGCAGATTTGGTTATATCAGAACTTAAAGATTATGAACATATTATTATTATTATTATTATTATCCCTAGGTTCCAGTAATATTTTATTGATAATTGTCTTCCAACTGCAACTAATCGGCCAATTACATTTTTTCCCTACAAATAATGTTCAATACCTCAAATAATTCCAGTCCAAAAAAAGAAGGAAAAGCAGAATATTTAACCAGTAACCTAACCGTAAATTTTCCACAGTGTTAGTAGTCAACCGGATGCGTGTACGTGGTATTATAGTAAGTGTGAGGAAATATCGTCGTAAAGAGTTGAGCATCGAGGCTCGTACTATTACACCGTCGAGATGCATTTATATATTCGTCTGTGATCACAGCAATCGCGCAATTGCACACGTGCATACCGACTATTCGTCGCCACGTTTTCTTCGGTACTCTCACTCCGGTTAGGTATCGGACTCTCACCCTGGAATTTCCAGCCTCGATGAAACGAGACACTGACAGGATAATCGGACGTAAAAACCGCAGCTCCAACCGTATAAACGTTTTCCGAGGAATTCGAAAAAAATTCCTTTTATCGTCTGTGTAAAATATCTAAATACCTTTATACCGTCTCCACGTGAGGTCTTACTCCCACGTCAGTTAACACCGCTTCGCGGAATTTAATCCGGCTCATGACTCGTCGAATTATCGAGCAAGACAAAATTATTTCAAATACTCAGAAAAAAATAATTTGACGATCAAAAATTTTCTAATTATGATTTTTTTAAAGATTGATGTGTTCCGCATTGATACATTTTTTACTGAATCATTGAACAAGCAATTTTAGATAATAATTACTCAATATAACAAATTTCAACCGTCGTGCAATCCTGCGTAATAAATTCTCGAGCTGTAACATTCACAATTAATAAATTCATTTCACGAATAGCTAAATTACCGGTTATTAATTCAAAACCAAATTGAAATAAATATACAAGAAATTGATGAAATTTTCCCGTTAAAATCCAATCAAACGTACGAGCCAATCTTCACCGCTGAAATTATATCTCGAGAATGCATTTGGAAAATTGCACCACGAACGTAAAGTTTCAATGAAATCTCGACGATCATTGCGCGATGCATTAAAATTTCTCCGTAATAATAATGGCCATTTCATCAGCGTGCAATTTGACGATTCAATTCTCTCATCAGCCTCGTTGCTGTTATACTCATCGCACGTATCTCCCGGAAGCTCGCGCAGTTCTGTATCGCGCTTCACGCGGTTGGGGAATCACGCATCGTCGTACATTTTCATCTAACGCTCTTCTTCTCTCTCCACTCTCGTCTCTCTCTCTCTCTCTCTCTCTCTCTCTCTCTCTCTTCGGCTGTGTCCTACCGATCGCCGGCCGAACGGAAGTACTACATAACTACAACACGCGGCTATTCTCCGTCTCCCCTCGTTCGTTGTTTATGTAACTGCGAGATTCCCATATCCGTCACTTCAACGTCGATTCCCCGGAGCGTAATAGAACCTGGCGTGCGTTACGTCCGCACCGATACCTGAAACTCCATCCATTCAACCACATTGCCAAGTCGACAAATCAGTCGTGAGTCTCCATCAACCGAAAAAAAAACCAGAAAACAAAATAAAATTTCGAAAAAAATAAATAGAAAAAAACGTAGATAAAAATGAAAAACGAAGTAAAGTAACGAGAAAGAGCCGGTGGGCGGTTGATGATTTACGTCCGCGAGTCCATACCGCTCGGACCTGAGCGACCTCGGTACCAAATTGCCGCAACAGCAGCCGAGCTCGGTACAACAGATGACGAGAGACAAGCCAGAGAGAATTCGCCTCTGTTTTGCGTGTGTGTGTATGTGCTGTGCTCAATGCACATGCATCGCCTTTGGTCTTATAGCCGGTGTCTCAGCGGTTGAGACTGGTTCCTACGGTTCCAGACGATCCCGGACCAGACGGTCGGACATCGTCGTAAAACCGATCCTTTGCCCCGCGAGAACCCATCGTGAGAGAGAAATCCGAACGGGAATATCTTCGGCATTGACTGCCCGAGAGTCCGGAAGAATAAAAAATAAAACGAAAGATAAGGCTCGCCGGGGCTTTTTGGTACGAATTGGATTCTTACTTTTGTTTATTTTATTTTATTTCATGTAGTTTGTTTTTTTTCTTCAAGTTCCCACGAGGTAATCGTAATCATGGGATTTAACGATAATATTGGCCGAATGTGTGCTGCTTTCCATTTGGCTACTCTACTGCACGATTGGGTTATAAAATCGTTGACAATTAATTTTTAACGAAAAGTCTTTCGCAAAACGAGCTTTTCGCTGTGATTTTATCGTGCAATAACACCTGTAACGTTATTACGAATTATCATCTATACCGACACGAAAGATTAAATTGAGTTAATTTAGCTGCCGAGCCGACTGGCCCCGGTCTCCCCCGTAGCGAAACGGCAAAAGGGTATGTAAGGAGGAGGACGGTACGGGTTTACCGCGCTGTATGGGGATCGGAGCTCGAGATATTTTATTGCGAAGCAGAACAGTCGAGCAATTTTAATGGCCACCAAAGAAAATAGTCATTAATATTTTTGCAACCTCTGAAGTTGCGATTGTATTAACTTTGGTTAATTTAATTTTCGTATTTACTTTTTACCGATAATTTGAGCCGGATTTTTGTTTATTTCTTCTTCGGGGTTTTTTTTTCAACGTCTTGCGTTTTTTTTTTTTGTCATTTTCGTATCCGCGCAGCTCACGAGGTTCCAAATGCGAAACCAGTTTCGAAGGAGACTCTCGAAACTGTCGTCCTGTTGGGTTTCCTCTTGTTCTTCGTGCTACAGACTCTTACTTCGAGTTTCGCGTCGTCGTGAAACCGGCGACAACGACGATGAACGACCGCACGACGACGTCCCGCTGCCTGCCTCGTTAGAGCCGCGTACAACGACACCGCGCCCCCGATAGCGATTTTCTCGCCTGCGAGTGTTAACAAAAGGGCTCTATCGACGGGTCGAGGCGACGTCGCACCGACGGCTACTTCGTTAGGCCGACGAGAAAATCGATGGCGAATCGACAAATGCGTAAATAAAATGTGCAAAAGTTGTTTCAACTGATCGAAACATTCACTAACGGATGCACTGATTCAATATCTGCCTTTCATTTCTCTGATGAAAGTCAATTATGTAAAACAATCGTTGGATTTCTAAAGGTACAATGATTCGATGATTCAATGAATCAATAATCCGATATTTCAGCAATTCAATAATTAAATAATTCACGAAGTCCACGATTCAGTAAGTCAATCATGCGATATTTTCTAAAATTTAATTATTTAATAATTCAAGAAGTCAATTATTCATAGAATTTTTTTCTTGAGGTTTACGAAAAATGCAATGTCCCAATAAATCAATACTTCGATATTTCAGCAATTCAATAATTAAACAATTCAATAATTCACGAAGTCCATGATTCAGTGAGTCAATCACTCGATATTTCGAAAAAATGTAATTATTCAATAATTCAAGAACTCAATTATTCATATTATTATTCTCTTGAGCTTTCCAAAAATGCAATAACCAAATAATTCAATGATTCAGGAAGTTAATGATTCATTAAATAAATCATTCAATCCTCAAAAAAATCCAATAATTCAATATCTGAATGACAAAATAAGTTCCAATTCTTCCAAACGCCCCAATCATTCCCATCATAAATAATTGGACCATTGCCCGTGAGTACAACCCGTTTGCAGATAGTTCACAATGGAAAATACAACGATTTCGGGCGATCATAAGCCCCCGCTAATCTACAACCATCCCCCCAGCGCTATATTCCATTACACGGTACAAAATAAATTGTAGCGGAGCACGAGGGGTTCGTTAGTTCGTGCAAATTGAGCGGGACCGTTGCACGCGGACACTCTTTATAGATTGCACTCAGTTGCACTGGCTATATGGCTCGAAGCTTCGTGTGTTGCACAGTTTGGACCATGCCTCGCTGACTGCTCTTTTCTGTTCCCGTTGCCGTGTGTTGCCGCTGCTGTTGTTGCCGCTGCTGTTGCCGCTGTTGCTGCTGCTGCTGCTGCTGCTTGCAGCTGGCCAGTGGAAGCGCGCTTCACGGTTGTTGAGCGTGCGGAGAGCACAGCTTTCCAGCCTCGTGCAGGATCTAAACGATAAAACACTGGTATCCGCAGCTATGGAGCAGCCTTCCTATAATCCTGTTGTTATTCGTACCAGAGTCTACACACGGCTGCTGGCTTTTGCCGCTTCTGCCGTGCACGATGGCTCTACGCCGGTCTATATAGTTTCAACAACGAAACGACGACTACATGCACCGACTGTTCCGCAACTAAACTTTTAACTGCTGGTCACGAAATCGCCGATAGTGCGCACCCGCACACACACACACACACACACACACACACACACACACACACACACACACACACACAGACCGGCGTTTGTACAACCATCGTTCCGACTTCTTCCTCATTTCCCGCTTCCAATATATCCTTCACCATCGTTCTAAACTTCCCCGAGCTCACGATTAACGATAAATCCTTTCGTTTAAACGTTTACTAGCGTTTCTATCGAGTTGACAGTTTTCATTAGTTCCGAAACGTTCTTTGACCAAGCAATTTCGTTTATTTATGATTCATTGGGCGAAAAATTTTCCGGTTGGGAGATAAATTTTTAGTTCGTAGAATTACGGAGCGTGATGGGCGATCGTTCTTCGGGGTTCCGTTGTTCTTGGGTTTCAACGGGATATTGAATTTAAATGGGGTTGAGATACGCAGACGGTCGCAGAATAAATTTGACAATTTAATGATTTTTTTTCTTTATTAAACTTTGGGAGGATAAAATTACATTTCGATTGCTTCAGCAACGAATGAGGACTGAAATGGTCGACACGATCGACGATTTATCAGACGCCTGCTGTACAAACAACGTATTGAGAAATTTCACAAATATTTTCATCGCACACCGTTGAAAAAACAGCTGTTACTTTTGAATAAAACCGTACGAGACTTCCACCAACGCAACGCCGACCTGAAAAAATGTTAAGTCAAGCACTCCCGCTAATCTCAAAGAAGTACCAAAACCATGAACCACACTAGCTAAAATATAAAGTCCCATGAATTACCCCATACGTTCAGTCCTGGTCAACTCTTTTCTCAACAAAAAAAAAACTAACAAAAAAGAAATCGTGGTGAAATCATTGCGGAATGCGCGCGATCGTAATCGCGTGGCTGCGATTGTGCGGATAATTATACAAATTCTTCACGACAAAGCCCGAAGACGAGGACAAGGAGACTGCAACAATGGATCGAGGCGTAGCTACTTTTCCGAATAAATAGTATATTATATACACATGCATGTATCGAATCGAGCTCGTATAATCGCACGAAGAACGGCGTACGAAGTTACGTATAATCTTACCGCTGGATGAGGAGAGCCGCGCCTCGTAAGCAGACGCAACCATCAATCATTCTTACGATTTTTTGTTTTGTTCTCATTTTTTTAATATTGTTTTTTTTATCCTTCTGCATCATTCTTCCTCGTCTTCATCTATTATTCCGACCTCCGTCGGGCCGCGACTGCGACCCGAGCGCAGCATCGCGGCTCGATCAACGTTACGGCAATTCCCGCACCTGTTCAAACACATCGCATCGCAGGGGAACATCAGACCCGATGCGCGTGAGCGAGAACACTTTGGTCTGATAGCTTACGGGGTCCTGCCCGCTACGTACCTCGCGCATCGTTTATCAAGAAAATCGGGTCCGTGCTCACGCCTGAATCGTCCATCTCTCCATCTCCCTATCTCTCTTCCTCCTCCTTTGCGCCACATAATGCCTTCTCGTGCCACCACGGCGCTGGCCGATAAAGACAAGAATCTTCGCGATTCGCGCATTTTCCCGAAGAACCGATCCCCTCCCCTCGCTCGCCATCACTGTAATCGCTGTAATTTAATGTAATTCACTTTCGTCTCTCGATAGAGTCGGGATTCTGAAGGGCGCGGGAGGGAGGCGGGTTGCGCTACGCGGCTCAACGCCGCGGATGCTCTTACGGGGAACACGTGCTTGACTCGTGATAGCGAACCACTTAGAATTCTCATACTATCCGCCGTGCTATCGTTTGTTTGACGAGAATCGAGCAACGGCGGATCCATCAACTTACATTTCCACTTATATCCTCACAATTTCACGGGTCAACGCGTGCGCACGTTCTACACCACCACCGTGCTAACCTAAGTTGAATTCCGCTTACATTTATCACTTCGAGGAATAATGATAATAATAATAATAATAATAATAATAATAATAATAATAATAATAATAATAATAATAATAATAATAATTATTATTATTATTATTATTATTATTATTATTATTATTATTATTATTATTATTATTATTATTATTATTATTATTTTTATTATTATTATTATTATTTTTATTATTATATTTATATTAATATAATAATAATTATTATTATTATTATTATTATTATTTTTATTATTATATTTATATTAATATAATTATAATAATTATTATTATTATTATTATTTTTAATAAATAAATTATTATTATTAATTATAATAATAGTAGTAATTATGATTATAATTATAGAACCAATAACAGTAATAATATTAATAATAACAATAATAATAATACTTCGACAAGCCGACGAATGCAAATAAATTCGATTGATTTATGATCTATTGAAATCAATAGCTGCCCACAAATTTACCGATGACAATTTGCTTCCCACGCTTCGCTATTTATACAGCCAATGGAAAATTTCTCGAGTCCGGGAATATTTTTTTTCTGCAAAAAAAAAAAAAATTGCCGAGTAACGACGAATAATCTGGCTGTACGTATGAGCTGTGTGTCGTAATACTCGTTGAATATATCGTACGTATTATTATACAGACGCAGAATCCTCTTATCCTCTTAGCCACGACGAACGTGCGGCGAGAGATTCGTGCGTAGATACACGTGTACGTGTGCGAAGCGAGTTCGTTGGGGTAGTGGGATGTGTTATTGGTGGAGGTCGTTTCGTGATAACCCTTTCGTTGGTTAGTTAACTAAGGGCGTTGTGCGTCGGAACGTTCGAGTCATCCCATTTATGCGTATAATATATATTTATATATATTTGTGTGTATTCCCGTAGTCATATCTTTCCGTCCAAGTTGTGCGCTGCGGTTGTATTATGCATTTATAATATGGTTCAATGCCGCTGATTCGGCGGCGCGTATCGCTTGCACGTCGCTGGTACAAATGACGATTAATGGGTCGAGAATACCACGCCTAACAAATCAGCCGTGTTGCTTATATACGCGTATATAAATGTAGCTACTGCTGTTACGCCGTACGTCGAACAATGAGACAGTTTACGATTAAGTACGGCTTCTCACGCTGTATAACCGACAGTCTACGTGCCGTGTACGCACATGGGTAAGCGATGTACGAGCTCGCGGATGGCCAGGGGAGAAGGAGGGTGGATTCTCGATAAATGCGTATTTATTTCTCTTCCGTTTTCCGTTTTAGTCGTAGGGGTTGAATTCCGCGCGTTAATCCTCGCGGCAAATTATACTCGCGAAACACCTCCCCCGTGGGCTTTCATAGATCAAAGTGACCGAAACCCACGAGCAACGCGCTCCGCCATAGATCGTATTTAACGTCGGAAGCGGAGGCTTGTAAGCTTGTGCGTATGTAGTATTTATTTGTCAATGATTAAGCAGTACGTCGGCGCGCGAACGTAGAGGTTTTGTTTTTCGTTTCCGAGATTTAGAATTGTAAGGTTGAGGTCTATAGAGAAGCAAGGGATGCATTTATTTGTGGATGGAAAGATACTTTGCAGTGGCTCGTATGGGTTGTGGGGCCTGGAAGACCTCAAGAAATCTCGACTTAATGTGCCAGCGAGGTTTCGTCGCCGACGTTAGTTTTTATTGTATAGAAAATAAAAAAGAGATTATTTCCGTGAAAATTGAGAAAAATTGAAAAAACTCTTGATATAATTGTTAAAATGTGAATAGAAATATTAGTTTCTCTGTGACGTGTGAATAGTGAGAAATTTAAAAGAGACAGAAATGGAATTAGAAGAAAAATATGAAAAAACCTTGAATGAAATAATATAAATTTGGAGCGAAATATCAAAATGGCATATGAAACTGCGAGCGTAGGTATAATAAAAAGAATCGCCATTCTCATCTCAGTCAATTTAAGCCAGAAAGAATGAAAAATTAAATTAAATAAAATATAACCAAAAAAACTCTCGAATAAGAGAATAAAAATTCGAACCAAAATATCATTTTCTCCATGAGCTATGAACATCAAGTCGACAACGAAGAGAGAGTGAAATGGATCTTAGCGTCATTCCAATCTCAATCAATCAAAACCAGAAAAAAATAAATATAAAATAAAAATACATGCAACCGAAAAGATTGTCGAATAAAATAATAAAAATCCTCACCGAGATATCATTTTCTCTTCTCGATATGAATATCAAGATGAGAACGAAGGGAGAGTGAAATGGATCTAAGCGAAAGTGATAGCAAGCACGAAAGGAAAGCGTGGGCTGTCCCAGACATTGAAAGTCGACACTGAGAGGTAGGCGGAGAGAAGCTGCATGTATCTCTCGTCGTGCGATCCTCGCGGGTTCAAGAAACCACACACGAGAGTGTTTTTTTCACCGGCCGAGGGTACACGGGACCCGGGAGAGCAATAACTCCGATCGCAAGCACGTGGTGCAACTCGTGTTCCGTCTCTCCTACCGTATATGTATCTGAGACGATGACTGCGTCCTCGGCCAGTTTGCTCGCACGTATCCGAAAGTTGCGTCCGATTCCTTGCGTCATGGACCGGTGAGACGGCCGGCTCTGGCGAAAGTCGTGGACCTTTTTAAGGTGAGCCGGCCTCGAGTCTCGCGCAGCAGCCACGACAGCGCCCGCGGCGGCGCAACCGCAGCTGCAACGGCGGTAACGAATCGGCCGGCGAACGTATGGACGCTCCACGAGACTCGTAAAATATCCCGGAGAATTTTCATTGCACATAAAACTCAACGTCTTTCGTGAAGAAAATTAATTGTACGAGTAAAAAATGAGACAATGGGTTTGTTTTTTTTTTTTTTTTTTTTTTATGCTTCGCCGACCGACAATGAAAATTTGGTACCGGCAAAAAAAGCCATTTTTGCGTGAGCAACGGTTTGCGTCCAATCGAGGAGAAATACTGTTATTGACTTTTTTCAACGCCGAACTTTTTTTTTTTGACAAATGTGAATTCTCAGTGCATGCGCGATTTAGGGGAGAAGCGCATGCAGTTTTGGTCTTGATTGAAAATTAATTACATAATTGAAAAAAAGGTAAGTTGTGGCTGAGTGAGAGGCTGAACTATTTCGCAACATTCCTCGACAAAAAAGACTGTGAAGGCTGTCGATAAAACAAAAATAAAAATTTTTAAAATCTTTCGTGCGTCTTGGTGCTCCTCGTGAAGATTCCAGTTCATCCGAAATATTATTTCAGTCACGTGAGACCAGCGTGTGGTCTCGTCGTTGAAAGATCTGTGACGCGTCCTTCGACGCTGACTTAAAATTTCGTAGACGTGCCGCACGAGATAATTTTCGAATCTGGAAGAAGAGACGGTCAACGTACGATTAACAATCTCGGAGTTGCGACCGAGAAAGCACGAAGGGACCGAAGAAAGGGTTTTTCGTTTGTTTTTTTTTTTTTTTTGTTCCATACCGGCTGCAGCATCGAAATACCGAGACGAATACGTTCCAGGCATTATTCCACACGTCTACGCGCAATTTCACGCGTAAAACGCGTATCGGCAGAACAATATATGTTGCTCGCACACATGTGTGGCAATCGCACGAGTGAGATCATCGAGTGCGATACGTGTTCTTCACGCGCGTGAAGCTGTGTGTGTGTGTGCGTGTTTTTTGTGTTTGTTTTTGTGTGGCTGCGAGTTCCAACAGAATGCGGCGCGGTACCGAGAGTGAACGGATCGGTTGCGTTGCGTGCGATGATCGCAGTCGCAGACGGAAAGAGAAAGAGAAAAGCGCGAGTCGGATAGAGCGATACACTCGAGGCGATAACGAGCTGGGAGAAAGCGAGGGGCGAACGTTTATTGACTGAATACCCCCGATCGAATTTCCAGCTCCGGGCACGACGTATATCCGGTGAATAAATTTTTATTGTAACATCGCAAGAAACACGCAACGATTGTTTTCATTCACTTTCGATAAAGTTCACAGACATTGCGGCGGGAAAATATTTATCGCCGGGGAATCAACGGAAATCCGCTTGTGATTTGAATTATAATTTTTTTTTTCTCATGTCTTTATTTTATTTTTTTAATAATTTTTTTTTTTTTTCAAGTGAGATAGGAGTAAAGTTGTTGGTTATGAATTTTATTAATATTCGACGGGATGAAAGCTGCGTTGAGAATTTTTTTCGTAAACACAATGAGATGCAAAATAGTTGTCCAATTTTTCGCGGGATTGAACGCGACTATGGGTGGTCTCAAAAAGACCCGACATCCAATGAAGGCATCTCCAAACTGTCGCGTTCCGGGATAACATCGTGGACCCTCGTGAGAACGTTAATCCGACGAGTTACGTCGCTGATTGACATGACTAGGAACCAATTCCCACAGAGCGAAACCCGAGGATTCCGCGGAATCGACGGACACGATAGTTTTCCCAACGAGAGACCGATAATTATGCGGGTGACCGCATCTGCGAACAGACTGCGCCCACCCGCCTCCTTTCTCTCTATCATTTTCGTTGCGCTCGAACCGCAGAGCATAGATTGCCCCGACTCGGGAAACGAACAAGACGAGAACTGTGAAAAAAAAAAAAAAAGAAAATAACAATAATAATAATAAAGAAGGGAAGGCAAATAAATAGACGATGAAGACGTCAGAAGTCAGCAAGAACGACAGTCAATGAAAATACATTAAAAATTCTTATTAATACCAATACCTATGATTAATTTTTTGAAAATTCGTCATATAATAACGATAACATTCTTGTCCATTTCCGGTAATAATTATAAATAATTTGAATGAATAATTATTCTACAATCGATTCTAACACGTAGGAAGAACTATGATCTATGATAATTAAGTAACGGAAGTATTTCAAATATATTTCATGCTTGCAAATCGTCGGCTGTACTCGACGAGAGCCTTCTTTATCCCATGACCGAGCTTCACTCGCGACTTGGACAGTCATTTGCGGAAGACCCGAGCATTGTACTCGTGTCCGAACTGTCTTCTCGCGTGAAGATGATTCCAGACCCCAACTGGGAGCCCAACGACTCGCCAAGATAAATCGACGTGCACCGCACGGGCGATGCACACGGAATCGTGAGGCCACGAGGAAGTCACGTCTCGATGGAACTGACACCTTCTGTCCTCCCCGGCTCAACCTCCATTGAACTCTTACATCTTCTTCAACCAAAGTCCCAGCCAATCTCAGCATAGTTCCTATAGTTCTTCGTGCAGCCTCCCCATCTTCTATACATCCCGATATATATGACTGCCACATAGTTATTAGACATTATAGGATCGTGTCTGCACTGGAGGCATCGAATCAAGGAAGTCCCCACGTCGATGCATCACGTGTGGTTCTATAGGATGCTCTCGACTCGGTTATAAAACAACTCGTATAATCGATTCCCGGTACGGAATCTCTCGATCGCTACAAATGCGAATTTCCATCAGCTTCGGGGCTCTCCCCTCCCCTACCGGCCCCTCCCTGCAACGGAGAAAAAGCATCCGGACTCTCTTGGGAAGATAAAAAAAATTTGAAAATCGTTACAAAACCGGATGCTCGGACATTGCCATATTGGATCACGGGAATAAGTGACGCACGTTGAATATTTACAGGGCAAAATTCAGAGTCGAAAAGATTTATGCGCGAGGCGGTAGCTTTGGGGCATCAAACCCCGCGATCCGATGTTTCTCCAGAGGATTAAACTTTCAAACTTTTTCTTTTCGTTTGTTCGTCTTTTTTTTTTAATTTTTTTTTTTCCATGCCCGGTTAACCGTGTCTTTCTGCCGATAAGTCGGTGATACAAACCCGGTTGTTGCACGGAGCCGCGAGGGCACGGGGGTTCGGTAAGAGATCGGGTCCGTTGGCACGCCGCTAGTCCGGCAATTTCCCATTACCCTATTATCGCTGCTGGAATAAGGTAGCTGCTTTATTCCGCTCGGTCTGTGTACCACTGTGTCATTACATTCTGACAAGTGGTCGAGTACTCGGCTTCGCCGCGCACGCTCGTATCACACGCGAATGAGAATTGTATGCGTGTATACACACACGAACGATGCATCTTTGAATGCGTCGGGCTGTGCAATCACGCGGTTTCAGCGAGAAAAGATCGGCGGAGTCGGTATGTAGAGTGAAGCGCGTGTGTAACGAGTTGATGGGCACGAGCGCTGTTAAAGGTACACGAGCCCTACCTCCCCTTCTCTTGGGGTGAAGAAACGGATGTGTCTGCGGGCATAAGCGCGCCCGCGTACCCCAACAGGACCCACGGGGTCTCCTCTCATTTCTCTCCCGTCCGGAGATCTTCACCGCCCTCCGAATTATCCTCGTGCTCGAGCGGCGCGAGCTTTGAACCTGTACCGAGCGCGTATACGCGCACGGGACGACGTGTACGTGCGTATACACTCGTACGGCAGGTACTTCGCGTTGAAATCTCGAAAGCGAAAGGGCGGGGGAAGAAAGAGGATACGAACGTGAATGTGTACGTGTTGTTGACCTCGCTCACCGTCTAGCCGATGAGATATCTTCCTCGAAATCTTTTTTTCTTCTTTTCTCTTTTTGTTATTTATTTTTTCTTTTCGTGGTTTATTTTTGTTGTAGACTGAGTTTTCCGTGCGACGAGCACGGATCGTGCACCTTGCAGCGGTGACTTTCTCTCGGTGATAAACCGACGGGTCTCTTTGGTTTTATCGAGGGTCCAGTCGGGCGAATATGCTATACGCGTGGATCTTATTATCGTTAACTACGTGTACTTTTTTGTTTGTGTTCTTGGGAGGTGCTTGGAGGGTGATATGCGCGGTTGGAATGGGATTTATCGTTTGATTGAAATGACAATCAATGAAACGATTTATTGCGACTGGAATCTATTTGCAAACAATAAAAAATTATCTCATCTCATCTCGAATTTCTATTCTTCATTATTACGTGGAATTTTCAATCGAAAATTCATTTTTCTTTCGATTCGCAACAGCAATCAAATACCAAAAACGTTGGGAATGAGGTGGTTCCAGCGTGCGATAATTCCATCTACGATTTTTCCAAAAATCGATATTTGTTCCTCTCGCGCGGTTGAAATCGCAGTCACGAAGCGAAGTCAGAGACAATGAGGCTGTTTCCATCGAAGCGAGGTTCATGCAGCTGAATCTCTCGCTTCGATTTTTTTTTTTGTGAGGATGACCACTCGAATATGTACGGTAAAACCTGTTCCGTTTGCGGAACATCTCACGCCCCAACGTACCTACGGAGAGAAAGAGCTCCGTGGGTTCTCCGGACTTTCGAAAGTTATGTCCCACGAGACGGGCAGGGGACTTCCCCGCGGTATGCCAGCGAGCCAACATCAGACACTTGACTTTCGTACGTTGTCCCGTGCGCGAATGCATGCATGCACTCGGCAATCCCCCGTGCCGACCCGTGCCCTTGCCTCGCGCTACTGCGAACCACATGCACGCGTTCCGTTGTATTCGCAAAGGGCCCTCGTTCACGCGTGCACCACTCCGGTTAGATCGCAAAAAAATTTACAGTCACGATTCGCAAACCGAGAGAACACCAGTTTCAGTACCCACTCGCGGGGCTTCGCGCTTTAACCATTATTATTATTATTATTATTATTATTATTATTATTATTATTATTATTATTATTATTATTATTATTATTATTATTATTATTATTATTATTATTATTATTATTATTATTATTATTATTATTATTATTATTATTATTATTATTATTATTATTATTATTATTATTATTATTATTATTATTATTATTTTTATTATTATTATTATTATTATTATTATTATTTTATTCTTTTTTTATTTTTAAGACCAGACAGCCGTAATTCTCTTAAACCGTAATAATAGTAAACTTAGCTTCGATAAATGGTTGATAATTTATTAATCTCATCTTCTCATAATTAAAAAATTGCCAAATAAATTGGCTAAAAAGTTCGTCGCTACTCTTTACGTTTTTGGTAATATATTCGAAGCCTACAATTTTTTTTTATCCGGGAAAAAATGGTGACGGTTATTTTGACCGATCTACGTCGTTTAACGTGCATTGATAATTGTATATGAATGCGCGCGACATTCAGCCGCACCTACACCGGTCTTACAGGCTGATCAACTCGACAAGTATGAAAATGAACTGAAAAAAAAAGAATCCGGGATATAGGGGGGGGGGGGGGGGGACTCGGCTTGTCATTGACAAAAGTTAACTATGAAGAAAAATGAAGAAAAAAACTGGAGCGACTGGACTGTGTGTGCACCCGAGAGAAATTCCGTAATCGCTCGTTCGTGATACCGAAATCAAATGCACTTTCGTTTCGTTGTCTTTGCGGGCGGTCGGCCTATCGCAATGCTCAACCTCGCGAAAACATAACCGAACGTAATTTTCCATTTCCATTTTCGACGCACTAAAACTCGCTGCATTGTGCATACCTCCTTGCGCTAAATTGAACCCGAGAGTTTAAAGCGTCGTTTGTCTATGAAACTGCGAAAACAACGCGGAGGAACGTCCAACGTCGAATTATGGTACCGTAATTCTCGACGATGCACCGGTCAGTGGGAGTGCCTGGAGGCACTTCGACGATTTAAGGGCGTCGGACGTTCATCGGAGCTGCACCCTTTGAAGCATAAGCGTTATTATAATGATAATTTATATTATTATGAATAATAATAATAATATAATAATAATATTATAATAATTATAATAATAAAATTATTATTATTTCCGAGAATAATAAACGGAAATAATAATTTACTAATAATATTATTATTATTATTACATTTTTTATTTTATTATTATATTTATTACTAATCTAATAATGAAAAATGATAATTATTATTATTATTATTTCTATTATTATTATAAGAATGAATGAAATAAATAATTCTTTCATTGACAACCTTGTGTGTGATAATAAATAATTCAAAATTAAATATCACCCATGCTGGGATCGCGTTGTACCGCCACCAGTGATAATCATCAAGTTTCTTCGTACGTTGGTCTGTCGTTTCGGTCTTCTTCCGTATATTTTCGAGCGCGGAAACCGGAACGAAGTTGCGGGGGGAAGGACGGGGACGAGGGGGCGTCCACGGGCCCAAGAGAGTACGCTTCGCTGCAAAAGAGGATTTACCGAGCTCGTGTTCACTGCCCATTGCCGCTAACTTTTATGGCTACGTCACGGAATTTCACTGCTACTTCTCGGCTAAGTTTCTCTTCCTGCTTTTCCTATCTTCATTTGCGTCGCGACTTCTCCGTGTTGGACGCACACACACGAACACGAACAAATACCGTGTCTACGTAGGTGTTGGATGGATGTAGATGTATGTATATATAAATATACATATATGTGCGAGAGGAAGTCTGTCATGAGTCTCGGATGATTAAGTTCCGTTGTGTTGAGTGCAGGCGAAAGAATACGTCAGGCAACGAATGCAGATAGTCGCAGAACGCTGCAGTCCCGACGATTCGAAGCCTCGGAATAAGGTTTTGCTAGCTTTTCCACCTCGGTGCCTGATCAGCGGACATTCCACCGCGCGGTCCTTCCGTAAACGTGTAAGGAAAACCTTCGAGAGCCTTCGTCAAGAATCCAACAATTTTTCTTCGACCGTCGAAACGGAGAAGAGAAGAGAGAAGACAAACTTCCCGACCATGGTTCGTCCATTGGGAAAAAGGGCATTCATCGACGAGGGAGTTTCCAACTCACGGAGGGAGGTTCCTCCTTGTCTTCGCCTGGTTGAAGCGGAAAAAAAAAATTCGTCTTGATTTATTAATCCGCTCGATCGCGCGTTAATTTATCTCTCGCGGATGTGTTTCGTCGAAGGCCGAAGGAAAGTGTATATTCCGAGACAACGACCACCAGAGTGGCGAATCTTGTTCCTGCGCGATGAAGAACCCGCGGCAACGCGCGAAAGCCGAAGCGCTGCGCAGTCGGGTGTACGGTTTCTACAGATATATCAATGGTATGCCAAAGTTGGCATTTCTTTTTTTTTTCGGACTCCTTAATGGGGAAAAAAGTGAGAAGCCAATTTTATTGGACGAGATCAAAAATTTCATGATTATTCATCGGGATTTATGGATTCTGGGATATTTTGTTTATTCGTATTTTGGGATTTTTTATTCGTACGACGATGATTTCAAGGCCCTAAATTTATTTGAGCTGACTGTATTTTCAGAGTTAATTGTTTTTTTCTCAATATTTTGAGATAAACCTTCGAGTCTGCGATGAGTCTAGAGTTTGTATTATAGCACGCGATGTGAATTCGCGTATTTTCGTTTTATTACTTTTTTTAAATAATTTTTTTTTTGTTTATTTTCTCTTTCTCCCATTCTCGTTCTTCGAGGCCTTCTTCGACTCGGGCGGTTTCTCCGGTGGAGCTCACGAGAGCTCATGCCGTATAACTATCACCACACCATATTGCTTTTCTGAGACCGCAGTCAGGAAGCTCCTGAGCCGAAACTAAGTCCTGGTGGCAGGGAGCTACGCTGTCTCCAGAGTGAAAAAAAAAAAAACAAATTGCGAAAAGAAAAACAAAAAGGATAAAGAATAGAGTCGGGTGGATGGTACGAACGTGTCCATTGTTCTCGGAACTCTCGTCCTGCTGGTTCTGTTGTTGCTGCTGGTTCTGGCTTTTGCTTGGACTCTGTGTGGATCCGCGAAAGGCTGCGTGCCATTCTTTGAAAGTCTCGTGCACGCTTGCTGGCTTTTGCTTAACGCGGTTCGACTTCTGGCTACTTCGCGTCGTGCCCTCGCAATCGTCTTTTTGCACTATCAGCGAAACCCTCGGGGTGCCTAGGCGAAGGTCTCGTAGGGTCCTTTTCCCGACGGGAATTTCTTCACCCCCTCCCTACCATTATTCATTCATTCCCAACGTAACTGACCATTTGTACACGCCATTCTTTATCAATTCATACATGTGCAAGATATTCTTTTCGTGTGAAAATTTCCCCAAATAATTTCTAACAATAATAATAAAATAATAATATACTAATATAATAATAATAAAATATAATAATAATCATTTTTTAGAGTAATACGTGAAAAAAATCATAAGGAATCAAATATCATAACGTTGAAACAATTATTCCAATAACATATACTTATATAATATAATAATAATAATGATAATTTGCTAGAGTTTTTAGTAAAAAAAATCGTAAGGAATCTAATATTATAACGTTGAAACAATTATTCCAATAATATATACTAATATTATAATAATATTATAATAATAATGATAATTTTCTAGCGTAATTAGTAAAAAAATCGTAAAAAATCTAATATTATGACATTGAAACAATAATCCCAATAATTCCATCAAACTGATGTACAGCCTTGTCTGCAATTCGTAACACTTCTAACCACCAAATTTTTGAGTCAGCATTTTTTATTGAAAAAAATATTGGTCCGTACTTACGCAACAAGGCTACATATACCAAATCCGAAGTCCCGACTGACAGTTTTTTTACGAAATTCCTGGACGCTCGAATCTTCATAGTACACATATCCACACAAATACATGTATGTATCATACATATATTATATATAATAGCGAAAGAGGATAAGAAGTGGGCGGGCAGCTTGAAATTGAAAGTTGGCGTGGGTTGACAGCTGCCAGAGCGCGCGCGGCGCGTTCGCGTCCGCGATATCTCGCGGGAGCGCTCGGGCTCTCGTTCGTTCTCGAACCGGTCTCCCGCGACGAGACTCGCAGTTAGGCATTAAGTGGACGTAACGGTGAAGCTTACAAGAACCCCGAGAATATATCCTTACGGGCTTTTCTCTTTTTCTTTCTCTATTTTCCACGGCAACGTTGCTGCCGCAGCGGCCGATTCTGTCCGCGCGAGACTCCGAGGCGACGATCCCGAGTCTTACGACTAACTACATAAGCGCTCATCTCCTTCGAGTCTCAAACCGGCAGATTAAACGCCCGCAGAACGGACGTACTTTTTTGCCGTAAAACCATAATCTCGATCGACTATCCGGTCCACTTTCTCACAGTCTGGAAAACAAAACCGGTTAACGATTTTCCAAAAAAAAAAAAATAACAAAAAAAAAAGAATCGAAAAAATACCGTCCCCCCTTAAAATAAGTTAATGGGTATCTGAAGTTTCAAGACCCTTTGCTTTGGAGAATTCCAACGAATTCGCGACGGCTACTGCTTTTTTTTTTTGGACGTGTAGAAGCGTCCCACTTGGTATTCGATAATTAGTCGAGTAGATGCACCCCGTGCAGATCAGACGCACTCCCTGCTCTGAAATTCTAATTTTATTCCAATCGGTCCGCGTTCCCACGTATGAAAAACCGGCTGCTCTTCCATCCCAAGACTTACCGAGAACTTTGCTAACCAATTCGCATGCAGAAAAAAATTAAATCAAAATGAAAGAATAAAAATAAAAAGCATCGGTATGTGAAATTCAGGAATTTTCTGCGAGCGAGATACCTCGAAAATTCCGGGCGGTATCTCCACGAAAAACTGCGATTCGCATCGTCATAGACGCTCGAGATGATGATCGATCCAGACTTTGATCGTCGAAGTATTTTAATTATCGGAGTGCTTCGACGGAATCTCGTTTATTTTCGTCGGCTGCGTCACTGCGGAGACACTTTCTTCCTTCTGCTACAATAAAATACAGCATCACACTTATTTATAAGTTACATATGTACGTTTATTAGACTGGCTCGAAAAAAAAAAAATCCGATTTCAAATGGTAAACATTCACTACAAAGTATCTTGCGTCCGTAGAAATCTAATTAATCTAATTTAAGTTTTTCCATTTGATTAACATGGGAAGAACATGAAGTTTACATTTAAAAAATCATAGCTCCCCGAATTTCATAGCAAATGGGGAAAACTTAAAACATCTTGAGCGACCCCTAAAAATGGTCCGATCGGGTACATCTTTGGGCAGAATTTTACGGATGCAAGATACTTTGTAGTGAATGCTCGCTATTTGAAATCGGAAAACAAAATGTTTTTCGTGCCACCCTAATGTTTATACGCACGAGGGTTACGGAGATTCAGAAAGATCAGCCACAAATGTAGCTGGTTCAGCTTCCACCGAGAGAGGTGTGCGCATAGATCATCCGATACACGAGCCAAGTTTGTAGGTCTGGTTGACGTAATGCATAGCTCGTGTTATCCTCGCGATACTTCTTCTCGAGCGCATATAGCTCGATTCAACCCTGCCCCCCCCCCCCTCACTCCGCCGCTATCCAGATCGTTTTGCTCGTTTCTTCTCTCTTTATCTCGCTTTCTTCTCGCTTCCCCCTAAAGTCTCCCGTATCTTCGTACCGCTCGAGCGTAATACATACAGCCCCGACACTCCGGGCCATGGCGAACGTCCTTCTGCGTGAAACCGGTAAGGCAACGAGAGATACTCTCGCGGTAGCGTAACAGCATTAATCGTTGGCATCTCCCGTGCGAGCCTCCGCGTCGCCACCAACACCATCGCCCCAACTTTATTCTTGCGAGGATAACTGAGATATCATCGACTTTCGACAACCAAAAAATATTTTTAACGAAATATTCATATTCGTTCAAAATTTTATTGATACATTTTTCGTTTTCTTATTTTGGAAAATTATTTATTTTTCGAAGAATTCGTAATTCGGCGCGATGCTCCCAATATCTATAATAATAAATATAATTTCGATAATAGGAAATAATATTAATAGTAATAATAATAATAATAATGTTATTCAATTCTAATCGATGAATTAATTACAAATAATTTTATCTTATAATAAAAATGAAAATAATAAATATTATATTTTCGTACGATTATTTTACAAGTTAGAGACAATAATTAATACAATTATTACTTGCTCGTATGATTATTTATCATCATAGCTAATCCGAAGAATTCTGGTATCCTTATCGTGAAAAGGATACTCAAGAAGTCTCAAGGTAGCTTCGAGATGAATTTACTCCTCACTCTGTCAGTAACGACTGCCTTCTTTCAATGCATAAACGAAGCCTTTATCCGTGGTCTTAAAAAAATCTGCATTCGAATAGAGTTCTCTCGCCGGCGAGTCCATCGTTCGAGACCCGAGACCGCAACGGTTCGCTTTCGCTTCCACAAACGACCCTTATTCTTCTCCTTCGTCCTTCCGCGTTATTTTCACGAAGAGTTTCTCTCCCGGGTGCGATTTGTCATGCTAATAATCGTAAATGCAGCCGGTGACTAACACACGTGCGCGAGAACATACAGACGGACTCGGGAGTGCATTCAATGTGTATGTGGTACCTTTTGCCGAGACTGTAAGGTCGGTTGTCTCGGTATTGCATCGAGGAGAGCACAATCGGGAGAAATAGAGAAATACGCGCGGTTTTACGCGGAGACCGAGCTGCGTAGCGCACGGAGAGCCCGATATCATCGGCTGCCCGGTCCGAGACGTAGGATTTGCAGCCTCCAGAATCCAGATAGGTGTCCGTGTGTGTATCCATACGCATATATTTATTTATTACCTCCGACTATTCTTGAGCCAGCAAAAACAGTGACCACATACCGCCAAATATGTACCGTGGCAAAGAACAGAATCCTCGTTTTATTTCAATTTACAATGGATATTCCACGTAGGAACACTTCTCTCGTTCGTATTAGCTTCGCAGTTATTTTTTTTAATCGACACCATGAGCCGTATTACAATAAACAAACCTTCGACGAATTTAAAAAAAAGTTCCACCGGCGATAGTCGACGCTGTCCGTTTTTTAAATTCGTTTCAATTCTCTTTTCGATCATTCGCACGCCGTAAAATTTTCCGGAGTCAATGACTGAATGATCAACGATTGTAAAATGCTACGTATGGAGCGGAAACAGCGGATGACTGCTGCTGGTTACAGTTTCCATTGATTCGATTGCTCTGACCGTTGTGCTTTTGTCGCAGTTACAGGTCAGCGGACAGCTATTGGACACGGATTTCCAACCGGCGGTAACGGCTACATGCAAATCCGGATACATGACGATACGGGTCAACCTGAATCAGAGCTTCGTCGGTGTCGTTCACGTTCGGGATCATCGAAAGACTCCGTGCATGGTTGCCGGTAACGGATCGCAGCATGCAACTCTGTCCATCAATCTTTTAGCGACGAAAAACGCGACGGACGACTGTGGGGTTCAAGTCAATGGCGTGAGTTTTATTTCATATTGCTATGATATTATTTTTATGACAATAATAAATTAGAGAATTGAAATCTCTAATTATTATCTCTATTAATCTCTGTTTATTATTGACAATAATAAACAGAGAATTGAAATTGAAAGAATTTTAATTAAAACCAACGTTAAAATTTAATTAGAATTTAATTATTTTATTTCCTGAGTTATTAATTGTATAATGACTTATTTTATTTCCTGAGTTATTAATTGTATGATGACTTATTTGACTTCGTCGTTATGTCTTTGTGATCAATATCAAAATGGTGGCTAAATTAATGAATAAAATTCCGATACTTTTACGAAGAAGTCGATGATAATTCGATGAAGCATAATCCTAGTTTAACAGCGAGCGGTCAGTAACTGGGGCACAAGCGTTCTAATTATTATTCATCGTCGAAACAACGATACGTCCTTGTCCACGATTTAGCCCACATCGTTCATAAATTTAAATTCACGTCACGCTACATCGACGGAACGCTTGACTCGGCACAATATACATTTTAGAACACGGAGGAACGTTCCATACCGATCGTCGTGAGAATTCACAAAACCTTGGAGCTCGCGGACGACAAGTCCTACATTATAACGTGCGGCAAGGCCGGATTCAAGAATGCGAGGTAAGTGTACAGATGGCGATAGCGTACTCCGCGAGAGTGCTAGGAGCACGGTGAAATATTCGATCCGATATCGATCCACCTGTTGAGTTTGGCTCGCGCGAAACCCCAGCCCTAACGTTTTAATCGGTAAATAATGCTACATCTTTTTTTTTTTTTTTTTTTTCTACGTTTATTTTTTTCCATCGAAGAAACGAGACGTCCTTGGTGTCCTTGCGACTGCTCGACGACGATGGGCGTAGAGTAAAAGTCGCTGCGAAGGGTCAGAACTACACGCTGCGTGCTGAGATCTCACGTCCAGATGGTACGTATACCCACTTAACTACTCGCTTTTTACTCGTTGTGATATAAAAAAGAAAAACAAAGAAAAAAACTTGAATCTCGTGCCTTAAGGTCTCTTCCTCGCTCCTCTCACGACGTTCCACGCGAGGGTTTCGATCTATTCGTTATTTCGTACATTTGCCAGGCCGGACAGCCGTCGCCCTTCCGCGCAGAGTTTAACATATTTATAAGATATCGCGTTTTATCGGTCTGACCATAGCGGGATTTACTACTTTCCCGCTAGACCGTCGTACGGACCAGCGCGCACCCGGTGCGCATAATTCTCTTCCGCGGTTCAGCACGCGTTCTCCCGCTTTGCAAACCCGAGGATGCGCATATCCGGAAACTCACTCGCGCGCACGACGTCGGCGAATATAATTGATCGATAAATTGTTATCGTTCGTCTCACGCGCTTTTACGGTCCCCGCGTTTGGCCTCGGTTCTTTCAATTATTAATTTTTCGTTTTTGTGCCGGGTTTTGTGATTTCAGGAGCTTATGGGATCAGGGTCAACACTTGCTTCGCGTTTAACAAACAGAACAGCAGTGCCCAGCTTATCGACGATAAGGGGTAAGTTTTTTTTCTTCTTGCTTACGTAGAATTATTGTGGAAGATTTATTTTTTGGGGTATATGTGAGTTTTCATTCCGCGAATTCGGGGATTTAAAAAATAGTTTATTTAATATTCTGCGCAAGATGATGATTTTTTATCGATGGTGATTGATGATTGATTGATTAAGTCGGCTTCCAACCGATGATGGATCAAAGTGAATTTTCACCGCGTAATTTTCGGGAGGGGGTAAGGTTAATTCGATGCAAAAAAGCATATTTTTGATAATTTTTTTTGACGACACAGTTAATATACATTTGTATCCATAATAAGTTTTTTTTTAGATGTCCGCAGATATTCTCCGTCAATGGGTAATTTGTTCATCAAAGTTAATGAAAATTGTATAAAATATTCTTCAAATGTTACGTTATTGAGCAGTTATTATAGAAAAAAATGTATATTAACCGTGTCGTAAAAAAACATTATCAAGAATATGTTTTTTAAATCGTATTAATCTTACCCCCTCCCGCCGTTAAATTTACTCAATTAATTTTTCGAATGTAATGCATCCGTCGCAATGATCCTTCGACTCTTAGAACAAACATCGATATTCTCGGCTCTATTACGCAGTTCTCTTTGCCGTCGCAATGACGAGCGTAATATTAATACCGTCGGTATAAGAACGAATGTACAGACGAGACGAGTACATGTAAATCCTCGAGCCGCGTTAAGGCGTCCGACTGTGCAGCACACTTTTCTGAATACGTGCGTGTCAAGGGAACTTCCTACGTTGGCCCCGCCTTGCATACGGACAACCCATCCGCATGGCCTGGAAACGAACCGTTCTCGATCCTCGTACATAACGGATTTGTTTGAGTGAAGAACACGAAGAGCCATCAGGCACAGTCTCATTTCGTGACACGTGAAAAATTTATCTCATCGACCGACAACGTCGGTCGCGTTTTAATTCTAATCTCCCGTGGAGACTCAACGAACGAACTTCATTTTAATCGCAACAATTTTCCGATCCTGTTTTTCTATTTTATTTTTTTTTCTCATTTTTCTTTCCGTTTTGTATTTCAGATGCCCGGTGCAATTTATGTCGAAATTCGTGTTCGACAAGAGCACCGGGTTGGCCAGCGCGAGCATTTATTCCATGTTCAATTTTCCGAGCTACGATCAGGTCTATCTCCAGTGCAACATCGGAGTCTGCAGAGGTGAGTGCCGAGATGCCGATGGAAATTTTGTGATCTTTCATTTTCCAGACAATGCATTTGTCAGGTGACCGAGGTTTGTTGGTCGGAAGAAAATCGGGAAACTCGGGACAATTGATGTAGAATTTTTCACAGCCTCTGCCTGTCTTTTTTTCACACGTTAGTCTTAGTCGAATTTAAAAAATCGAAATGTCATACATAAAATAATTAATACCAGGGCTGTGTTCTTCTTCTGGTTCATTTTCATCTTTGAATAATTGTGCGTTCGATAATTACCAATTTCCTAATAAATTTAAAAATCATCGGTGAGCCATCATGATGTTTTCTTTGGGACATGTCGCGCAAACATTTTGATCTCCTATCTGGACCGGAAGGAGTGCAAAATTAAAAGAATCGCGTAAAATTCGACACCAAAGATGTCACCAAACGTCCACGGAGTCTATAGCCGAGTTATCGTATTTTCGTCCTAACAATAATCCTTTCTCGTTGATCGACGTGCGAAGGTGCTGCTACTTTCGCGCGGATCGTGCAACAATTTTCACGCGTCTCTAGGCATTTTTGTATTACCGCGATGATCTTCGTACAACACGCGCGTTTGATGGATCCAATTATGATTACTTTGTACATTTTATCGTGTACAGGAAGCTGCGGTACTCCGGTGTGCGACGGAGACGTGGATACGCCGGGTATCAAGGGCTCCGGGAATTCGCAAATCGGTCAGAACGTCGCAGGAGAGGAGGAAGTGCTCTTGGCTGGCGTGAGCGTTTACGTTGTAGATCCGGGAGATCCAAGTGAGTATTCAATTATTTCGATAATAATAATTATAAATACATGAATAAATGAATAAATGAACAAATGAATAAATGAATAAATAAATAAATAAATGAATAAGTAATAAATAAATAAATAAATAAATAGATAGATAAATAAATAAATAAATAAATAAATGAATAAATAAATAAATAAATAAATAAATGAATAAATAAATAAATAAATTGTGCATGCTAGTTTAATACAAGTTTCATATAAGCTCAAGAAATTTATATATCGACATAATCCGGCTAAAATTCCGGGGCTTAGAATAATTTTTTCCCGAATTCGATAACATTCGCGAAATTACGGTGTAACGTGATAATTTATACATCATTAACATACAAGACTTGCTCGCACCCGAGCTGAGAACGGAACAGATGCCCGATAAAACACATAAATAAATAAACAAATTGTGCATGCCAGTGGGAGCTCAATAAGAGCTTAAGAAATTCAAATATTGACAAAATCCGGTGAAAATTCCGGGGCTTAGGATCAATTATCTTCCGAATTCAATAACATCCGAGAAATACCCGTGAAACGTGATAATTTATACATTATTAGCATCCAAGACTTGCTCGAACTCGAGTCGAGAAAGGAAGAGTTGCGCGTGTCTAGTACTCTCCCCCTCACGTGCCTTCGAAGCAACGTGGATATAAGATTCAATTTTCAGCCGCGAGCTTTCTGCAAAATCACGCTTCGCCGTGTGTTCAGTGCGGCATACGCCGCTGTATCGCATAAATCTGATTCTTGCGAGTGCGAGAATTTTCTCGGCGTTGCATTAGCCCGATGTGCTCGCGCACACAATCAAAATATTGAACCGTGGTGTTGCGTTCGTACGTGGAAGCCAGCCGAGTGCGCGCAATCGTCGAGGCGTGCAATACGTACAGCACACACCTTAAGGCGTGTGCGGGACGGGACGGGGGGCGGGAGGGGGGATCTCCAGACCTGCTCGAAGAATTAATATTCTCCGTAACTTCCTGTCGCCGAAAGACGCATCCGAACGGAATGACGCAGCACCGGGTAGCGCCCATTCCCAAAGAGTAATACGTACATCGCGGTAGGTAACCCGAGGCCGCGCGAGCCGCGACCCTGAAATATCGCACGGTATCTCGAGATACATTCGAACACGCAATTGCGCGAAAACATGCATTACACATAGTCCAGGGTAATACAAAATGTTTTTTTTTTAATTCTTAGCGAAGTGATTCAGAACTTTGTAGCTTCGCAGGTAACAAAAAATTCAGCGAGTGACAAATTTGCATGCTCCAGCGAACAGCAGGGGTTGCAGCGGCGTCTATTAAGGGCGGGGGGGCTTGCGTTTATTCGGGAAAAAATGCCTTGGCTACTAAGATTTTTTTTTTCGGTTATTTAGAATAATTTTCGTGTATAATTTTTATAAAAACAGTGCAAACAGTGACACTCGGTTATTCTATTTTCGTTCCATCACAATGTCAATCCCGTCTTCGTCACAGATGCAACGATATTTTTAATTTTCTCCGTACATAAATTTTACACCGCGAGACCGGAATTTCACAATATAAAATGTTATTCTCGGGTAGTCCTCGAGGGCTGAAGGAAGGAATTGCTTGCAATTAAAAGCCAGGCGCGTAATGTACGCGCCCCCGGCGATTTACGAGACTGTATCATCGATCTTGACTCGCCGGCGGATCTGGCAAAGCTACTGCTTTATGCCGCGGTTAAAAGTAACCAAGAATCTCGGTACACCGCACCGGATAGCGGACCGTTGGAGAACCCGAGACGCGCCCGGTGTGTCTCGGTTATTTTGCCCTCTCTCCCTTCTCCCCTCCCCTCTCCCCCCGCCCTGGCAAATGGTCACCGGCCGTTGGACGCTCGACCGTTCTTAATTGCACGGAATAATCATTACTTAATGTTGTTTAATTAACGTGCGAGAGACCCCGCGAGCATCGCGGCGATCCCGAGTGGAAGGAACACATCGGCAGATGCGATTCCGCGAGCACCAGCCGAGCACTGGCTCGCGACGTTCCCTCGGCCAGGGCAGAAATCTGTCTGGGCACTCCGAGCTTACGATCTACTCGCGAGTTCTGCTTCACCGCAACGCGAGAGACCTCGTCTTCGATCCGCCGTGTTGATAAAACGAACGTTGAAGAACTAAATTGAGAGAAATAAAAAAAAGAAAACGGAGAATAAGGAAAATAAATTTAAAAAAATGGTGGTCGAGCTTTGCTAACTTTTGTGAAGTCGATCGCACCTGCGAGATCTTTGACCTTCGAGCACGATTGCCGTTTGAGATCGCTCTCTTCGTCTTTCTTTCTCCATATCTCGAGATGGGATTTCACGGTATGTGCTGCGAGAATTTTGTTGAGCGCGAAAGGTGACTATTACGGTCTCAGAGACTACGAGTTTCCGTCGAGACGGATTGTACTATCGGTTACTCCACACCATCGATTTATAGCCCCAAGGATTTTTTTTTCGCCAGAGAAATATATATCTCTGCCATAAATTCGTCCCAATTTGTTTTTTTATAAGGATTAATGTCACTCAAATATCAAAGACAATAAAAATCCAACACATCGGAAATCCCTCAGAACCCCTCGAGACCGATTCAACTATCATGTACTCCACACCATCGATTTTTACCTCGAAGGATTTTTTTCCTCCAGAGAAATATATGTTACTGCCATAAATTCGTCCCAATATATTTTTTCTTACAACCATTAATGTCAATGTGTTATTTAAAACAAAAAAACAAAAAATGCACCCATCGGAAATTCCTCAAGAAAATTATCGGAGGACTGTTAGTGTACTACTCAAGTATTTTTCTTGTAGTTTTTTTCTTCATCCCAGTAATTCGTTTAACCGGCTTTGTTGCAACGCTTCGTCTTTGTTGCTGCATAAATTTTTTTTCGACGCACGCGAGTGCGACACGAAAATTCGCTTATCGTTGTTACTCACAAGTTTCCCGAATCGGGGGGTTAATATATTTTCCCGTGGCGATAAGTGGCACAGACACGAGCGAGAGGCACGACGGACGCGCGGTAGCCGCATAGCCAGTTTGTTAGATCGAGAAAACCCGTCGGCACTTTCGCAAAGCCCGCTTGTACGAGCGATTCGCCGGAGTCTCCGCGACTGCCAAGTGGTACAGAAGGTTCGCATACCGACGCATGCCCCGTGCAATTGCACCACCGGACGTGCGGTACGCGACGAGTCTTGTATGATAACCGAGGGTTTCAATCGTTCTGGAAACGAGAATGTTACCCACTGGCTTCTGTTTTACGTGAGCAAATTGATTCTCATATCCGACGATACACACCTTCGCGAGTAATTTAGAAATATGTATATAAATATATTTATACGTATAGATATACGAGCCCTCGACGCAGTATATTTTACTCGCTAAGAATGAGCACCTTGGCTGTTTCAACTGCAATTTTAATAAATCAGCGTCAGGTATGCCAGTCATTTTTTTTCCTAATTTCAGGTTTGAATATTTTTTACATCATTATTATTATTATTATTATTTTTATTATTCGTGTTATTATTATTATTATTATTATTATTATTTTTATTATTCGTGTTATTATTATTATTATTATTATTATTATTATTATTATTATTATTATTATTATTATTATTATTATTATTATTATTATTATTATTATTATTATTATTATTATTATTATTATTATTATTATTATTATTATTATTATTATTATTATTATTTTACTATAATAATAATAATAATTATTATTATTATTATTGATATTATTATTATTATTATTACTTTAGAGCACTGCTAAGATTTCATCTGACTTAAAAAAAACGTTTATCTCAAACTTCGGAATAACCAAACCACTAATGTTCTTTTCTCCTTCAATGAAAGGCTTAACAAATTTGTTTTTAATTCATAGATCGGTCGATAAATATTGGACCCAATGAAAATGATATAAATATGTCATTGAAAACAGCGCTACAATCATTATTCCGTACATATCAACGAGTAAAATCCGTTTCCGATTCAAATAGTCCGGTCGTGCATAGGAATCGACGTTATTAATCGTTACGTTGGAAAATTCATTACCTCGGAGCCGGTAAAAACTGGGTGACCAGTGCGTGTGTATAAAGATATGTCGAATGCAAGAAGCTCATCGGAAGAAAGTGTAAAGGATGTAGGCGAAACCGTTTCGTTCTCATCGAAGAACTACTTGTGAGATTAATCAATTTTATATCGATATTAAACGCACCACCCTTTTCTCAGCTTCGTCCCATCCCCTTTTTCCCTCTCTCTCTCTTCCTTTCTCTCTTTTCGTTCTCTCTCTTTCTCCTCGTATTCCCTCGTGCAATTGCTGCGGCTACACAGACGCCTATAAATTGTTGGGTGTGGAGGGCAAGTTTGAGAAATCGTGTGTCGATGCATCCCTCGGTAATCGTAAATCAACGTTGCTTCTTCGGTTGCTGCCGGTTGGTGCATGCGTTTGTATCAATGGTTACTCAATGAAGAGAATGGGAATCAATGGATCATCGATAACCCTTATTCATTGCGTATGCTCTCTCTCACTCCCCATAATCGAACCTCGATCTCCTTATTTGCATGCCTACGCCGGATGTCACGGTCGTTGACTGCTTATCAGCAATAAACAAAATTGCATTCTCATTGGATATACATGTCCGAATTTTTTTTATTTATTTCTTCTTTCAATTCGATTAATCAGTAGATATTGCTTCATCCAGTCGTCCAACGGGTGAAAGTCATTCTTCCAAGATAATCTCAAAATCGAAAACATAATTCAACGACAATGACTAAAAAAAAAAAATTCAATAATAAAATTAAAAATGTAATAAAAATGGGAGGAAATACCCGCGGGACATGAATTTAATTCAGCGATGAGAAAACCGGCTCAGGGCGTGGTTCGCCATTATGTTTGCCCGAAACCGATGCTTTCGATCGCGATCGCGCGCTCGCGATCGTGTCCCCGGATCATTATATTATAATATTCGTGACTCGAAGCGGCAAAGTCTTCGTCGCCGAGAAATTATCGTATCGGGGGAATGTAAAAAAATACGAAAGAAGGAGACACGAGAGGCGGTTGTGATCCACTCGGCTCGGTCATGCGAATCGCACGCGTACAATCGGGTTTCACTTACATGTACATGTATACGTATAGATATATGGATGTGCGTCTGTGCGATGGCCAAACGTCTCGTTTCTTTCTCAAAGTAGATACCGCCGTCGTGACGAGATGCGCGGACATTGAATTTGATCGATTCGCGAGTGGTCGTGATCGCGGGCGCGCGCATAGCGAATGTCTGTGTTTAACGCGGCGGTAGAACCGCCCGATGATTGGACCTCGGACACGGCAAAGATCCCCCGTAGATTTCCAGTTCGAGATATATGCCACTATAATCCTTTGACCGCTCCGATTCTCCGCTCCGGGTACTGCTGCAATTCCACGGTGGTACAGCTATTGGCAGGTTAAAAAATATTCGATGAAAGAAAATATTCGATCAATTTTATTGAAGCGTTGCGTAACTGCCGGATTTATTTTTTTTTACGTCGGAGGAATAATAAAAAAAGGTTTGACTAACATTTTAATTGAACTGTGGTGGTCCGGCGGTGTTGATTTGATATTAAAAATAGAATACTCGTGAATTTTGAAGATTACGCGACGAAACTGTGGCTCCGGAATGTTCCGAAGCCAATCACTGTGCCATTGTCCCGTTAAGTGGAGCGCTCTTGGCTATGCCGGAGCCACATCATCGTGTATAACCCAAGGTTCTCGGGCCAGCTTGATCATTCATCCGTGAACGCGATCCGTGAACCGCTTATTCTTCCCAGCTTGGAATATACCGTACGGTTTACGAAGTGGAGTAGACTTTATGGAATAGTATTCATACATTATCGAACGCTTCGCGTATTTGACTATTTTCAACGACTATGTTTACCGTTTGTTTTATATACGATGCCTATTAACGCATAGCGGCACGATTTGTCGAAATACGCGTTCAATTGCTCTTGATGAATTTATCATCGATTCATTTTATTTTGATTTTTCATTGCAACTATTTTATTCGTTCGTTTTTGCTCGTTTGTTCGCAGGAATACTCGAAAGCACGTCCGTGGTGGACAATGAGATACATCCGAAGTGGTTATTGTGGCTGGCAGTCGCCCTGGCTATTCTGTTCCTCATCATGTTCATAATAAATATATTTCTTTGCTCTGCGATGTCCTGCAGCTGTGCCAGAACCGAGATAATCGAGAAGGAACCGTCGATCATCGAAGACTACGATCCTTACAGGAGCTGGCCGGGATCACAATACGGGTCGAGGTTTGAATTTGTTATTCGTGCAACTAACACTTCTAACACGGTTAACATTTCTGTTGGACAAAACAATAACGGATTGAGGGCGCAAAATAATTTTCGAGAATTTCCATTCGTTCGATTCATTTTTAACTTCGCAAAGAAGTTAGACAATTAATTTTCAGATACTTTAAATTTTAACCAAACGTCTCATATATCCTTAAAAGAAAATTAATTCATTCGTAAGGTCATTCGGCTCTCGTCGACAATGAAAAACACAAGATTTATTCCAAATCCAATCACGTAAAATCAATATTTTAATAAAAAATCATTCAATAATTCAATAATTTGCCCAATAATTCACCCAATTATTTTGATATTATTATTATTATTATTATTATTATTATTATTATTATTATTATTATTATTATTATTATTATTATTATTATTATTATTATTATTATTATTATTATTATTATTATTATTATTATTGATTATTATTGATTATTATTATTTTGATATTTTGATTTTGATTATTTTGATCATTTTTATTAGGTGTATTCAATAATTCGCCCAAGAATTCCAGTAAACTCGAAACAAAAAATGTCTCTATCTGTACCGCAACATCTATCCGTTTTAACAACTTTCGACAGCCCATTCATCGTAAAATCTAAATGTAAAATCTAACGTTATTAACAAATGTAATAATTGGCTCGTCGATTATTGGAATTCGACCTGAGTAATACTCGACCCGTTACATCGAAAAGCATTCTCGACCGTATTCCCGAGACCTTGGCAGGTGTTGCAGCTGATACGAGCACCTGATACGGCGTGCACGTGCCGGGTCGTGGGTCACAGCTATTCCCCCGTTTCGACTTAGCCGAGTAGGTAAATCCCGTGGCTGTTCAGACGCGTGCAACGGGTATACGGATTGAAACTATTCATTCTTTTCGGCCTCGGCATTCCGTTGCCGAGCCTGCGAATCTTTTTACGATACATCGTGGAAGCTTACGCAAGGGGGTCGGGTGCCCCGGTGGGGAATTGAAAATTATGGTAGAAGCGCGGGAAGAGGCGGGAGAGGAGAACGAGGTCCGAAGTAACGACTTTCAATGAATGAAACGTTGGAAAAAGGTGGGAATGCCGAGTGTAAAAATGACAGGAGACGTTGTTGTGTGTAACAGTCGGTCGGTTTATAGACTGAAATCGAGAAAGTATCGACGCTAGAACTAGCGACAGTTTTTCGTTCGTTATCATCCGTTTTTCGTTGAGAAGGAGAAGCAGGGTGGAATGATAAATGGACAATTTGGGTGGGGCCTTTTAACACGTTTCGCGCCAAGCCATTTTTTCCTGACTTGCCCTTCAAGTATAAATATGTTCTTCAATTCTCCAGTAAAATACACAACTTCAATAAAATATGTTCACGTGGCACGAAACGTGTTAATATTGTAACAAGAGCCGTAGAAAAAGTCGAGTAATTTTCATTTTCTACGAATCGAAGCAGTCGTTTTGACTAGTGCGATAGTCTTGGGGATTTCGAACGTTGGTCGGTTGCGGAAACCAGAAAGGCGATGGAGATGGAATAATAGCGAACAGTTAATGCGAGAAAACGCGCGTTAATTCATCGAATTGAATCACTTCTGCAGAAACCGAGAAAAGTTGTTCAGCGACGTGGGGGGGAATAAATCATTAACGCTGGGAAGCGTGGCAACGCCATCGGAACAACCGCGATAGTTTCTATCGTATCGTCGGTCGTGCACTTTGCCAACTCCTGGGAACTTTGTTGCGTTTGTTTATCGTTGAGTGACGTTGCCAGTTTAAAAACGTGCCGATTCAACGAGGATTCTCAGTCGCGATAATGAGAAATATGCTTGCTTCACGATCTCAGACGTCGTGGAAAAATAAAATCTCATCGTACGTCGTATCGAATTAGCTTCGACCACGAAAATTGAATCTCTGCATTTTTTTCGCATAGAAAATTAATCTCGCGAATAATAAATTCAATAATTACAATATTTCTCGTTTCAATATTAGTTGCACCGATAGTTTTTTCAAATCGATACATCAAGCGCGATTTTTTTTTTTCAATTATAGTTTTTTTAAATTGATACAGCAAGCGCGATGTTTTTTTTTTCAATTTTTCATGTGTTCTATTTAAAACTTCTTCTTGTAAAATCCAAATTTGGATGACTAAAAATTTTTGAACGCTCCTAGCCGGGCCGTCACGATTAAAAACGACGTATGAAATACAGAACAAAAATCGAGTGGTGTTAATGACTGTGCTGCACGGAACGTTGGGTCGATGCCACAAGCGAAGAGGTAACAGCAATGGAGGAATATAGTTACACCCTCTCATAACAGTTTCCCATGACTGTGTACCTTGTCCGCACGCTCTCGTACACGAGTTTCAGTGGCCGTAGTACCGCAGCGGTAGTTGCTTAGTTCAATACCTCAGCAGCTTTGCGAGACCAGAGACGGAGACGGAGAAAGGAGAGAAAGAGAAACGGGGATAGCGTTCATCGCGGAGTTTCCGCGTTTCCATAAATGCGGGCGAGTTCCAAGTACGCGAAGCGACACGGCGTGTGGTACTCTCTCGCCTGTGCGCCTTCCTCGCTCTCGGGCTCTTCACCCACATCTGCATCAGCTGCATCAGCTGCAACAGGAGCAGGAGCCAACAACACGCGCCACGTGCATCTTGCACTAAGGACGCGGAAGTCGAAGCAACGCGCGTATTAATTACATTAATTAAAGGCGGGGTTTTGCTTCTGTGGATTTTCGTCTGACTATACACCGCGGTTACTACTTGGTTATTGTTAGTTGCCATTCCGTACAGTTGTGTCCAGCGGAAAACGTTGCAGAGGGGCTAACGATCGAACTGCCGCTATTGCTGCTACTGCTGGTGGATTCTTCTTTGGTTCGATTCACGACGTTGCGATCCTTCGTTGTCGATGTATAATTCATTCCACGAGGCCACGCCACAACCAGCTGGGTCGTTGCGGACTCGGAGGGGGGGGGGGCTCGAGAGTACGAAGACTCCTGAATATATACGTTGCTCATTGGTGCATCGGGGTTTGCGAGCGTGCCAGTTCCAGCGAACAACATTCGACACGAGAGCATGCCATAACGGTTCGACTGTTCGCTGAATTATAGGTGCCACAGTGTCGACGAAGGCTACACGACTGATCGAAACTCATATTACCCGCCACCCGGAACATGGCTGTGCGAAAACTTACTTGTTTCGTCTTCGACGACGCGAGAGGAATCACTGTGTCGGGAACCGGTATCGGTAGTGGGTTGACAGGGACACACGTTGAATGCTCGTTTTGCGGAAGAATTTTTTACATTTATTTATTTATTTATTTATTTATTTATTTATTTATTTGATTATTTATTTATTTATTTATTTATGTATTTATTTATTTATTTATTTATTTATTTATTTATTTATTGATTTATTAATTTATTGATTTATTGATTTATTGATTTATTGATTTATTAATTTATTGATTTATTGATTTATTGATTTATTGATTTATTAATTTATTGATTTATTGATTTATTGATTTATTGATTTATTGATTTATTGATTTATTGATTTATTGATTTACTTATTTATTTATTCAATTCTGGTAGAGTGGCACAAAAAACCACTAAAACCATCGATCGTTCCTCAAACTATTTCCATTATATCTGTAGATTTTTTTGAAATAGTACAATTGAATCTAATTTGAAAAAATAGTAGTCAATTAAATCGTAATGATTAAAGTTCTGGGTCTCATAAATAATACATTCGATCAACATAAATTTCTTTCCAAATGGCATTTCGTTGAAATAAAATATAATACAAAAATTCCGGCGAATGATGCATGATTGTTCCAAGAAGGTTGATATTGATTTGAATTTATTCTGGATAAAGCAGCTTTCAGATGGAGTCGGTTCGACTGCTATGGAATTTAGTGGACGCAGTACGTAGCAATAGATGTATTATCGAACAGACGAGCGTGTGTGTGTGTGTGTGCGTGCTATATTGGGTACAGCAACAAGATTCCGGCGAGCGTGGTTACGATAACGGGTTGTCAGGAATGCCGGATTCATTACTTTCGACGTCGGCGTAGAACGGAGGTTTCGCACTGCCGAGCCGAATAGCGCAAATCAATTTTTCGCGAGCTCAAACAACTGTCTTCGAGTATTCGCGTTGCTTCATTTATCGTGCTACGGACAACCGTCGTGCGACTATGCGCGAGAGAGAAATCTTCGCGCTACATTGAACATTCGTTTCCATTGCTTTATGTCCTCACGCTTCGGAGCTTTATGCACTGTTTCGGTTGCACACATAAATTAAATAGCAAAGATTATACGATCGATGCTATATAAATTGTCCGACACGTCGGACATTTCGAACGTTCGAGCCTGTGTTGCACATTTTCCGTTAGAATCTTATCACTAGGAATTCGTATCGTAATCGTCACAAAAAATTCATGGTACAAAGGTTCCTCAGAGATTTTAATTTCCCAAATTATTTCTGTTTAAATTTTCTTTAATAAAATAAAATTACGTTTCTCATTCTTATTTGTTCTTCTATTCAAATATTATTATCATTAAATATTATTATTTAATATTATTATTATTGAATATCATTATTTAATATTATTATTATTATTATTATTATTATTATTATTATTATTATTATTATTATTATTATTATTATTATTATTATTATTATTATTATTATTATTATTATTATTATTATTATTATTATTATTATTATTATTATTATTATTATTATTATTATTTAATATTATTATTATTAGTATCTCAAATATCATTATTATATCTTTAACTTTGAATTATTATTCCTTGCATATTATTTTTTTACATCATATTTTGTTATTTCAAATGTTTTAATAATCCAAATGATGACTACAATAAAATTAAATTCTCTGGAATATTGTGCCATGGAGTTTGCCGATCAACGGCGCGTTCAACGTCTCGATTTTTTACAACGTTATTTATTTATCCATGTTTTTTCTCGTTTTAGGTACTCGCTGAACGGTAAACCGGGTTACCCGTCCGGAGGCTCGACGATGAACTCGACGAGATCGATATCGACCAACAGCGATCATTACGCGATAGTTCACTCGCGTCCGGGCAGCAGATACTCCGGGCCCGGGCACAAGCATCATCATCATCACCGAGGGCCATCGTCCAACATCGGCTCTCACTACTCCGGAAAGTGACGATGATTTCTCCCTTCGAACTGTCATCCGTCCGCGAAAAAAACGGGATAAACGCGTCAAAAAAAAATTCTGTGCGTGTGTGCGCGTAACGTTTTTTTCCCCCTCCGTTTCTTCCTTCTTTTCTTTTTCAATGACACAGGAAACTTTTTGAAAAACGAAAACGAAACTCGAGAATCGTCAAACAGTGACGTACGACACGAAAAAAAAAAAAAAATAAATAAAAAATAAAGAACATAAGAGAATAAAATAAAATCAATCGCGGGAATGATATATCATACAGTAACTTTCGTTAAGCCGCTGCATACTAATAACGTACCTACTATGCGATATTGAAATAAAAATATCTGTACACTATAAAACAGGATTTTGAAAAAATTAAGAAGATTATAAATTTTCTGTAAAACGTTTTTATTGAAAATTTTTAATCCTCGATAATAAGAAAAGTGTGAAAGAAATTTCCAGAGAGTTCGTTGATGGAAATCTTTGCATTACTTTGATTCGACGTGTATTTTATACTTTATATAGATATATATATATATATAAATATTACTTTCGGCTAGTCAAGTTATAACTATTCGAAAGCGGAACTCGCGAATACACGCTGTTGATGGTTCATTCACCCACTCGCTGGCCAGCAATGTGCATCGTGCAGACCCATATTCGTTATCTTAACTCTGTGAAGAATTAACGCAGCGAGCTCAACGCCCCGCGACGAAACGACATATCTCCGGGCGTTATCAACATTCCCGTTTGATCGCTTGTTCCACGCATTATTTTTCACGCGCTTCGATACAATTGGCGAACCCAGTAACGTCTCTGTACTCAGTCACGTCCTGTTCCGAGGCTTTATATACGCGATTGCGTCGATTTTCGAGAGTACTTTTCTAGACGCGGTTAAAAAAAAATGACGCATGTATTGACAGCATTTTTTTTTTACAGATCATTTATGCACATGGTTAAGTATATGGGGGAAAAAAATCAGACATATTAGCAAAGGCCGGAGATATTACATAATGAAGCAAATGTTTTTTTTTTTTTTTTTTTGGACCTTGTGAAAGTTCTAACTTTTGAACAAAGGTTCAGATCGGTTTAAAATGTTTACAACATATTTTTAGTATCATCACCTATCGTGTGAACCATAGAAACAAAAATTTCATGAACATAAAAAAAATATAAGAAATAAAATACCGACGGAAAAATTAGTAAAAAAATGTTAAGTTTCGAATTTTTATTATAATTTTTCAAAAATAATATTGTTAGTTCACACTGAAGATACATTCATTATGCAATTATGAATATGTTCATTTTTTTTTTCAAACACCCACATCGATGCCGAGAACTTTCACCATTAACGCGCACGCAAAAAAAAAATACGTTGCTTTATTATGTAATATCTCCGCCACTCGTTAATATTTCTGATTTTTTTTTACATATACTTAACCATGAGCATAAATTATCGGTAAAAAAAATGTTGTCAATATATGCGTAATTTTTTTTTAACCGCGTCTTAAAAAGTACCTTCGAAAATCGGCGAAATCGCGTTTATAAGGCCTTAAGGCAACATCGCGTTCGTAAACAAACAAAATTGAAAACTAAAAAATAAAAGAATATAAATTTAAACAAAAGGTTTTCTCTATTATCGATAGGTCTCGATTGTATATAAATTAATTAAGAAACGTCTGATCAGCAAATTGTACCGCAAAGCTTTTGTCCGTTCATCATCCGTTGGCAGAGCGAAAAATCAGCGTAAAATAATTGGTTATATTCTTATCACTTCGCTATTTCGATACCAAGCTAACGAGATTGTCCCATTAAAATTTCTGCTGATTTCGACGATTTCACGAATAATCCTATTGTATGTATTTTGTTCGAAATTCAGTGTGTTTAAAATAAAAATTATTACGTTATTTTATAACAACAGTTACATACCTTTGATTCTCGTTGCGAATTTTGGCCAGACGTACATCTGGTATTTGCTTCGTACTTTCTTATTTTTTTAACGCTAATTATCAAGTAAAAAAATATTAACAAACATTAAAAGAGTCAGATATATCGTATATTAACACTTTTTTTTATTAATTTCTTTTTTTAATCGTAACATTCGTCTACCGAGTTGAGGACAATACAGATTGTATGGTATATATATATATATATGTATACGTATGTCATATAAACCTTCGAGAAAATCAGGTACCTATTCGGTATATATAGTGTAACATTACGGTAGTTATTATGTACAAGACAATGGATGTCGGCAAGTTCGACGAGCAACTCGTTGCAATCTTCGTGTAATTATCGTCGTCGAATATCCTACGATTTTCGGGGATACACCATTTTTTTCTTATATCCTTTTAATATTTGGTCAAATTGGCTAACGCTATTGTTTACACGATAAGAACGGAAATAATTATCTTTTTTCTTCTGTGAATTATGTGGAATCGAAAAACGTAGAGAAAAAGGTATTATTATGCGAAAAAGATTCGACGACCAATTGATAAACTATTTTTTTTTTTTTTTTCGATCGAGACAACTTTTTATCGGTAGTTTTTTCTTTTCTTTTATCACGATATTATTTATACTACAAACGTCACGCACGGATTTCGCGGACGAACAAATATTTTAAAAGGGTACGTTTATACACCATTGACTAGTACGTTTGTTTGTTTTTTTTTCTTTTCTTTTGTTTTCTTTTTTTTTTTTTTTTTTTTTTTTTTAGTAATACAATGAAAGCGTAGTTGTTATTTACGTATTATTCTCACTTGCATCCCTTCGATCGATCGGATCGAGGGGATATTGGGGAGATTGTTACAATTGTTTGAATCGAGAAATTCTACATTTCGTACGAAGACTCTTTTTTTATGGTGGGATCGCAGGCGGATGTGGAGTTTCGTCCGGGTCTGCGTTAGTCGAAAGATCCCTCTCAGCCTTCGAAAGTTTACGTTATAACAGTAATAATAATAATAATAATAATAATAATAATAATAATAGTAATAATAATAGTAATATCGAATATTGAATAGCTCGATCGCTAGCCGTTACCTAACAATATAACGTTTTAATAAATTTTCTTTCTTTTTTTTTTTGTCTATTCATAGTAACTCTCGTGTTTTTTCCTCGAATAATCAATCGCTTCAAAATTTCGGTAGGACATGGAAATTGCGAATCCTGAGGAGCCATGGATTTGCTGAGGCCGATACGAATATATATCTATATATCGATCAAATAATTTGCTAATTCCGAAATCGAACTTTTTTTTTCACTTTACTCGAATTTATTTATCAAAGAACGTGATTGAATTAGTGCAAATAACAGATAAATTGTTATACGTTGTCTCAATATTTGCGCTTATGTCGTTGCGATCGATAAAAACGTTTTCTTGGTTTCGTTTTTTGTTTTTTTTTTTTTATAGAGAATTACAAATCACAGAGGCCGGCGCAAACCATCGACAAATGTTCTTGAGCAATTTCGAGTAGGCTTCGCACAATCTCAGACAAGGTCGACGCATTTTTCCTCTCATGTTTTCGGTTTACTAAACACCGCTGGAAAAATTGCGCGTACACAAGGCAATTCTATAGAATGGTGTATAGTCAACGTATAACAAGACTGACACATCACCGTGGTTGGAATTTACATCATGACTAACTTTTCCACGTATTTTTCAATTTAATAAATTTAACGAATTCGCAACAAGGACAAAAAAAAATTTTTTTTTTTCGTTTCTTTTGATATATATATATTTTTTTTTCGCGATAACAATTTCAAAGTAATTCATTCGAATTGACTCGAACGATGGTCGTGAGAATTTTTAATAACTATGCTAAACGAAAATTTGCGAGAAAAATATTTAAACAATGTGTATAATATAAGTATAAATGTGCGTGCGTAAACGTTTTAAAAAAAATTTTCGTTACATTCGTGCTATACAACAATTTTGTTAAATACGGTATTTCGTCGAACAACGAAAGATCCGAATGAAACACCCGTGCTCGATGCCGGATAAGTATCTCAACGCGAATAATGTACAATTATATGAATTTTCGTCGCAAGAAATTCGATAGGATCTTACGAATTTAATTTTTTTAATCAATGCCTTGTCCCAATTACACGCGATTGTTTCGTCGCAACGTCGTTTATCTGTCCATGAGATTGTCCACGGCGCTTTGGAGAGCCCGTGGAACGCACATGGGACACAAAGTTTCGGCTTTGCTGACGTTGTTCAACATATTTCCCAAAAGTTGCGCGGTACAAGGAAGCGGCAACTGTTGCGACATCAGCAATTCGGCTTCCATGTTCGGAATCACTTCGGTGTTGTAAATCGAAATGGGAAAATGATGTCCACACGTGAATACGACGGTGTCCTCGTCGGCATCGAGAAAACTCGACACTCGTTCCGGATCCTGACGTCATTTGTTTTTTTTTTTTTTTTTAATTCGTTTCTTTTGACTTTTGGGGAAGGTTTCAGTCTGCCTCGCAACAGTTTGACTCGGCACAGTTTGACCCGGCCCAGTTTGACTTCGCGAGTTTGACAGATGAGAATTACTCTCTCTCTCTCTCTCTCTCTCTCTCTCTCTCTCTCTCTCTCTCTCTCTCTCTCTCTCTCCCTCCCTTTCTCTCTCTCTCTCTCTCTCTCTCTCTCTCTCTCTCTCTCTCTCTCTCTCTCTCTCTCTCTCTCTCTCTCTCTCTTTTTGTCTCTCTCTCTCTCTCTTTTTGTCTCTCTCTCTCTTTGACATTTGACACTCTCCGATTGTGAGTTTGACAGAGAAAGAGTGACTCTCATCCGTCAAAATCGCGGAGTCAAACTGTGCCAGGTCAAACTGTGCCGGGTCAAACTGAGCCGAGTCAAACTGTGCCGAGTCAAATTGTGGAGAGGCAGACTGAAACCATCCCGACTTGTGCATTTAATTTTTTTTTTTCTTTAACAATTATGCGTTGAAGGCGATAATTCGTTTGAATGACTCACCTTGATGTGAATGAAAGGCCGGGGATCGCAGGCCTTTGAGGACAACGTGCTTATGATTCCTTCCATCATCTGCTCGGCCGTTCTATTTTCGCTCGATCCTGGATAACCCGTCAGCGGTGGACCGTAATTCTTAGCAGTCAACAACGAGAATAATTCGATGTATTCCAGAGTGGGTTTGCCTTAAATACGTTCAAGTAAATAATAATAATAATAATAAAAGTAACGATAACGAGAGTGTCAGTGAACGAATTAACGAAAAATGTCTGTCATAGTCGCGACGGTTGAATAAATTTCGTAATTACACATAGAATTTTACCTTGATCGACGTGTTGCAAGAGCATGGAACAAACTTGCAGACAAAATCTCGTCGACAGCGAATTCATCATTCTCAGACTCTTTATCTCGGCGCTATTCTTATTCGCATCGACGTTCTCACCCTCGGAACTTTGACTGAAACAAAAACCGTACATTTTTCTTCGGTTCGTTTCGTCATTGAAAAAAATGGGAGCACGTTTAAACGCCTTGAATCAAGAAAAACCACGTCAAAATATCCTGGTCAAAAAAACTTGTACGAAAACAATTCTTGTCAAAATAGACTCTTTTCATGTACAACCTATGCTATAACGACTCGTGCACAAAACGTTTTCTCCAGAAACAACTCTGCCTGAACAACCTAGTTTGGAAAACTTTCGTAAGTGTCTGTAACTTTCGGAATAATATTAAACTGTCATTATCCGTTTTGATTCGGCTCGAGCTCAGTCTAGTACCGGTAATTGGTCTAGTATTATTACTGGGTAAGTATTTGAAGGGCGTAGCTTGGAATATCACCATTCGAGTGTATTGCAAACGTAATATTTTCGTTTCCTTGTATCGTCGTTATCGTGCATCGAGTTTATCTTTTCGTGGAATGGTATGAAATTTGTCCCATACATTTGATTTATTTATTTTTGGTTTCCTTGACATTGGATTCTTCCGATTATTAGCGTTAATGTTAATGAGTTATTGCGGCAAGAAACCGTTGCAAGAAAATGAACGGAGTTTTTTTGGGCGGACTTTTTTTGGGAAGGTTTTTTTTTGGCCGGAGTTTTTTCAGAACAAGGTTTTATTAGGCGGGTTTTTTTTTCTACGGGGTTCTTTTTGTCGCAAGGCGTTTTGACCAGGTTTTCAAGACGTGTACCCAAAAAAATAACAAAGATACGGTATCCTAATATTTGCGATAAAAAATTCATACCAGAACAGAAGCAAACCGAGAGGATAGAACAGTTTGTTTATATGCTCCAGAAGAACTTTTTCCAGTGTAACCATCGGCAATTCGTGCTCGATCCAAAATTCCAGCGCTGTATGCAAAACCTCGCGCATTATAGTGTGAGCGCCGTCGTCGATTTCGTTCATGTAAAATTTAATAACGCCGGTGGCGTCCGCGATCGTATCTTTCATCTCGTTATCCACCGGATTATCCTTGCTCGTGGATAATTTCGCATTTCGCTGCAGCTGTTGACGTTGATCGTGAAATTTTTCGTTCGGTGCGAGACAACGCGAATTCGTTATAATTTCTCGAGGAATCGCAACCGCGCTGGTTTCTCCGTTGCTCATCGTTCGGACGCGCTCGTTGCTATTTTCTTCCACCAAAATGTCTCTCATGCGATCGAGATTTTTGTTGAATTCGGATACGTTGTTGTCGGTTTCGTCGGGTTCGTTGTCAATCGCGTCTTCCGTAAGATCCAGAGATATGTCTTCGCTCTTCGTGTCTTCGCACAAACCCTCCGAGCCACCTTGACAATCGAACGTGTGCAATTCTTGTTCGATCGTTTGAAAACTGTCCAACGATCGGCTCGTTGGCATTTTTATCTTCTTTCTCGTCGCGCATTCTTCGAGAGAATCCACGAGATTCTGGACGACTTGTTTGTCGAACAATTCCGTATTGTCTTTTACGTGTTGAATATGTTCGACGGTTTGATCGATGGGATCGCGATCTTTCGGAGATTCCGTCGATGATGATTCGCTGGCGACGTTCGACGCGGATTCGTTCGGTTGACAAGATAGCGCGACGGTTTCGTGAGTGACGGGATTCAGAGTTTTCAGTTGATAAGCGAAGCTCTTGGACAGATTCTGTTCGAGCAGGGCGAGCTTCGAACAGGCCTGATAGTCTCCGTTTTCCAGAAACTAATTTGGAAGAAAGGAATTATTTATATTCACGAGAAATTGATTCGTCGATTTGATTATTGTTGAGGGAACGTATACACCTGGGAATTGAGTTTCTTTCGCTTCTCATTCGCATGGATATGGAAAAAAAAATTTATTTCGCCTCATCGATTAATTAGATTCAATCTTTTAAAATGTTGATGAACTATTTTTTTTTCTGAGATCGATGATTCTGGAGATTTGTTGCCTACCACAAGATAACGTGCTAAGAAAACCTTCCAGGAAGACGTAGCGTCGCCTCTTTTCTTTATTTTTTCATTCTAAAAATATGACAGGCAGTTCAATAAATAATTGAATCAATTGTAAAAAAAATTCATCGATATTGTCATTCATCTCGCTGAAGAAAAATATTTAATCGTCAGTTTTTCTCGCTTTCCAGGTGGGTATGCCCTCTTAGATTCACACATTAGCCGACTGACCTTGTCCATTATTTTATTGTTGTCGTACAATCCGTGAAACTGTTCGAGAACGTAGTGAAGCGTCAATTCACCCGGTGATTTTTCAACCACACTCAGGGGTCTCACCCGTCCGGCCAGAGGCGTAACGTCGTAACTCTGATAAGAAATAATTGGCGTAGGAATATGCGGCACTTGGCTCGGGGTGTCGTGTGCCACGTGGGTTCCGGGGGGAACGCGAACGAGTCGCTTGCTCGCTTTTAACAAAACCAGCTTTTCATCGGTTCCGGAATCTTTCGTTGGCGGACGTCCCAGCTGGGCCATACTGTTACTACCCCATGCCAGAACTGTACCACCTGTTATGTAATTGATAAATAAAATCTATGCCGACTCTCGAATTGGTTCGAAATTTTCTGCTAATTTTTTCAATAATAATAATAATAACAAATAATAATAATAATAATAATTATTATTATTATTATTATTATAATTATTATTATTATTATTATTGTTATTATTAAATGATAATAATAATAATAATAATTATTATTATTATTATTAAATAATAATAATTATTATTATTATATTAATATATTATTATACCATATAATATAATTATATTATATTATATTATTATTATTATTATTATTATAGTAAATAATAATTATAATAATTATTATAAAAATAATAAATAATAATATCAATAATAATAATAATAATAATAATAATAATAATAATAATAATAATAATAATAATAATAATAATAATAATAATAATTATTATTATTATTATTATTATTATTATTATTAACTAATAATACTTATTATTGTTATTAATTATTATAATAATAATAATAATAATAATAATAATAATAATAATAATAATAATAATAATAATAATAATTATTATTATTATTATTATTATTATTATTATTATTATTATTATTATTATTATTATTATTATTATTATTATTTCTATTATAATAATAATTATAATTATTATTTACTATAATAATAATAATAATTATAATTATTATTATTATCTCTATTATAATAATAATTATAATTATTATTTACTATAATAATAATAATTATTATTATCATTATTATTATTATAAACAATTGCGGTGTTTTTGCGAATATTCTTGAATTATAGATATCGCAAGTTCTCATAAATCTAGGTAACCCCGTATAACGCCGGAGTTTGACTGTCAGTAACAAATTAACGATAAAACCATAAATTACTGACCCGGTTGTATAGCGACTGTAACATCACATCCACAGCAAACCCTGACAGTCTTGATCATTCGATTGATTCCTCTGTCTCTTCTCGAATTTGTATTGGCACTTCCCCCCGCTCCCGAATCTCCGGAAATTTCGTCGTTTTTATCCGAATTCCCGGAATTCTCGAAAAATTCGTTCTCATCGGTCTTTGCGTTGTTGCTTCTCGGTGGAATTTGCGCCAGAACGGACGCTGGATTGTAATCGACGGGTGTGGGTATGACAACCTCCCGACGAGTACCGTTTCCTATTTGACCGTCTAAATTACGTCCCCACGTGTAGACGGTGCCGTCCTTCGTCAACAGGGCAGAGTGATGACAACCCGTTGAGATCTGTTTACATTTCGATGCAACGTAAAAATTAAAATTGCCATATTTTTTTTCACATCCTGTTCGTTTTGAAAATACAGTGATACGTTCGGAAATTTGACAAGAGTGCGAGAAATTCAGTGGCTCAATAATTGTAATTTTTTCGTAACGATGAAGAGATTCTCAAAACAATTAAAATAGAAAATTTTTTATTTTTTCAATTTGTATTCGTATTTTACGACAATAAAGATTTTCCGACGAACCTGAACAATTCGACCGTTGACCAAACTCGTGTCAACGAGCACCGGTTTCATGTGCGTCTGAGATTCCTCGAGAATTCCGATGTTCAAATCCCGCAAACTCGGACCCTTCAACATTTTATTATCGGCCAACCTTTTCTGTATTTTACCGGGTATCGGATCAATCGTCCGCGAATCATCGTTGCTCGTTCGAGCACCGTCGTTCGATCGAACCGACGTGTCGTCATCGGTCGCGAGATTTTCGGCTTTGTCCGATGATTTTTGAGATTCAATTTCCGCCTCGGCGAGTTTTTCCGCAGCCGCCTGATATTCGAGTATCTTAGATTTCTTCTGTGCCTGAGTTTGCAACCGAAGCACTTGGGGACTCGCGCCCCACGTGTACAATTTGTTCGTTTGACTGACAGCAAGCTGTGAAAGAATTAATGATTATTTATCTAATTATTTATCCATGATTCGTCGATTTTCCGACGTTAATTAAGGAGGGGGAGGGTAAGGTTAATTCGATTGTAAAAAAGCATATTTTCGATGATTTTTTTTGGCGACACAGTTAATATATATTTATTTCTATGATAACTACTCAATAAAGTAACATTTGAAAAATATTCTATGCAATTTTCATTAACTTTTATGAACAAATGAGTTATTGACGGAGAAACTCCGCGGACGTCTACAAAAAAGGTTTATTGCCGCGGTGGCCTTCCTAACTCATCACTGGATCATCTAAGATCAAAAAACCAAAATGATTTTATTAGGTAATAAGTTTCTGCAGATAACCATGTCGAATATTTTTTCAAAAATTGATTTTTCAATTCTTTACAGCGCTTAGAAGTCAAAATACTGATTTTTCATCAAAAAAATTGAACATGTTGCCATTTTTAAATATGTTAAAATAAAAAAATAAAAACCCGACGTTATTACCTACAGAAACTTATAACCTAATAAAATCATTTTGTTTCTCTGATCTCAGATAATCCAGTGATGAGTTATGAGGGACACCGCAATAAAACTGTTTTCTTTAGACGTCCGCGGAGATTCTCCGTCAATGGCTCATTTGTTCATAAAAGTTAATAAAAATTTTACAGAATATTCTTTAAATGTCACTTCATTCAGTAGCTATTATAGAAATAAATTTATATTAACTGTGTCGTCAAGAAAAATTATCGAAAATAAGCTTTTTTTTATATCGAAATTAACCTTACTTCGCCCCCCCCCCCCCCCTATAGTCGCTACGAAAATTCCTCACGTTGTGAAAGTAACCGGTTGCAATGTGCGTTATTTTTTCGGGAAGCAGCGAAACTTTGACGGGTAAGGAAGATTTGAAGCTATTTCCGGTGCCAAGTTGGCCGAAAATGTTGCATCCAAACACGTAAACGTAACCGTCGGCGGTGAGAGTCAACGTGTGCGCGTGTCCAGCGGATATGTGACGAATAACGATGCCGAGAAGCGAAGTCACGAGTGTGGGAATATTTTTTTCATCCGTATCACCGTGGCCGAGTTGTCCGTGAACGCCCCAACCCCAAGTGAACAATCTGCCGTCTATGGTGAGGGCTACCGAGTGATATTGTCCGGCAACCGCGTCGACGATTATTTCCTGTGCCAAAGACGTCACGAGTTCGGGATTCGGACACTGAAGTATCTTTCCCAAACCCAATTGACCGAATTGACTGGCACCCCAAGCGTAAACTCCGTTATTCGTCACTGCTAGGGTGTGCGAACGACCGCAGGACACGCTCAGGACTTCCATTTCCATGTTGCGGAAGAGACATATCCCGTTGGGCGATCCGTATCTGGATACCGATGGTCCTGTGCCTGTTTTGAATATTGTTTCAATCGTTTTTCTTTTTTCTTTTTTTTTTTTTTGCATTGTTCGAAGATTTTTTGCTTCCTCATAGAGGAAGCTACGTTATGGGGGAACATTTTTTTTTCGAGAGCTTTGTGTCATTATGTTTAGAATGTGCTGAAACGTCGAGAAAAGGAGTTAGGGGGATCGAATTTTATAGAACTTCGAATTTTTCGAAAAAGTGACGTTTCGCTCGAACTCACAACAGCTTCGACCAATCGAACCCGCACTCGCTACATGTATAGAATATTAATTAACCATGAAACGTTACATGGGGAACAAGCTGCAAGTTGAAACATGCAAATTGCTACATCAGATTTCAAGAAAGCTGAAAGTTTAAATTTGCAAGCTGCTCCCCCAGAATTGAAGATATCGTGAGAATCTTCCTCTATAAGAAAGCCAAAGTTGATATAAATAATTTCCTCGTGGAGTAAGATTCTCACAGTATCGTAAATTCTGGGGGAGCTACTTGGAAATTTCAACTTCCAGCTTTCTTGAATTCTAAGGAAGCCATTCGCAAGTTTCAACTTGCAGCTTGTTTTTTTTTTTGTTCAAGTACTTACCTAAGCAACCCTGCGCCGCGTTTCCCCACGTGTAGACGTTGCCGTTTCGTATCAGCGCGATATGGGCGTAACCCGCGCATAATAATCTACGCTTGAAATCGGCGGTCGTGGACGTTTCGCTGCAACGCTGTTAAAAAACAAATTGGAATAATCTTTTTGTTTGCGAATTATTTGTTGATATTTCGCGAATTACGGCATGGATATAGAGTACGGGGATACGTTCGGTCTCAATTTATTTTTCAAATATTATTATTAGGGGGTTGGGCAAAAATTAAAATAATTAATATTTATAATAATTAAAATAATAATAAGGTTGAGCTAAAATTGAGTTTTGTAACTCGCATTTAATTCAAAGTATCTTGCTTCCGTAGATTCGAACAGAAAGATGAGCCCGATGAGACGATTTTCAGGGGTTTCCCCGATTTTTTGCAGTTTATACGCTCGAAAATTTCAAAAAATCGGGCCTGAACCCCTGAAAATCGGCCGATCGATTCATTTTTTCGCACGATTTTGCGGAAGCAAGATTGGTTTTAAATAGCTTCGTGTAGCAAAAATCGATCTTTTTTTTGCGCAACACCCTAATTATTATATCCATGTAATCCCTTTGTCGTTATAATTTCGAAGCGCTTACTTTTTCAACTCCTGGCAGTTGCGTACGTCGCATTAGGCTTGAATTGTGCCGAACTTTCGGTGTTTTTTTGTGTATCAGAGTCGAGAGAATCATGACAAAGGTTTCGACCACTTCCTCGACCAACGATCCTGTGTCCTCCTTGAGAATTCAACAAAATAATCCGTCAATAGAAATAAATTTCGTATTCGGTGTGACCAAACTTTTGTTTAACAAAATACGAATTAACTTACCAAAACATCGGCGGAATCCAAAGAATCGCACTGACTCGATTGAGAACTCTGCGACATGGTTCTTCGACGAGCTCTGCATCGTACCAGCAAAGGCCTCAGCGCTGGATTCGTTGGATCGTACAAGGTTACTAATCGCTGCAATTGAATAACAACCAGAATCGATCACTCAAAGGCCAAAAAGAAAAAAATTATTGGTTTGGCAACTAAGTCATTGCGGATTTTATCGATAGGCATACATCTTTCGTTTGTAAAACTATAATTTTTTCGTACCTGCAAGACAAAAATTGGTAGCGACGACAGACTAGCAAGGACGAAAGCCATGTGACTCCTGGCAACGTAAGGATTCGATAGAATGGCTTGAACGAGATTTGGCTCGCTTATGCATATCAATAAGCCATCTGGAATAAATTGTAAAACAATAATATCGTAATAAAAGACGACTAATGATTTTAAAAAACAGGTTTTCGAATTTTTTTCTTCTCACATTTGCTCTGAGAAGACATGAAACAGGATATGCTGGAATTGAGCGATTGTACAGCTTTGATCAGTATATCGAGAACTTGTGGAAAAAGACCTCTCTGCGTGGCCAAATGATGAAGGACTTTCCACAAACACGTTTGTCCCGCTATATCGACGGCCCAAAGTTCGTCGTAAAACGTATTTGTCGATAAAAATGATCTGCAACGATATCATCGTGAGATGCGTCATCTACCGGAAGATTAATGCCAAAGAGGCTGAGAAGAATGAGCGAATGAAGTACGTACAAAAAATCTTTGTTCATGTTGTTGAGCTCCGGACCGGTTGTTCTCAATGTGAGTTCGGTAAACGCGAGAACGCTGAGATTCGACAGATGTAGTCTCGTTGCTGTCGTCAATTCGTTGACCGTAGGCGGTGCTAGACAGAGCATCAACCATCCCAATAATTTTGCCGTACGACCCGCAGCAGCGAATTTCAATACCCTTTTCAACAATCGACACTGCAAAAAAAACAAAAATCGAAATGAAAAATTCAACCGAAGCTCTTAAAGACGGTATATTGATTTTTTCGTCGATTCTTTTTACTCGAGAAGATTACTCACCCTAGACAATTTGTACAAGACGACCGCTCGCGCACAATCGTTGTTCATTAAAAATATATCACCCGCGGATTCCAACAATTGTTGAACATTCATTCCAAAAACAACGCCGAGCCTCGCGGCTCTCTCGAGATCGTTTCTTTTCACCACGAAATCCATAAAAACATTCAGCAACGGCCTCCTGTGTATCATCACAATACAATGAGTCGGAATTATTTTTTTTTTTCGTGAAACTTTCGTGTTTAAGGCGGTTAAAAAAATATATATGTATATATTTTGAATATTGATTTAACTGACCTGAGGACAATTTTATACACGGCAATATTAGTAACGACTATACACGTGTCCACGAGAGGCACATCGACCTTGAGATCCTCAACTTTAGACGGCAAAGAATATTTGTTTTCAAGATTTTTCGGAGATTCGTCGTTAGTTGATTTTTTGTAATCCGAAGTTCTATATACATTGCGTATTACTTCCGTGGCGTCTTCGAGATCGAAACGTGCCATCAACGATTCTTGATTGAAATCGGTTTCCTCGCCTATTCTGGTTTCGGACAGGGGACAAGATATTATACAGAGGGAACGACGATTGGGACCGACGACGAAGAACAAACGTTGAGTCAGTAGTATGTCTTTGCAAGGTCCCGGCATTTTGTACATGTGCAAGGGCGATACGGAAATGTCAGTTCCATGAATCTGAAAATTGAGAAAAAAAAAAATTTTTAAATACGTAATCCCTCATGGAAATATGCATTTCGGATTTCGGTCAATTTTGTTGTAAAATGTTACATTTGTACGAATTTTTCTCAGAATGTATCGTGTTATATAAAAAATTGACCTTTAATGTCACAATTCGTCGTTTTTTCATCGTCAATTATTATTATTAATTATTAATAATAATAATAAATCATTATTATTATTAATTCATTATTATTAATAACAATATCCATCATATTTCAATAAAAATCCATTATTATTAATGAAAAATTGATCATTAATAATAATAATAATTCATTATTATTCCATTAATGATTAAGGAATAAATTACCCATCAATCGATCATTTGTTACTGAAACATTATTAATTAATAATATTAATTAATTCCATTATTTTTTTTATGAAAAATGATAACTTTTGACATTTTTCTGACAGAAAATGTCAAATTTTCGCCACGTGTGATCTTTTACTGATTTGAGACCTTATATGACGCATTTTGTTATAATATGTTGACATGATTCTGAAATGAGGTCTCGTGTTTCAAGAAATTATGCGATGTTCTGACAAAACTTGCAAATTTCGTTATTTTCTGTAATTATTTAACGATTTCCGTTGGATTATAAGATTTCGATTTCCATCAGGAATTTTAATCGAATCGTAACTTTTATTTATTCATGAAATATTGAACAAAGATTTATAGAATTAATTCTGTTCTCATGAGAAATTAATTTGTTAAAAATTTGATTATAATCGTTACGTTGGTCAGAAAAAAATGGTTGCTCACGGTAACGTGCTGCGTAGCGTCACTGTAGCCCGTGTACAGATGGTGACCCTGTCTGGTGTATTGAGGCAAGAGATACATATCACTGGACAACAATTCGGGAGTGACGGTGTCGAGTTTATCGTCGAATTGTTGGCGTTTCGTGTGTTCAGGAGTATTTGTTTCTTCGGCACCGCTGCTGCTACCGCTGCCTGTAAATTAAAAAAAAAAAAAAACATGTTTAGACGAAAAATTATTTCGTAATAAAAAATTAAAGAGTCATTGACGAACCTTGCCGAGGCGTATTGCCGGTAAGATTGCGATTTCTCGTTTCGGCCAATTTTTGACGGAGAACCGCGAGTTTTTCCACGGACAACTGTTTGAGTCCTTGAAGACGAGATCTCGCGGGAGGAAAAATTTTTGATTCATCGTTGATGCAATCCACGGTTGAGGCTATCGCATAAGCTTGGGTAGCAGCGGTTGTTCTTCCGTTGCACAGTGGATAAATGTAATTATTTGTGCGTTGTTCCAAAATCAAACGCCATTGTTGACGAGATTGATTCGTTATCAAAAGTGAAACGGTCTCGAGACTGTTGTCCTGGCATACGTGAAGACTAGAAATATTGCCGTTGACCCGGGTCGAACCGACTTGCTGACCGTTCTCGAGATTCACGAAGACAATCTCCCCGCGCTCCGTTCCGATAACGCCTATTTGACTGCACTGGGTCACGCCGTTCCACCACGTCAAACAAGTCGGTCTACGAATTGAAATATTTTTAATCTTTTCCTTTTTATTTTTCGAAGGATTAATTATAAAAGAGGATGTAGTTGATTTCTTATCGAAAAATTTTAGAGTTAAAAAAAAACTAATAATAGGACAAACAATAATATATTTATTGATAATTATTTATTGATTATTGATGGTTATTAATCTGGTCATTATTTATTAATAAATAATAAGTAATATTATATAAGTTTATTGTATATCATATAATAATTGGAAAAATACAAAACTCTTTCTCTTATACATTATTACAATTAATATATTAATTGATAATTATTTATGGATTATTGATGGTTATTTCCCTGGTCATCATTCATTAATAACTAATAAAATAATATTATATAAGTTTATTATATGTCATATAATAATTTAAAAAATAAAAAACTCTTTTTCTTGATCTGTGCATTTATCTCGCCAAAATTATTAAAGAGTTCTTCCCCTCTTTTCTCCTTTCTCGGTGTATGTGCCCTTTAAGGCCATAAAAAAAGTATAAGACAAATCTCCTTAAAATTACTTCCCGCTGAATTATTTTACACCTTAGAACAGAAGAGAACAAAAAAAAAAGGTGGAAAAGGATATTGATAAAACAGACGCAATTGTGCAGGTGAAATTGTGAAATCTCACCTGGAGTAAGAAGACTGCAAATTAACAGACGTGAAACACGTCACGTCGTTGGGTGTCCATCTGTGATCGAGAGAAGTGCTATTGTCGACTAGCGCCAATGCGGGAACGATGTAGAGAGATCCGTCTATGCTGGCCACGAGGAGCCAAGATCCGGATGGATCGAAGCACAGAGCGCATATCGATCTCTGCGGAGCTCTGAACCACGGTATTCTCCTGACCGTCGGCAATCGATGAATATCGTCGTGATAGTAGAGACCGAGATCGTGCTGCGACGTGGCAAAAGCCAGCAATTGTCTCCTTCCTATTTCGCATCTCGCGCTGTAACTCAAGCTCTCCGCTTTGATCAAACATTGCAGTTCGAACAGATTTTCGTCTATTAGATTTATGATCGACGGCCGGACGGTCGTAATTCTTTCCTCGGCCATTACATTTGTGTCATTCCGAATGGCGGCTCGACATTTCTAGAAAAATAAATTATCTCCGTTACCGCTTTTGTCTTCTCGCCATTCTTCTGACGATCGCGAATAACCGATGTTCCTTACAAAAGAAAAATTATTGACGATAAGCGAAACGGTACGCACAAATAATTTCAATGGACGCAACACGTGACGCCCGAACGCAACATGCTGCGCTATCGAGCGCGTTGATTGATCAACCGTACAAATTCAAAGTTATACGTATCATCAAAAGATTTGAAAATTAGGAAACAATTTGTAAAGTCATCGCGCCCTCTACTCTCTGATTTTCCTCACACAAAAGTCACACTCGAAACCCGTAAAACATAACGGCATTGCAAAATAATCTTATTTATAAGTACACGAAAAAAAAAAAAAAACAAAAAGAAAAGAGGATAATTTTATATTTAGAACGTTTGTACGCGAGAGTGGAAAAATTGCTGTACAACCGTGGGTGAAAGATTACGTTTGTAAAATTCGTACGATCGACGGTTATGTCATAGGAAAGAAAACTGTTGAGATGTACAAACGGCACTGTTGCTAATTTATCGAATTTCGATGTTAATCTCTGCGTTGATTATTCGGTGGCTAAATGTCATTATTGACTCGTTCCGGACGTCAATGTTTGCGAGGTTAAGACGTCTGTCATTGCAGTCGGGCCATCCTGGTCGGTAGCGAAAAGCTCGGCGATTGGCCGAACCCTCAGCTGCCCTCAGCGATATCGCGAAGATGAGTGGGAAGATTGGGAGGGGAAGAGGAGAAACCAGCGAGCCGGAGATAAGCGAAGAGATGGACAACGGCTGGCTTTTTGGGGGAATCGAGTAGGTTGGCGCTGCAAATGGTGGTGGAAAACGTACGAAGCCAAAAAATCTGCTCCTTTCGGTCGGTAATGCAGATTCCGAACGAATTGAGCGAATTTAGGTCGAAAGTCGCGACGACGAGTGATCGATTGCGAGCATTATTTTTTTAATATTTAGGCGAATAACTCGTATACAAAAATTATCAATATGCTCAGCTTCGGGGAAGTAGGGGTTGAAGCGAATTTTTTAGAGTATCTTCCGATTGATAAAGATAAGTGTGTAAGCGATTATTGTGGTTTTGTTGGGAATATTGCCTGAGCGATCAGACTATCGGGATGGCGCGGGTGAGTTCAAAAAAACGGTGGGAGACTTGGGGCGACTTTCCGCCGACCCCAAAAAATCTGCTCCTCTCGGTCGGTAATGCAGATTCCGATTTAGCGCCGCAGATTCCACCGCCTCGGAAAGTGACGGCCATTTTGTATGTCCCGATGTTTTTAAAATGATTAGCCGTTGTTCGGTCCATAACGGAAACTGTAAAGCACTGTTCTTTGGCGAGATTGATGTCTCGGATAAAAGATAATCCAACGATGGCAGACAACAGTACTTTGGCAAGATTTTTCTCGAACTTATGGCAATCTGCGAGATGGACTACACGTGGCCGATCTACGATGATGCTTTGCTAATTTGATTCGAAACAAAATGGCGCAATCCCCGTAAATCTCTGAATTCCTATGTTTTTCGATTCTTACCGATTGCAGCAACTTCATTTGTAAAAAAAATTCGAGGAAAAAAAATTCTCGCATGTGGGTGAAGGATAAATAAATCGTCGGGCGTATGAATAATAATCTATAATTAATTTGTATTATCAAATATTCACAGTATAGATACATCGAACTCCCCCGCTTCATCTTACGACAATCGTGGTATAAACATCGTATTGGTTTGCATCGAGATTCAATAAACGAATTTTTTTTTAATGATAATTACGAGTCGTCGCGATTACGTCGGTTTTTCTTTTTTTTTTATTGTTCGAGAAATATTTCTCGTTTTTTTTTCTTCAATTTTTTTATTACAATATATCTATGATTTCGGTACGATCGAAAATTCATCAACCGTCATTGGCACAATCATTAATAATATCACGGCAATTGTTTTGTGCCCCTCATCCGGCAGTTTATTCATCGCATTGTTTCCTTGACAACGGAAATACGGATAAAACTTTGAAGGCTTCGTTTGAATCTGCGATCACGCATCGAAACACGCGCGTCGATCGTTGTTCCATCATTGCGTAATCGTTGTGATACAACTTTTTTTTTTAAAACGCAAATCGTCTATGCCCCGAGTAATTTCGATCTAACGCGGACGTATTTATTTCCTCAATTTCGTTCGTTCAATCATCGAACATCAATTATTCTGTAAAATTCACCATTTTTTAATTATTATCTTTGTACTAAATTTTCCGGTGACTTGGTTCGAACAATAAATTGTTGCTTTCGATCGTTCAATGCACATTAAAATGTTTCTATCGTTGAATCGAATGCAATAACACGTTCTGTTCCAAGGTCCGGCACAACGCGGTGCGATTAAATTATCGCAGTCAGCTGATTTTTACGCAACAATCGATGTTAAATCAAATTCCGCGTAAACATCGATGAATGCCGATGAAAAAAAAAAAAATTGCGTAGAAAATTCGCGGTTCGTCCGAAAATCGTCCCCCCCCCCCCCCCCCCCATGGTCTCGCATGTGTCGTGTTTTTCGCTGTAAGTACAGGATACAAAAAAAAACGATGACTAAATGCATGTCCGTGTCAAAGTCTACCGATGATACGAACGTTACGCGTTATCAAATGTATCAATTGATTTTTTATATTATTTACAGATTTAAAAATATTGCAAAGTACGTATATAAATATCGAGATAATTTATATATACTATTTATGTATAAAAAGTACAGGCCGAGAGCTTTTCCCCGCTTCATCGAGCACCACCGTAAAAAGCCACTACCGCTAATCGAATTTGTGCGCGCGTGGTTTTGTGCTTCGGGCGTTTTTTCACGTTGTTTCGAATTTTTTTTCAATTTCTCATCAAAACGAATTGACGAAGAAAATGATGATAATAATAATAATAATAATAATAATAATAACACCCACCTACGCGCTATAATTCGCAATGTACATCGTGTAATTCCTACTCGACGGAACAATTACGCGTTATTGTATAAAGAATAAAATTAAATCAACAATTTACAGAAGTAAATTTACAATTTAACACGTAAAATCCGAATTTTACGAAACTCATCCGACAAATTATCCAGAAATAATGATTAACGGATCTAACGCGGATTAATTTGTCCGAAGATAAGCATACGAGTTGGACGAATTAATTCTCGCGACCGAAGAAAGGGAAGACTGTGGCAGAATCGCGAAACTCATGCTTCGAATCGTTTCAACAACGGATACATATTTTTTCCCGCCAAAAAAAAAAAAAAAAAATTACTTTCTTGTTTTTTTTTTTTTTTTTTTTCGTCTCGCGTATGTCTTATCGACGAGTTTTCGGGATTGTAGCGGTAAAGGATCACAGCGCGAAATTTAGGACGAAGACGTGAGATTTTTTCGTGCTACGCCGAACTGAGAAGTTCCCTGGAACAGATATCGATTCTCGTGAGTGACATTCTCGAGGTAAACACTGCGACGTTTTCGTAGATTTTGGGAAGATTTTGCAACTCACGTGGACAATTCTCTTCCGAGCAATCCCGTTCCAACGAGGCCCGTTCGCGAACGACTTCTGTTAAGCTGAGCTCTTCTTTCCGCTGTAAAACACAGATAAACATTATTATTGAAAAATAAAAATCGATTAGAAACTTTAGAAATGGCGGACGACCGAAACGGAGAATAATTCTTGAACGAAACTAGCGACGACGCGGGTCGTTCTTATCAACACAAACAAGGAAAAAAAAGAGAAAAAAAAAATAATCATTCGCATTGCTGTGCTACCGATCGAGTAACGCGAAATTGTAATCTCGGTAATCGTATTGCCGTGAAGAATTCTATGAATATTATACGAATCTATGGAATAATTATCTGCTTTATCGTGAGAGTGAGAAGCGTGGGAATGTGCGAGAGAGCTAGGGTTTTGCTTAGCCCGTGCAATGGATTGGGTTATCAAGCGGGGAATTAATTCTCATGCATTTTAATAACAAGCGAAAGCTTCTTACAATTATTCGTACAAATTCGTGGTTAAATTTACAATCTTTCGGATCTTTTTTTTTTTCTTCCTTTTTCTAGTTCGCATGACAATTTTCGACAATGGCAATAATTTTATAACGATCTTGTGATTTCGGGTGTGACTCAGACAAATATCGCAAGCATCACATTTTTAAAATCTCGTCTCCTCGTTTCTAGAATTCTTCACTTCGTTCCAACGATTCCGCAGTGTTTCGCGCGTAAACAACGATTTCGAGGGTTCGTTAATTTGTACAAATTAATTCCGAGCGAATACACATATCTCGTCGAACGTGACAACATCGAACAATCATAAAAAAAAATAAATTACGACCGGTTAAAGTATAAAAAATGAACAAACTTTAAAAACAATAAAAAAAAAAATAAACAAATAACAACGTAACTCCTTCATTCAATAATTTCCGGGCTTCCTACAACACTAATTTTCTTGGGACTCCCCCCGACAGGAGTGTCGCCGATTCGCAATTTTTTGTATCTCAACATCACAATTTTATCATTTTCATCCGTTCTGTGCCAAAATTTCCAACTTTTTTTGCCTGTCGAAGCGCTCGGCAAACCGTAACCTCGATAAACATTCGCATCATCGCCAATTTTTTCAAGAATATCCGGAGTATTCAACGATTTTTCGACGTTCGTCGGCGTTCGTGGGCTGCCGTTTTCGTCGCAATCCGTCATATCGAGAATATTCGGCGTTGTTGGAGATCGCATTCTACAATTTTGAGCTTTATCCACACCCTCGTTTATTTCCCCGGTCGTCAAGGGACTTTTTTTCGACATCTCCAATATGCCACTGATTTCCACAGCCTTCGGAGAATAAATGCTGTTCAAAGAATTCATCAAAACAGATTTTTTCAGAGGACTTTCGTCCATTCTTTCTCTCTCGTCATCGCGATCAGTCGCTATGTCATTCTGATTTTCATCCTGCAAATGCGCGACGTTCTCAAAATTCTTCCCACGTTCCGAAATTTCCGGTGAAAATTCAACAACGACGTTTTCTTCGTCGTACACGCATTTTTCGAATTTCGACGTTTGACCGCACATCGGACTGTTGTCAGGGGTAACGAATAAAACCGATGAAAATTCGGATTTATCCGTTAACGAAGAATTAACGATCGACGATGTTTCGCGATATTTTCCAAATTTAGCACGTTCCAAAGAGGTCATGTGACGTCTGTGCAACGGAGGTTTGTTACGATTTACTTTGGCTCGTCTGACGATGCTATTTCGTTTGTGAATTTTAATCATTAGAGCTCGTTTACGTTTGACAGGAGTGGCTCTGCGCGCCTCGCCGATCAGCGTTTCCTTGTAGAGCGACGATGGTTTGACGTTCGAGCTCGTTACGACTATTGGAGAACGTGGAGAACGTGGAGAACGTGGAGAACGTGGAGAAGAAGCTTCAGGACTAGACGATTTATCCACGGTTATTTTTTTAATCTCCCCAACCACGGATGCGTAAGATTGACTCATATTAAAATATTTCGATACTTTTCTCTTCAAAGACGACACGCTGTCGCGTCTTTTCGTCACATTCCCGGATTTAAAATTTTTCACGGGTTCATCATCAATTTCTTCGAACGTTTCCGATCTTTCGATCGTTTCTTCCGTAAATTCCGTCGTTGTTACATTCGATTTTGCCGAATGAAACGTATCGATCGAACTGAAACTCTCCAGATGCATCAATCCAATGTTTTTGTTGACTCTCGTCGTGACCTCGCGTTTCGGGGTTTTACCGAAAATCGGTGATGACAAATAATTCGTAAAATTACGAGCTTGTTGATTACCTTTGAAACGATATTTTCGTTGAAAAGTGCTGACTCGTGACAAAAAATTATCGCGTTTCGGAGCTTTCGTGGCTTCGTGCAATAGACAATTTTTTATTTCCATTTGATTTTCGTCCGGTGTGACAGCCGTTGTTTGATCGTTGTCACATCTCGCACGTGCAACGTCGACGGGTGAGAGAAATTGTTTTTCGTATTCCACGCGAATGTTCGACGTTGTTACGGAATTGTTCGGCGATCGTTCGTTCGTCGTGAGAGTTCCGTCGAAAATTTTCAGGGTGGCCGGGATGAACTTGGTTATTTTGGTCGAACCTCGCCTACCTAGTTTCAACTTACCACCGGCAACGCGAGTTTGACGTTTGCGTCGTTGATCCGGACGGCTGAAGGCCGAACCGGTTTGAAGGGCTTCCATCAGACTGTCCATTACGCCTTCTTGATTCTCGTGAGCGTTCATGTCGACGAGGGCGCGTTTGCGAGCCGCTCGAGCCGCTCTTTCGATCTCGGCTTTTTCACGAGCCTCACGAGCTCTTCTCACCTTTTCCTCGCCGTCACGGAGTTTTACGATTTCTTTTTGCGATTGCTGCAATGAGAAATTGAGAACGTGGAAGAAGAGACGTGACGTTAAATTTGGGAAGAGATAGATCAGACGGGAAGGAGGTAAATTGGGGGAGGGGGATGCTTACCAAAAAATCATCTTTGAATTTTTTTATGTCACCGAAGAATTCTTCGATCGTGTATTTTTGCTTGTCGAAGGCGAAAAAATCGGATATGTCGGTGTAGAGATTGTCCATGGTTTTGAACATGTTCTGCATTACTTCGTAGGATTCTCTCGCTTTCTTCGCGAATGGCTGCAATGGAATGGTTTGGGAAAATATTGAGAAGCGAAAAAATCTTTATAAATTTGTGTTATCAAAAATTGTACGATTTGTCGGGGATTATTTTTTTTTTTTTTTGACGTGCGAGATTTTAGACCGAACGATTGAGAATTTTCATAGCTTACGGTCATGATCTTTGCGAACATATCCTCGTCGCCTTGAGGAACTTTGGCGTTTGATAGATCCTGTTCGAGATTTCTTATGTTGGAATCCATTTGTCGAAGAGTACGTTGAATATTTTCCAACGAGACTCTACTCGCTCTGTCGACGTGGGACAATTCTTCGGCGAAACTCAGACACTCCGGGAATTTTCTCTCTATCGTGTCCACGAGATAATGCATGAGCGTTTGCTTGTTTTCCACGTCTTTCGTGCTCGTTAACTGTGAATTATGCAATTTTTTGCGTTAATTAAAATTGATTGATAATTCACTAGAGCGAATCGTGTTGCTTGTGTCGAGGAAAAAAATAACGACACATAGAACATTTCATGTCGCAGCCATGGGGATTACCTTCGTGAGAAAACTGATTTCGAAACCGAAAGCCTGTCCATTCTTCGAACCGGAATTCATGTAGTTGCCGAGCAAAAGAATGAGCTCGAGAATTCTGGCAAACTTTTTGCTACACTTGACTTCCTCGCACGCTGCTGTGCCAGCGACGATATCCGGTTTCACGTCTTGCACCAATTCCTCGTAATGCAACATGAAACTCAACGATCTTAGTCGCGGAAGCAACCTTTTGATAGTCGATATCTGGAATAATTGATTATTACGTCACATGAATACAATGAATTAACGACTATTTGGGTTTTTCTTAATTGGGTAATGTCGGAATTTCTTTGTTATCCTCCTTCGAAAGTAATCAACATAAATAGAAAAAAATTTGGTCGCAATCGGGAATTTGTCCGATAAATCTGACCCAGGGCGACGAGCAATCGAATTTTATAGGGAAAAATGCACGCATTTGGAATTTTCTTGGGGAAATTTTTCATTCCTTCAAAACTATACATGATAAAAAAATGTCCTTTGACAATTTTGTAGGAAATTTGATGCTCTACAAAAAAGTCTATTGTAAAATTTCCGTGAACCTAATATTTATGACGTAAAAATGGTTTTTCATGGCTGGCTCAAAACAGCCATTTTTTGCGAATTGCGTAATAAATATTAGATTTACGAAAACTTGACAAGAGACCTTATTTGTAGAGCATTAAATTTCCTACAAAACTGTCGGATAAATTTTTTTATCATGTACAATTTTGAAGTAATAAAAAATTTCCCCCTATAAAATTCGATTGCTTGTCGCCCTGGGTTAGATTTATCCCACAAATTCCAAATTTTGCGACCAAATTTTTTTCTATTTACGTTGAATTACTTTTGAAGTGTGATACCAAATAAATTCCGACATTACCCAATTAAGAACCCCCCTAACGACTATCGCGTTGTTTCTTCGACGAATAATTATCGTACGACAAAAATTCGTACCGTAACGCAAAATTGTTCGGCTTCCGTCAAATCTTCGTAATGATCTTTGAACATTTGCAATCTCGTGAGCTGATCGGGAGGCGGCAGATATTGAATCAATCCTTGCAAAACATTGTCCGATATCACCGGACCTTCGCAACGTAGCAAACAACTCTTGACTTCTTCGTAAGACATGTGTTTCAACGAACCACCCAACAATATACTTATATTTTGGGCCGCTTTGCTGTCCAATACTTTGAGATCTTTGACTTTTTTCGTTGGCGCGGATTTGTCGACAACGTCGTCGATCTTTTTGTTCGACGGTTTGGACGAGAATTTTTTTGCCAATCCGTTTAAAATCTCCGGACTTGCGAGTTTGTCTTCTTGTACTTTTACCCAAAACGATTTTTCGCTGAGTTTGTGCGGCATTATCTGAGAAAAATAAAATTTAGTTTTAATAAATTGTTTGTTTGAGAAGTTTATTGACAATTGAGGTTGTTGTTCGTTGAATGGAATCGACTCACGGCTTTCCAATTGGCTCGTTTGAGAGGACCATCGAGATCCCACTTCTTTTTGGGCTTCAAACCGTGCGGCAATACTTGAACGGCGTTTGGCATGGGTGGCCTCACGCCACCCATCATCGGCGGTGGCGGAGGTCCCATTCCCATGCCCGGCAGAGGCGGCGGCGGAGGGCCGCCCATTCCCGGCATGGGCGGAGGCGGAGGGCCCATCATACCGGGCATCGGCGGCGGGGGTGGTCCCATGCCCGTACCCGGCATCGGTGGCGGGGGTGGTCCTCCCATACCCGGCATCGGCGGCGGTGGAGGACCACCCATACCGGGCATTGGTGGAGGAGGTGGACCGCTTCCAACCTTCTGTGATTACCGAGAAACATTTGTATATTTATATCGTTTATAATATTAATAATAATAGTAATCATAATGAAAATTATGATAGTGATAATAATTTTTGAATATATCAATTGAGAATAATAATCAACATGTTAATAATAATAAGAATAATAATAATAACAATAATAGTAATCATAATGAAAATTGTTATTATTATTATTATTAAATATACCGATTGAGAATAATAATCAACGAGTAAATAATAATAATAATAATAATAATAATGAAAATTGCTATTATTATTATTCTTATTATAATTATTAAATATACCAATTGAGAATAATAATCAACAAGTAAATAATAATAATGACAATAATAATAATAATTATTATTATTATTACTATTACTAATATTATTATTATTATTATTTACTTGATGATTATAATAATATTATTATAATAATAATTCCTATTATTACTATTAATAATATATTAATATAATAATATTATTTTATTATTTCATATTATTATTATTCTTATTGAGGTTACTATTATTCACTTATTGATTATTTATATTATTTTTTAATTTTTTAAATTCCTTATTCAGTATATTTAATTACTATTAAATATATGTATCTATTTTTATTATTTGTTGTATTTTTATAATTATTATTATTATTATTGACTTGTTGATAATGATAATAATAATAATAATAATAATAATAATAATAATAATAATAATAATAATAATAAATATAAATATTAATTATTATTATTATTGAAGTTACTATTAATCACTTATTAATTATTCCTATAATTTTTCATTTTTCCAATTCCTCATTTCATCGAATGATCGACAAATTATCCTTTGTTTCGTACCATCGAAGATAACGTCCGCCGACCTATTGCCACGAAAATCGTAAAAACTACACCGAATAATAAATCAACCACACAATTTATCGGATCCACGTACCGTCGGTCCACCCGAGACTTTCGCACCGCCGTGTTCGAGTTCACGAATTTTGTTCTCCGCGTGTTGCAGCTTCGCCTCGGCTTCCTGTTTGCTCGATATCGCTTCCTCCAATTTTTGCGACATCTCGACCAAACGACGTTCCTCCTCGGCACGTGATTTTTCCACGAGCGTGTCTATGAGCGGTTGCACGTCGATTTGAAAACGTTTGGTCGCGCTGAAATCGGGATCGCAACCGGATCGATGAAGAACGATCTGCGACACGCATTCTTCGATGAGTTTGTAATAAGCCGGTCTGACCAAAGCGTCGTCACGTATGAAAAGAAGGTGTTGAAGTATCGACAAGAAATAAGGCTCGGCCGCGGTGTCCATAACCCGATTTTTCTCGACCTCGAAACAATCGTTGACATCGTCGAGCTCGAATCTAACGTGATCGAATCTTTGAACGAATTCTTCGTAATCCTCGTCCTTGTCGCGATTAAAAATCTTCAAGTGCGTCATTAGATCCTCGGAATCGTCGCGTTCCAGAGATTCCAATATGTCGGCGAGACCTATGCGCATTATTTCGTTTCTCAGATGTAACCGAAAATCAAGATCTTCGGCGGAAGAGATGATGGAATTGATGAGCTGAAGACAGACGACCTGCGTGGACGAGAAAAAAAAAAAGAAAAAAAAAACATTCCATTAATTACGTTGATCTGCGAGGGTGTTTTTATTGTTTTTTTTTTTAATCGTTCGCGAAGCGTTTTCGTACCCGAAGATTTTCATTTTGCTTGTTCATCAAACCGTGAACGATCGGTAAAAATCTTTCTCGTCCTTTGAATTCACCGTTCATCGTTATCGCGTCCAGCACTTTTTTGTGACTGTCGCTGGATATGAGACAAACCGCACCGAGAAGCTTGACGGCTTCGTACATGACCGATGGTTTGCTGGGTTCGAGGGATCTTGCGACTATCGTCAGAGCTTCGTGATGGGCTAGCATCTCTTTTATTCCAACGGTATTGTTCATTATTGCCTTTAGACATCGTATGCACTCGTATTGTATCCTTTCGTATCGGTTGTCGCTGAGGAATCGCACGGAAAAAACGAAATAATACATTTTAAAATGGGGCAAATACACCGAAGTTGGAAATTAAAAAAGTTTGAGAAGCTGGAAAAAAAATTAATGAGGCGTAAAAAAATAATAATGGGTAATTATGTGGAAAGTACCGATTTCTCTGGAATTGAAGTATGTTACGGAGGACACTTTCCTGAGTAATTTCGTGCGTATATGTTGGGCACGAAAATGAAGTCTTCGCATGGTTATGCGTGGTTGAAATTTTCTGACACGACTTTCGAAATTCAATAGATTGTTGATATTTATTTATTTAGGTTATTCGGGTTATTTAAATTATTTACGTTGTTTAGATTATTTATGTTTTTTTATTTATTTAGGTTATTCGGGTAATTAAATAACCTGAATAAATGTATGAAAAAAATAATAATAATTGAAAATGCAATGAAAGAAATTGAATTTTTTTTTTTCAACGACCTTGAAACATGATTAAAAAATGGTTTCCGCACCCTTTATCCACATACATAGTTGATTAAAAACACCCCCAGAATCACATACTTCAATTCCAGTGAAATCTGTGTGGCGTCCGCTTTCAGCATAATTACCAAAAAATTTAATAAAAATTCGCAAAAAAACGTGAAAATGTTAGAAAAGCTAGATTTATTTTTCGTGGCTGACGTTTTTACCTATCGTAATATACGAGGGCACTGCAATGGAACAATGAAAGAGAACGAATGAGTTTTTTTTTCGGTGAAGATACATCGATGAATTTTCGAGAGAGAGAGATAGAGACGATAAATGGCGAAAAGACTTACTTTCTGTAACACTCGTTGAGGGTAGCGAGGACTTGTTTGAGGCCTTTGGTTCCAAATTCTTGAACCCAACTCAATGGATTGTTCGTCAGGGCTATTCTCAGGGATTCGACGCAGCTGTAGATCTTGTTTACGCTGAGATCCGGCTGGGCTAGGTAATGTATGTAATCCGCTGGTTTGTCGAATTTCGATCTGTTTTCCTGTATACTGCCTTTGTAATGCAGAACCAGCATCTCTTTCTTCTTCGATTCCGTCTGCTGGCGCAACGGTTCTTTCTTCTCCTCCGTGAGGTTCATGTTGGCCTGAAAAATTCGCGTCGATCGAAACATCAGCGAGATAATCGTTGAAAAATTAATTCTCGCGCAATTACGTATTTTTTTTCCTCTCAATGGTGATCATTTTTTTGAGGGGAAAAAATGATCACTTCGATGTCCGATTATTCGAGTAAATTAAAATCGTTTCAGTACTGTTTTCGCTGTCATTTTTATAACTACTTGAGAATAAGGTTTTCAACGATTCGTTTTGATTTATAGCTAATAAAAAAAAAATCAGAACTTACCAGCATCTTTTCGAATTTTTCGTTCATCGTTTCCTCATCCATTCTCTCGATGATCGATCGTTGCTGTTCAATTTCATCGAAATCATCGCCGGAGTTTGGCCGGGGGACGGTGTTGAGGCCAGTGCCACTTCTGACCCCACCACCCCGGCCCGATTTTTTTGGCCAAAACCATGTGTCCAGCTGTAACACAATATACGACGCATGAGCTCGATGCTTTCATTAAAAATAAATTTCGTACCATTACGATTATTCTCGAAGCAGACTTAAAAAAAAAAAAAAGCTTTCGGGGACTCCGCGCTATTCTGAAATTAGTATCCGACTCTTGGTTAAACGTGTGCTTGTGTAGAACTCAGCGAGACATATTCCAGAAATAACGGATATAAATATAGCCCGTAAAGCCACGTCATTAAATTATTTCGGAGGATTTTCCCGAGTTTCTTCGATGGAAAATCTTTGTGCCACGAAAATATTCAACGAATTTCGCTGAAAAGCGAGCAATGGAGGAAGGAAAATGAGCTGTCGAATTATCGAACGAACGAAAGGGATAGAGTCGACGATGTACGAACGAAGGAGACTGCACGATGACCCAAAGAACTCTCTGTTGGGTAATCGACATTCTTCGTAGACTCCGCACAACAATACCCGACGACTTTCACCCTTGCACTTATTTTGTCGCGAACGGAAATTAGAGATCCGTCGATGATTTAACCGTTCACGGTTGCGCAATCGAGACGGCGAGGAGGATCGACGACGAAATAACCTAAATAAATTAAAATACATTTTTTTTTTAAATCTCCGATACACTTTCGAGAATTTATTATTTCATTTATCGCTCGTTAATTATCGAAGGGATTTCCAAAATGGCGTAGCCTAATGTCGTCAATGCAAAAGCTGATATTTTTCAGAACTTTATGCAACATTCTTTTTATTTAATTCATTTATTTAAATCAAAGGACTATCTTTGACGAGATGATGTTGTTTTTATCGCAGGGCAATTAATTTATCTTCGAAATAAAATAAGACGGTTTCGATCCTCCGAAATTTCGTTTAATTTAATCGCGTATCAAAATCACAGCGCAAACGAGATAAAAAATGGGGTCAATAAAGATTCTAAATTTCTTCAACCCAACGGACTTCGTCGCACATCGTCGAACTTGTCCCATTCCAGTCCAGGACTCACCGAAAGGATATCCCAAAAAAATTCGCAATTGACACAACGCATCCTCGCAACGTGCGAAGGCCTCGAACGCGAGCGAAGACTGAAAAAACTTCAACGATAACCAAAGAAATTTCACTCGTTTCGTTTTCTTCGTGTGTTACAACCGCGAACAACGATCGCAAAGTGTCGCGATTATTAGCGGGTAACAAACTTCCGAAGGGTAATTTAGTATTCCGCAGAGACAACGCCGACGGGCTCGACTTATCGGGAAAACAATGGATTGCGCAGTCAGCCAATAGTCTTATTATTATCACCTGTCGACCGCTACGGCGGCACGAAGTTTGAGCACGAAATCTCGCGCCTCGTCTATTCGCACGAATCGTTTCTAACAAATATTTACGACGAGTTTATCATCCGTCAAACACGGCATCGTGCCGCAGACTGACTACAATCGGGAACTCGTTCCGAGAACATGTTAATTATCTCTCAAAGTCTTGATTCGTCCGACAACCAGGAAAATTACTTTATTTTATTGATTAAATGATGCAGCGTTATCTGTTTTTGATTGATTCACGTCCGTTCTTTCTACGAGGCAATTGATAAGTGCATAAAGTCTCATAAGTGCAGAAAAATAAACAAAAACATTTATTAACTTGTACTGAATATTTAAAAAGTGGCAAACAAATTTTTTTTTTTTTTAATTTTAAAAAAAGCTGTACATTTTTTTTACATCTCTTTTGAGTTCGAGAAAGAAAATTCCAAATATTATACACCGACCATATGTGTCCCAGATTCCAACGCGACTATCGACGGTCTGATAAAAAAAATACATAAAATTATTCCAATCCCAAGAAAATTTATTCTCGTCCATGCGACTTTGAATCGATGAAAATTCGAAACTAATAAATTACAATAAAAAAACTAATGAAACTAATAAAAACAACTGAAAAAACAGTGTTTCGGTCGTGGATCGTTGCGAACGATTAAAATATCTCCGTGCGACTCGTAAATCGAGTTAATTCGCGGAGGAATGTTTTCCGGTAAATCGTCAATTAATCCCACGATAAGAGCGGCATTCCCGAGGCAAATGCTCGATCGCGAAATCAGGCGTTATGGCGAGCGCAAAAAAAAACGTCTCTCAGAAGCTCACGAATCGTCTTAATAATTCCCGGTATGCAGCTGGATAACGAAGCTCGTTACGAACGTTTGTCGACGAGGTCACTGGACCACATAATTTCAGTTGCGTCAAGATTCTGCGTTTGATAGTCTCAAATTGGAATGACAATCTTTCTTTTTTTAATTTGTTTTTTTTTTTTTACGGATAATTCACGTAAGAGAACGAATTACGAGAATCCGTGAATTGCGAGGTCTGTGCACAATGTCGTGAATCAAGGAAACAGTGTCAATGTCACAGATTTTTATCGGAACAATGAGGACTCGACGATTTTTTAATTTACTTTCGTCGGCCGGTGAAGATAATTTTATAAACGGCGATGATCGCAACGTCGTTCGCCTTCGCTCGGGACCAAACAGCAGCCGCAGCATCAACCGTCGCTACTGCGGATTACGCGTAACGAGGCGCGAGCTGCGTGAAACATATGAGGTCAGCGTCATCCTCGCGACACTGAATATCCTCCTGCGCCCACGTTTCAGTCTTCTCTGACTTCATACTACGTTGAGAATATTTCGATCGAACATTTGCGAATGGATCGACGAAGAATCAATAATGATAATGATAATAAAACGGAAAAACAGAAAAGAAAAACACAAAAATTTGTGAATCGATCAACCTTGCGTGGAGATACGTTTTATTTCGGTCCGCGTACGGATGGAAAAAAATATTGAATAAATAAAACAGTGGGATTTTATTGCGCAAGTAGGTGTATTTATGTTGGGGTTTTGTGGGAGTGCTCGCCGCGAGTGGCTGTTTTGCTTTGGAGATGACCCATGTGGGCCTCGTATCGCTTATTTGTGTGGGTTAGCTCATCTCTTTCGAGACGCTCCTTAGATTTTTTTTAATCAGCTTTTATCATTGTCTATACGCATTTTCGTTTATTTATTAATTTATCTTCTTTTCTCTTTGCTTTTTTTAAGAAATATTTTTTATTTTCTCATTTTTAGAACAATGATAATTCGACTATTGCGAGTACTACGATTGGATTTTTTTCCATCGTCCAATAATATATAAGACAATTCATGAGCAAAGACATTTTACGCAGGTAATAATTCAGACCTTGAAAACGCGAATAAAAAAATTGTTTTTTTTTAACTGAAACTTTTTAGGTCGAAAACAAATAAAAATCCAATCGTCGGAGTAACAGCAATAGTTGTCAACTATAAAACTTATTATTTAGTTATTAATAATAAAAAAACACATCAGTGTGTCTAAAAGCTCACCCATTCGGTAATCATGGTTCCACAGTGTACTATCGTGCGTGAGTTAATCAACAACAACAAAAACCCAAATATCCAACAATCGCCAGCACTTGGGAAAAATGTCACATACACGCACACCGGAAAAAACGTTACGTAGAGATAGAGAACACGAAAAAAAAAAAAGAAAGAAAATAAAAAAAGAAATTCACGTGCGTTTTATTAGTTCGTCGTATAATAATGATGATAATAATAGGTTTCACGAAAAAGTTTTACTCGTTGTCAGCATCAGATCGTTGGAAAAAAAAATTTCTCAAGGTCTTTATCGTCATGTAGTTGTAGCACATAGTTGCAGCGAAACATTCTGTTGCGGAACATACGGTTGTGACGAGTTTTTATTCTCGCACGAGACTCGTCGACGGGAAACAGGCGCAACTAGGAAACCGCACACCGGCATGCACAACGCACAAAAAGCTTCGACGACGATTGCACACGCGTTTCTATTGTTCAATTACACACGTTCGATGTACGTACGCGATAAGGGCGACGCCGGTTTTCACAAAGTAGTTTTCACGATGGAATATCCATCGACGTTTATGTCGATCTTTCCGTTCGGTCGCCACGGAAGAACTAAAGTTTGCGGGATCCTGGACGAAGGAGCGAGAACAAAGGCAGCAATGAAAATCTGCAGGTGATGAGGATAGCTGTTATTTTGCGAATTAACGAAAAACGGAGGAATTTTTATTTTGTTTCTGAATTATATTTTTTGGCGTTGGGAATTATTTGTTATTTAGTAGAAGCATGATTTTTGCTGATTTGATTATTGAAAAAAATAAGTAGTACGTAATACCTAATATCCGATGTGGCGGGTAGAAAAAAATAATTTTTTTCTACTTTTTCTTTTAAAAAAAAAAAAAAAATGGTGAAAAAATGAGACTGAAGAATTTTATTCTTCAATTTTTGCATCTAAATGCATGTTTCATGCATGTCACTAAAATGTAAGGTGCATTCCTGATCAAACACGATTATTTATCATTTTTTCAAATTGACATGATTGTAATTAAATGCAGATCATTGATTACAATTTATTCGTCGTATGAACTATCAATCAATTCGATTAAAAATAATGCCAGCCGTATTTTTCTATTCGACATTTTTTTCCTACGTGACGTAAATCCGTTCTCGTTGACAAAAAAAATTCCCAACCAGTGTGTAAAATAGAATATTTATCGATTCCAATAAATTCTTCTATGGAAGTCGCATTACTTCCATGTGTGCAAGACCCGAGCACTTGATTGTTCAGGTGTTTTTTTTTTTTGTTCGCTGGAATGGAATGCGGGGTCACGACAGATCTCGGATATGTAATCCAAATGGTATATTATAATGAGAAACCGATCGACTCGCGTTTGAATAGAAAATAGAAATTATATGTCACGCGCAAGCTTTGCCGGGACGAAACTGTGGGCAATGGGGACCAAACCACATAATCGCGTAATAATAATAAGCGTAAAAATAATAATAATAATAACTCCGTGTCGAGTCTCAATTCTCCGTTGCAAAGTGCATATTAATGCAATGAAAAAATTGCACAAGCGAATGATGATTCTCGCCAGAGTCATCGACACTCTCGTCGAATTCTCGTTATTTATTCAACAGTCCGTGAATGCGCGCCAACCTCACATTTGTCTGAGTACGTTATATATGTATACATCCAACGTAAATCACGCGCAATTTTTATTCGTCGCTGAATAAACTCGAATTACGCAATTCTAACACCGAGACATGCGAATGGATTCCAAGGTTCGTCATTGGAAGCAGATTACACGGTTGCGTTTGTCGTCGACCTCTTTTCGACGATAATGAGTAACGCGGCGTGGATTTCAGTACAAAAATTATTGACTCCGTTATTATTATTATCATAATTATTTTTATTATTATTCCGTATTATTGGCTTCATTATGGTTATAATTATTTTCTCACTTCGTTGAAGTAAATACGCGCTTGACTCTAAGTAGGTCAGATCGATTGTTACTAATGAAAAGAATTACAAATAACAATACGCCATTAAAGGAATAATAATTACGATTCAAACTCGTTCAAATTAAATTTTCCTGATCCAAAATAAAATAGTACAAAATTTAATCTGGTGACTTTATGGAGCATCTTTATTCACAAAAGAAAATAGAGAACGATCTTCATTTGAAATTCCACCAATACTGCACATTGTATTTAAAAAAATTTACAATATTTAAAAAAAAACACGAAATAAGTTAAAAGATATTAATTATTTGAAAAATTGTTATCAAATACGACACGGAGTCTTAATGATCGTTGACTAAAATCTCGAAGGTGTGAGCCGGAGATTTTTTAAAATTTTGCACACACATTTGACTATCGCGTACCGGTCGAACCACCTTAAGCTGCCAAGACAAGCAGTAGCTACGACCGTGACGCGTGGATTCTCGAAACAACCTGACGAAATTGTTCCGGCATGTTGTCATTTAAACACCGCGCTTATCCATCGAGATTCATCCGAGGCTATTTATAACAATGACTATATACGCGATTAATTTATTCACCCTTGCCACGTGATCGCGCCGAGTTCCGCCGAACTCGTTATTGCAAGTGTCTGCCCTGTTTCGCCCAAAACCCGACCCCACTTCAATCTCGTTATCATCAAAGCTCCACCAATCAGCATCCATTAATCCACCGAAAATCGCACTTTCACACGAAACACCATTTTATTAAATAATTTTATTCACAAAAAAAAAAAAACTCCAAAAATCAAATTCAATTCAAAGCTCGAGATGCAATCGATCAAGAAGAAAAAAAAATCGTACGTAAGTGCTTTTCATCCTCGATCACTGGGTACCCACTGAACCGTTCTCCAAATAAAAATCTTTTTTTTTTCTATTCACCAACACCTGCGAGAATTAACATCGAGCAATTAATTATCGGCATCTTCGTTCGTTGAATTATATTTCATTCGACGTTATTATTTCGTGAATTACGAGGCTCGGATGAATGAACGGTCGATGGGAAACGATGAAAAAAAAAAAAAAAATGTTTGCGAAAGAATATACCGAAGGGAAGCCACGAGAAGAGTCTGAGGCAAAGATAGAACGTCTCGTGAATCAGCGAGGTCAGTTCCGCATGGGTGTGAGGCTCGAGAAAGACTGCGGTTTTGCTATCCTCTTCGAAGCTGCAGCAGCAGCAGCAGCAGCAGCGGCGGTTGCGGCAAGAGCTCGGTCGTTCGTACAACCACCGAAGTCTCCGTTGCTCTCCACGAGACTCCGAGACGAGCGTAGGAGGTTATTTCTCCGACGATCGAGTCGCGGACTCCACCAACGGGATCTCAACTCTATGTGCCTCCCGGGCTGACAGTCGATTACGCTTCTTCATTGCTTTGCGATAGCGTCTCGATATAATTGCTCCGAGGCGGTTCGACGTATCAATGAAATGACCTGGCGAGACAACGACGTTCGGAAACTTTGAGAACGATGATAAGAAAATTGTGTGAAGACTTGGCTGACGTCACCGGCGTAATTAAGATTTTGATCGATCGAGTCATCGATATTTCGTGGTTGTTTCGATCATCGTTGGAGTTTTGGCGGGGGAGGGGGAAGATTTTTTTTGTATTGACCCTGTGATGTTGTTTTGAGCACCTTATCTCTGTAAGATGGGTCACTCGTGCTTGGCGCTTTAAAAAGGACTGTAAGGTGTTATAAAATAATTTTAGAAGATTCATGAAATTTTATCAACTATCCTAGTATGAGGATCGATCGTTATATTGCTGCAATATTCATTTGATTGAACGATATAATCGTATGAACGAATTGAAACGTGAGGGACGCACCATCGTGGCAAGGCACGGGTGACCCATCATTGCAGACTTAGGGTTAAAATAATTTTTAGGTATTTTTGGCCGAAATATGTATTTTTTAATCACCCAAGGGTATGTGTACATTTTTTTCGGCCATTTTTGGAACCTCTAGCACGAAATCTTGATCAAAATGCAATTACAGCGTTAGTGGGTGATCCTATTTTAAATATAATCATTGAATCAACATAGACACAAAATATCCAAAACGTAAATCGTATTTCGAATTAATATTCGAAAGAGTGGGTCACATTCGGTTGAGGAAAACATTTCGGTGACTAAATTCATATCACTCCGAACGTTTAAAACCCGTCCAAATGTTTTTTTTTCTTTTCAAAGCAAATGATATCAACTCGTGGCTAATGGACGTTCGACGATTGTCAGCGGAAATCGTGGCTCGACAAATATTTTTAAAACGCGATGATCGAATGGCTCAAAGTAGTACAGGAATTCACGGTGCCGTTAAGAGGCCTCGATATTCGTCGGTATCGGTGGAGAGAAGGCCGTAATCGTCTTTCTCGTCGCGTCGGTGCGAGATAATGGCGCTCATCGTCATCATCCGACCACTTTGGAAACGCGGTTTGCGATTTATCCCAAACGGTTCGACCAATTCGCACAAAATTAATCACAAGCTATGGACAATTGTGGCAAAGAGCGTTTAATTCATTGCTCGCTCGATAATATTCAGACGTTTCGGAGAGATTGAAAATCTTGTTTTTTTCAGCTATCTCACTCGCGCCAAATTCTAGGATATGACACATTGCCTTGAGAATATATATCTATATATTTGTATATGTATACATACACACATATTTATATACCCAGTTCGTCTCAAATCGAATGTCTCCGACGCAGTTTTCAGCTCTCGCTCTCTTTCTCTCTCTTTTTCTTTCTACGCAGTCCGTATTTTTATCCACACGCGTCTTCGCATCTAGCGTGGAAATTAACCAACCTGTGTGATGCGTGGCTAATGTCGTCTTCGACTTGTTTTCTTTTTTCTCACGAAGGAATCCACGGAATGAGATTTTACGCAAGAAGGCGATAGATCCGACGATGAAACAATTACGTTCGTCGACGCGGCGTCGGGAAAGTAAAATTGTGCTTGAATATAAACGCCATCATCGGATTTCGAGTGGTTGGCGATTGAGTGGCAGAAAAAAAAAAATATCTGAGCATCATCGAGCATCTCGTTAAAGCAATAATGAAGAATAATCACTCCTTGTGGGAAATTTTACCACATGTTATTTTCAAGATAAAAGAAAATTCCAGAAACATAATTATAAAATTTATTTTTCTGGTAAGAGAAAAATAACAATTTGAGAAAAAAAATTAAATGAAAGAGTAATAAATAAATAAATAAATAATTATAATAATATAATATAATATAATAATAATAACCTAAATATAATATTATATAATAATATATATAATTATTATATTATTATATTATATTATTGTTATAATAATAATTATTAATTATTATTGTCGTATAATAAATAATATAATACTCTCATAATTACTTATACTACGATATAAAAAATTATAAAATTTTAATTATTTGATAACAAATTTGATAATTCATAAATAATTGAATTAATTATTTTCATCCTCATTTCATTGGCTCAAATCGTCGCGTGCATGAGTGCATCGATGTTTCGAACTCTCGGTACATGGATTTTCTCTCGGCGAGACTTCGTTGCATTTTTATTCCAGTCTTTCCGACTTCGTATGGAGGTAACAAGCTGAGAACCGATACGGTCTCGACTCTCGTGTACTACAGCCGAGATAAAATCCGCAGCATTGAGAAGCCGAGAGAGGACCTAACTGGCGTAGTCGAACTATCGGAATCGGCTGTCCATACGCGTTTGGCTCCGCGGGCTCCTATACAGTTACCGGTCGTAACAGACGATTAAGCTAACGGCACCGCGAGTGGAAATTAAAGAAACCAAAATGAAGTTATATGAGAGAACGTACGAGATGGAAGCGGGAGAGAGCGTTCGAAAAGCGCGCACACGTACGGCGTACGCGCAACGATCGTAATAGCGAAGCAACAACATCGTACGAAACCACCGTACATACGTAAATATACACGTCGTTCCACGCCAAACCGGTCTGGCTGCAAACTTCAGATTCATCTGAATTTTTCCGTTCAGATGTTTTACAATGACACAAAAACAAAAAAAAAGATAAACCTCTTATTCTTTATTGAAATTGAAAAAGATATCAAAAATGGAAATATAAAAGAAAAATAAATTGACTAAATAATTACAAATATTGTTCATTAATTCATCACCGATTATTTTTTATTATTATTCCATTCATTAATCAATAAATTAGAGGGATGTATTTTTCTGCCACGTAAATAATTCGGTCAGATGAAATATATATTTTTTCCCAATAAATTAATCATACAATTTTTTCTTCAATATATTACTCGGAGAGATTATTGACCCGTCACTCAATAACGTATTCGATCCAAATAAAAATGAAGGAAACGAAGGAAAGAAAAATTGAGGGCCACCGGTGACCCTCGAATTGACGTAAAACGTCCGATGTAGACGTATATATGTGCACCAACACGGTGCTCCTGCCTCCACGGTGGAACGCTTATCAAGAACGAGTTCAGCCGGCCTTAAACTTGTAACTGCCCTGTAATTTTAATAATCGCACTTGGGGGCCGTACGGCTACTTGGCTAACCGCGTGTGCTCGACAGGCGGTGCGACCACTTGTCGCATACTCTATCTATCTATATGAGTCCAACATATATATATATATATATATATATATATATATATATATATATATATATATATATATATATATATATATATATATACACGCACTACACATACTCGTAATACTCGTGCGGGTCGGAAAATACCTAAGTCCACAATGTTGTAACCTCATACGCTTTAATCATCTCGTATGATGTTCAAGCTGGATGTCCGGAAAACGTTAGCGTGACTGTTGACGATAACCCGACGTTTCGACCGTACTGCGGAACGCTGTTTAACTTACTTACGTTTTACCGGCGTCGGTATTGCATTTCTAATCGATTAACTTGTCAAATTTTTCAATGGACGTATATCATTATCCGGAAGTTTCCAAGAAATCTTGCCAAAACGATTGACTAAAGACCCTTCGGTTTAATTGAAACGTCGGAATATGATTGATGCTCACTGCAGCTTTGAATCATCGAAAATTCATTCGGCTGCTATTATTATTAGGAATTCATATTTTTGATCCAAAGAAATTTTCGGTCGGAGCTTTGGGAATATGATTCGCCAATGCATTTTCATTAATAATCTTTAATAAAAATCATTCGTGAATTTTATAATTTGGAAATCAATAATTTTTCATAATAATTCGGCAATATTGGTATTAAATAATTATTAGTGTTCTGTATTAAACTTGATATTTGAAAAATATGATTATTGATTTATCAGTTTATGAATAATAATAGTAATAATAATAATAATTAATATAATAATAATAATAATAATAATAAATATAATAATAATAATAATAATAATAATAATAATAATAATAATAATAATAATAATAATAATAATAATAATAATAATAATAATAATAATAATAATAATAATAATAATAATAATAATAATAATAAAAACAATAATAATAATAATAATAATAATAATAAAAACAATAATAATAATAATAATAATAATAATAATAATAATAATCAAAAAACTTCCCGATGGAAAATCCTATGTTTTCTCGACAACGTTATTTCATCAAACAATTTATCGACATAATTGCTTCCGTTACAACAATTCCAACCCATTCAAAAAAAAAAAGGGACTGTGGTCGGAATCAGGCAAGTGTAACGACGGTGTGCACCCAGCATGGCTATTTTTTTTTTCGTCTCGTTCCTTCACGCGGCGGTTTCGAAAAGAGAACGATCGACCGAGTGAGATTACGTCGCGACCCACGCGGTTTGCGGAAGATTCTACGATCGCGATTCCCGGATGTTTATACGCGTCAGGGAGGATGGTTTCGTTTAGCATACAAAAGAAAACGTCTTTCGCGAATCCCGGATTTCGTTGATAAACTCGGAGAGACAGAATCAAAAACCCTTCAACGATACTCCGACAAAGAAACGATGATACGTGCATTTTGCAATAACTTTGGGACGATC